>CM069146.1:12576237-12654560 GCA_035221665.1 Okamejei kenojei
TGGTTTTTATTTTTGGTTGGGTTTTGTATGTAGTGGATTTATAATGGGTGTGAATACTTCTTTATGTTTATATATTCAGGGTTAAGCAGGTTTGGATAAATGTTCAGCAGGGAAGTGCAGATATAAAATATCTTAAACTTTTATAGTTGTTGGATTATTATAATTGCCTTTGTTTTCTCCACAGCTTCCTCCTCCACAGATGGTAAGGCACAATGGTGTTCGTTCTTGGTTTCACATTGGCTGAACTAACACACAAACACCTTTCAAATGATCACTTCACATTTTAATCCACAGGCAGGAAAAATATTAGGTGATCCATCGAGATTGCTTCTCACTGCTCATAATGTGAGCATCATTTTAACTATTTCCTCTCTCTTCCTCTTATACTGACATGTAGTCTGCAGGGAGGCAAAAAAGGCAAATAAAAATGCTCAGCACCGATCCAGGGAAAATATTCTGGAGAATTTTTTGCACCAATCTCCTTCATCAAGACCTAGTTTTGAAAGCTTAAAGTAATTCAATTTTTATATCTGACCCGTAATTTGCTTGGGCAACTTCAGGCCCTAGAGGTATGAATATTAATTTTTTCACTAACTTCAAGTAACCCCGGGCATTCCCTCTCTCTCTATCACTCCTCCACCCAAGTCGCTAACCACCGCTTCCTTGTTTTCACCGAACAAACAGCTAACAATGCCTGTTTTCCTTTATCACATTGCTTTTTTGCATATCTCCTCATTTATGTTCTTTATCTCTCAACATCATTGTCTATATCTCTCGTTTCGCCTTTCCCTAAACTTGTCTGAAGAAGGTCTCAACCAGAAAACGTCACCCATTCCTTCTCTCCAGAGATGCTGCCCTGTCCCGCTGATTTTACTCTAGCTTTTTGTCTATCTCCTGTCAAAAACTAGTCTAGCTCAGTCTTGAAGATGAACAGTCACTATGCTCCACATAATCAAGAATCTTGCCTAAAGAACTAATCTGGTGGCAGATACACAGTTTAGACCCATCTTCCTAATCTGTGGACCTGAAATATATCTATGCATCTATATTTTTAAGGATTTTATCAGGATATTGCTAAATCTTCTGGGTTTAAAAGTGGACCAAAGTCCTTGGCATATCTGAACAGTGCTGATTCTTCTAGCTAGAATCATTTCTTCGCTAGTTTTCTTCAGGACTATTTTGGAATGTATAACATCATCGCTTTGGAAGCAATAAAAGCTGGATGCACAATAATAAATTTGATTTACCCATAAAAACATTGTCTATTACATGCACGATACGAAAACGTCTTCATTTCCAGAGGGCAGTCGCTAGTTTTTTTAGTTGCTTTTGTCTCTCCCACTTCTCTGCTGTTTTCCTCCGAATTAAAATGCCTTCCATGCTTAGAATTTCTTCTAGAGTCATAGAGTTTCACAGCCTGGAAACAGGCCCTTCGGCCCAACTTGCCTTCTCCGGCCAATATGTCCCCATTTACACTAATCCCACCTTGCCTGCAATTGATCCATATCCCTCTAAACATGTCCTATCCATTGTACCTGTCCTAAATGTTTCTTAAACATTGCGATAGTACCTGAAGCTGCTGTTTAATGAGATTTAGCACTTGTTCTCATCTGTTGTGTGATCTTCTAATCGTTTACACACCTTTTTTAATAGTCTGAATTTATTTGACCTCAGATTGCCTATAGTATTAACTATCAAGTCAGAAGTTTTTCATCTTTTTAGGAAAGAATTGTACGGCATCAATTATGTTAAAAGGGTGAGGAAAGGACTGGTCTGCGATATTGTAAAATATATATTTACAGATAATGTTAAAAATAGTACAATGTGCTATTGTATGCTTGTTATATTACCTGCCTCAACTACCTCCTTTCACAGCACAATCCATATACCGACCGCCCTCTGAGTATTAAAAAAAAATATCTTCTCAACAGCATTTAAAAAGACAAGGCCAGATACAAGGATAGGTAAGGTTATAGAAACATAGAAAATAGTGCAGGAGTAGGTTCCATCCGCCCCTTCGATCAATATGATCATGGTTGATCATCCACAATCAGTACCCTGTTCCTGCTTTTTCTCCCCATATCCATTATTCCGTGAGCCCTAAGAGCTATATCTAACTCTCTTGAATGCATCCTACCATTAAAAAAAAAATACCCTTAAAAGTATAAAAGTTCTATATACTTTTAAAACTCTGTGTTTGTTTGTGGGTGACTTTTGGCCTTTGATTCCTTGCTCCGCCAAAACCATACACAAAAATTCCGAGCTTTTTTCCATTTTGCTAAGCGATTTCACTTTTACATTCACTAATCCACTCCTCATTACATTTGGACATTTTTATGTTCACCATTTTAAAATAAAATCCTTTCCCCCCCCAACTCATTAATTTTGTCGCCTCCTGCTGGCTGCTGCCGCCGCCCGCTCTCCTCCAAAAATGCCGACATTTTCTTATTTCTCTGGCGATTTTACTTCCTCCACTTCCCTGCGTGTGTGCAGGGGGGTAGTTAGTGTGTGTGAACCCACATGCCGCCCCCCCCCCCCCCTCTCCCCGCAACCACACATTGAGGAACAGACCCAACGGGTCTGCACTTGGTCTTTTCCTATAAATCTTTCCCCTCCCAACGTAAACCTTTGACTGTGCATTAATCCTATCTATTCCCCTCATGTGGCCTATTATTTGGCAAGCGGCACTATTATATTTTCCAAAAGCATTGAATAAATAAGCAAAACAGACCAGGGGGTCCCAGTCTCAGTCCTTGTACAACAATTAACTACAGCTCTGCTAGCAGTGGGAAGAGAAAATGAAGCAAGATGATTTGCAGCTTAGCTGGTACGAGTATGTCTACCAATGTCCAGACTGCTATGGTAATAATTGTGCACTGTGATGCTGAACACAATTTTAAAAAAGTTGCAGTAAATCGATCCTTGAACAATGTGTGAAGAAAAGTTACTTGGATACGACACCAGAGATCACGAGGCACTCTTTCCCTATCAAACCCTTGGTAATCCCACTCACAAAGAAACCCCGTGGTTTAATACCTTGAGGAGAGGAGGTGCTCATAATTGTCAAACACCATCAATTAGACATAACATGTATCAATGATGATATCCAAACTTCACCACAACGTTTATTGCTGCAAAAATTATCTAACTATTGTCATCTGTCATATAATGAATGTTATCCATAATTAAATGCACAGATTAAAAGTGTGGTGAGCTATGATAATTCAGATTCAATATTTTTATGCTTTTAGAAAGGTTGTAGGGGAGAGAGCAACAACAAGATGGTATTGTGTTTGATTAATGAAGTTCTTTATGGGCCATAAGATTCAATTGCAAGAACTACACCAGCCGTTTGAAGGTCCAATTTTTCTTAAGCATTTCATAAAATTATGTAAATCATAATAGTTTCTTAAACCCTGATTTCTTGACATCTTCAGAAATTATAGTGACTGGAAATGACTGGGTTTCTTTCAAGATTCTAAAATAATTTTTTGTTGAAATGCCAAGGACACAAATATTGTTTTATGAAAAATTCAAAGTTTCTAAAACTTTACACCTCTTTGAAGTTGACAGGTGATCCCCATTTCGTCATTTCAACCAACAACCACAGAGATGGCCGTTTGTTTCAACATTGATGGGAAGCACCTGGTTCAGTCCTAACCTGATCTCGGATCCACACACCGTAAGTTTGCACTCTGCCTTCGATACGATACGATGCAAGGAGGGAAATTGGTCTGCCAGCAGTCATAAAATGTAACAAGGTTCATGTCATAAGGAAGGAAAACATAGCTGTGAATATTCAGCAATTGAAAATGCACCTTGAGTCAGGAGATGACCATAGAGCAAACCTTGTTGGCAGCAACCGTCAAAGTAAGAAAAATCAGGAAAAAATTTATAATGAAGTAAATGGTACACACAATTAAGATTATGGATTTATTAACCATAGAAACATAGAAAAATAGGTGCAGGAGTAGGCCATTCGGCCTTTCGAGCCAGCACCGCCATTAAATATGATCATGGCTGATCAATCTAAAAATCAGTACCCTGTTCCAGCTTTTTTTCCCCATATCCCCTGATTCCTTTATCCTGAAGAGCTAAATCTTCCTCTTGAAAATATCCAGTGAATTGGCCTCCACTGCCTCTTTGGCAGAGAATTTCATGATTTACAACTCTCTGGGTGAAAAGGTTTTTTCCTCATCTCAGTCCTAAACCCCTTATTTGTTAAACAGTGACCCCTGGTTCTGGACTTCCCCAAAATCGGGAAATTTTTTCCTGCATCTTGTCTGTCCAATCAGTTAAGAATTTTTTGTTTCTGTATGATCCCCTCTCATTCATCTAAATTCCAATGAATACAAGCCCAGTTGACCCAGTCTTTCATCATAAGCAGTCCCACCATCCCAGGAATTAACCTGGTGAACCTACGCTGCACTCCCTCAATAACAAGAATCGGGCACGGAAATCGCTATCAAAACATGCAGGGGACACAATTTCTTGTGCGTGCGCACACACACACACACACACACACACACACACACACACACACACACACACTCACACCCCCCCCCCCCCCTCGGAGGCTTCAGCCGTGGGCCCTGTGGACGGTAATTTTCGGGAACGAC
The DNA here is from genome assembly GCA_035221665.1 of Okamejei kenojei. Lineage (NCBI taxonomy): Eukaryota > Metazoa > Chordata > Chondrichthyes > Rajiformes > Rajidae > Okamejei > Okamejei kenojei. Next base: position 12,580,857 of record CM069146.1, read on the forward strand.
TGCCCAGGCTTATGGCCAGCGCGGAGAAGCAGCGCTAAATGCAGCTCAACTCTGCCTGTCTCGCCGGGTTAACCTACAGCCCTGCCTGGACTGATGGGACACCAGTCCGGAGCCATGGAGCTAGCGCTGCCTCTCCGCTCTGGCGGTAAGCCTGGCCATCGTTCCCGTAGTCCAGGCAAGTCTGTAGGTTAACCTGGCGGGACAGGCAGACTTGAGCCGGATTAGCGCTGCTTCTCTGCGCTGGCTGTGGGCCTGGGGACACAGATCCCGTCTGACTCCCGACGTCTCTGGCCACTCGCGGGCTTGGGGGGTCACTCGGGTGGGGACGGGGATGGTCCAGTGGCGTTCAGCAGCGATTGCGGCGCTGGAGATAACGGTATCGGTCCTGACTGCGGATTTCACTTGTGACCCTACGACCTGGGTATGCAATTCAAGCTCCGCTCAATGAGCTTTGCTCCACCTGTACATCTCCCTCCTCCAATCACCGCGCTCTTTCCTCAGACCCACACCCCTACATCCGCCTCTGACCGACACCTCCCTCCTCCAATCATCGTGCTGAATTATGTCCCACCCCCATTCCCTGCTGGCCGATGTCTCTCTCATCCAATCGGCGTCCTTGATCATCAGTCCCAGCCCCACTGTCTTGCGTAAAGCAGAGATTTCACCAAGTTTTAAAATCCAGATTACAAAAAATGGGGGGGATCGTCCCCCACCTCTCAAAACAGGTTGGGGTCGTGTACCCCCTGGCCTCCCTCCCCCCGGATTTTTCCGCCCCAGGCAAGAATGTCCTTCCTCAAATTAGGAGACCAAAACTGCACACGCCAGGTGTGGTCTCACCAGTGCCCTGTAAAACTGCAGTAGGACTATATTTGCTCCTCTACTCAAATCCTCTCGCAATGAAGGCCAACATGCCATTAGCTTTCTTAACTTCCTACTGTATCTGCTTGCTTACTTTTAGTGACTGATGTACAAGCATACCCAGGTATCGTTGCACCTCCCCTTTTTCTAATCTGACACCACTCAGATAATAATCTGCCTTCCTGTTTTTGCCATTTGGTCTGTTGTCCATACTGGCTTTATGTAAATCCAATTCAACTTCTCCCGCTCCTCTGCAATTTTACTTTTCAGATACCTATCTGCTCCATTCTTCATTATTCTCCATGATCACCGAATCATTGACAGCTGCAGCTTAGAAAGAGGCCCTTCGGCCCACTGTGTCCTTGCAGTCCTTCAATCCAATTTTCATGCAAAACGAGAAAATATAAAAATAAATAACCAGTTAATCGATATATTTTATGGTGTGTAACATTCAGCTTGGAACTATGCCATTCAGCCCACTATGTCCATGCCAACCAGTGTATACCCACCAACATTCATCCCATCTTCCACCATTTGGCCTGTGGTGATCCATGCCGTGCCAATTCCAGAGCTTGGCTTGATAACTGCTATCAGCAACTCTTCTTCCATGACTCCTTCAAGAAGAGTCAACCAGGAACAGACCAGTACCATTCTTCAGTTATAGATTAGCAGGCATATTAATGCAATAATATAACAAAATCAATGATAGAATAAATGATCAAAATGTCAGGTAACCAGAGCATAATAGTGCACACCAAAGTACGTATCGCCCCTAGACAAAATCCATAGCAGATTATTGCTGAGGTAGGGTTGTAGTTAGTGTGGTTCAAGATCCTGATGGTTGAAGGGAAGAAGTTGTTTTTGAACCTGGAGGACCTGTACCACCTTCCCGATATTTGCAGTGATTTGAGTGCGTGGCCCGGGTCTCTGATGATATTTGTTGCCATTTTGAGGCAGCGCTTCCAATAGGTCCCTTCAATGCTGGGGAGGTCAATACTCGTGATGGACTGGCAAATGTCCATTTTCTGCAACCTCAGGACATCGAGTTTCTGAACCAGGCAGTGATGCAACCAGTCAGAATGCTCTCTACTGTTCACGTGTCGAGGTTCGATAGAGTATTCAGCAACGTGCCAAAACTCCTCAATCTTCTGAGGAAGTAGATGTGTTGATGAGCTGTCCTTGTGATTGTATCAATGTGCTGGGCCGAGAACAGATCTTTAGCCATGCATTCAAGGTAATAGCTGGGTGAGAAAGGGACCCCTCGGATTCCCTCTAAATCTTATCACCCTATAGATCAGTGCATTTCTTAAATTTTATCCTTTGGTTTCAGAGTTATATACATAAATTAAATGATATTTCCCCAAATAGGGATTTTCAAACCCTAGATCATCTATCCCATTGCTAGTATTTTCTTTTCCTCAGCTACAAACAAGTCAGCTGCTCTGGGAGATCATCAGTTCATCTGTTTCTCCTTTGCTCCCCTTTAGTTTAGTTTAGTTTAACGATACAGCGTACAAATAGAACCTTCGGCCCACCGAGTCCATGCCGACCAGCTATCTCCACACACTAACACTATCCCACACATACTAGGAACAATTTACAATTTCATCAAGCCAATGTGCCTACAAACTTGTACAGTTTTGGAGTGTGAGAGAAAATGGGAGATCCTGGGGAAAACCCATGCAGATCACGGGGAGAACGTACAAACTCCGTACAGACAGCACCCATAGTCATGATCGAACCCTGGTCTCTGGTGCGGTAAGGGAGCAATTCCACTGCTGCACCAGTGTGCTTATGATAACATTCATCACATTCATAATTCCATTCTATTGTAAGATGATATCCTGACTTTTAACATAATTTAATTAACACTAATGTATGTTTACATTTACTTGAAGGTTTTGTGGTAAATGGCCAGGTGATTGGATATAAGAAGGTAGAAAAAAACAACGAATTAGGTACCTATTTTGGTAAATTTGGAATTGTGAACAGCAACATGGATGTAAAAATGGAAGTATCGACTCAGGTGATCACATTGTTTCATGGAGAGGACAAGATGGTTTTCCCGTGGTCAGCAACTGCATCTGTAACAAAACAGAGGTGTGATTTATACCTTAATATAGCAATGTTGCATTTGTGTCAAATAAAAATATAGCCTTAGTTCTAATGCTTTAAAAAATCCTGCTAAATTAAAAACAAAATTTGTACAAAGTAAATATAAGGAACTGCAAATGCTGGTTTACAAAAGAAGACTCAAAATGCTGGTATCTCAGTGGGTGAAGCAACCCTTGGACCCTGGATAGGTGATGCTTTGTGACCCTTTTGGAGACTGATTGTGACGGGATGATGAGAGCCAGAAGAGAGGAGGGCAAGACAAAGCCTGGCGAGAGATAGGTGGATAAAGTGAAGGGGGAGGGGGAAGGAGATTGTTAAGAAGATGGTTGGACAAAAGGCCAGAGATTAAAAGGCAAAAGGTGTGAGATATTTGTATGTTTGATGGACACAGGACTATCTTTGGAAATGTTGATGAATATTAATAAATATGCACACAAAAAAAGCAAAGCAAAAGGGTAAAGAAGAATTATGTTAACATCACAAATTCTGGACTGAACAGCAGAAAATAATCGTGAACACAGCATAATTTGTTGCATTTACTTCCCAGCTTCTCAATCTCAATTGTGAAAGAAAGGAATCTCACACTGGTGATGGGAGATGACGCAACATTTGTCATCGTGCTGCATCGCGTCTGGAAATATCATTCTGTACACCGGGACTTCCTGGGATTTTATACACTCGACAGCCACAGGCTCTCCAACATGACCCATGGATTACTTGGTATGTGGAGTATTTACTCTATTCCTTAGAAGGCTTAGGAAGTTTGGCATGTCCCCAACAACTCTCACCAATTTCTACAGATGCACCGTAGAAACATTTCATCGGGATGCATCACAGCTTGGTTTAGGAACAGCTCCGTCCTCCCTTCCATTCACACCTCACTCTGCCTCGGCAAGGCCATCAGCATAATCAAGGATGAGTTGCACCCCAGCCACTTCCTCTTCTCCCCTTTTTCCGCTGACTGGTTAGCACGCAACAAAAGCTTTTCACTGTACCTCTGTACACGTGATAATAAACTAAACTAAACTATTAAACATTGGGCAGCACTCCAAGGGGTTATAGCCCCTATGTGACAGTGAAGTGGTCTTTTGCTTTAAAATAACAATTGACATACAATGACCGTGACAATGAATGCTTAATGACAGTGTAAGTCACCTACCTCACTATCATTACTCAACCTTCCGCACTGCCACAGTAAGGCCAAACACAAACTATGTGGAAGCTGCTGTCACATATATAAATGGAGCAATTTTCTGGAGGCAGCATCTCTTGTTCCACTTGAGTAGTCTACAGCCCAATGATACAAACGTTAAATATTCCAAACCCATACTCTGTTTCTTTCCCACTGCCACCAGTCCAACCAGGGTCTCCCTCCCTTCTCCTTTTCCTTTCCCATAAATTATATAATGTTAGATTAAAACTGAAGGTACAGATTAATTCAATTATTAATTCAATAATTAATTCCCGAAATAAATAGTGACAACATTAGTTCACTCTGGTTAAGGGGAAATCAGCCCAGAAATGATGGTGATAGACACAAAAAGCCTGAGTAACTCAGCGGGTCAGGCAGCATCTCTTGAGAAAAGAAATAGGTGACGTTCCAGGTCGAAACCACTCTTCAGGCTGAGAGTCAGTGGAGAGGGAAATGAGAGATATGAAAAGGGACATAGAACAAATGAATGAAAAGTTTGCAAAAGAACAAATCAAACCAGCAATGATGATCAAGGAAATGTGGAGCCCACAATGGTCCATTGTTGGCTGTGGAGAAGATGTCAACGAGTGATACAAACAGTGAAACTAAACAGAATGACAGTGAAACTAATACGTTGACTAGGGTGGGGGAGGGACGGAGGAAGAGGGGATGCAAGGGTTACTAGAAGTTAGAGAAGTATCTCCAGCCTTTTGTGTCTATCTTCTGTGTAAACCAACATCTACAGTTCCTTCCTACACATAATGGTGATTATCACTTTGAAATTTATCTATTTCAAACGCTATTTATAGTCACATTTATCAAATTATGTGATTTAGTTTATAACTACTTTTTATACTGGATCAAATACCAAATTTCTTGCTTGCAAACTGCTATTATTATATATTTATGTTTTAATCACAATTTAAGAACATCTTAATCATTCATTGCATATATCTTCCTCACAGAAAAAAATAATTAGGAGGTGTATTATTCCCTGTGGGCATCCTGCACTTAATTATGTCACTTTGCAATTAAATTAGTCCCTTTACTCTGCTGCAGGCCAGTTTTACCATGGAGTGAATGCTGTGGTATATGACATTCGCCCCGGCTTAGATCAAGGCAAACCTCATGCGACAATGGATGTGAAAGGTCACAAACTCAGGGTGACAAGGTATTATATCCAAGATAGCAAATTCTACTAACTTGTCCTATTCAACATTTAAACAATCTCTGTAGACTTCTTACCTGCATTTATATTCCTATCTTCTAGGGGGTCTCAGAAAGATCACAGACTCAATCTGAAACAAGATACCAACATTTCATGCTGGTTTGTTCACAACCACGGGAAAGGATTTATTGATGGAATTCCCTCTGACTATGTTGTTCCTTCGTTATTTGATTATTTTTACCCAAGTGGTGAGATGGGATGGTGAATATGTATCCCTTTGTCATCCCTTTCCTGGTTTTATTGTTCGGTCACTACATCTTAAAAATGATACAGGTGCACCCATTTCCTCTCTTTCAATCATGGAACCGTGCAGTCATTTATAATGGACGTTGCACATTGAGCTGACGAGTATCAATCATAACCTTCTGAACCTTCTGAACCTTCTGAATTTGTAGTCGGCAGGGCATTACTCTGCAAATCGCTAACTTGGATGTGTTGTGCAAACTAACGTGCTGTCAGTGCCCCCTTAAAACTGTCTAGTGAAGGTGAATTGACTATATTGTTGTCTAGTTTATTCCATTCTCTTAAGGTTCTTACAAAGTATCCATTCTTATAAATATCTGTCCTTGCGAATGGGGTTTCTATTTGCATATCATTTCTCTTTTTTGTTCTCCTTTCTGTTGAGTATGTTATGTATCTATCTGCAGTTATGCCCACGATCCCCTTTTGAATCCTGTACAACATGGCTAGTCTGTTCCTTGCCCTTCTTGTTTCCAGCGTTTCCCACTCCAGGTCGGACAGCATCTGGGTGACACTGCTACCTCTATTGTAGTTCCTGATGCAAAAGCGTGCTTCTTTCCTCTGTACCCCTTCTGGTTTGTTGATATGACCAGTTTTGTATGGGTCCCAGGCGCATGAAGCGTATTCCAGTAAGGGTCTAACCAATGTTATATATGCTGTGGTTTTCACTTCCTTTGGGCAGAACCAGAGGTTTTGTCTAAGGAATCCTAGTGTCCAGTTGGTTTTAGTGACCGTGTTGTCCATGTGTTCCCCCCACGAAAGCTTGCTATCAAGATGAACTCCAAGGTATGGTTGTGAACTTGTACAATGAAGTATTTGTCTACAGAAGACGTGGTCTCGAGTAGGTGGTTTCTTCTTGTTTGAAATTAACATAATTGAGCATTTGGTTAAGTTGAAGCTCATCTTCCATGTGTTTTGCCATAATTCCAAAGACTTAAGGTCTTCTTGTAAGGAGTTCATATCCTCTACATCAGTGACAGGTGTATATACAAGACAATCATCTGCGAAGAGTCTTGTTTTACAATTTATGTGTTCAGGTAGATCATTAATGTACGTTAGGAACACAGTGATCCGAGGACCGTGCCTTGCGGTATTCCTGATAGCACTTGTTCTGCTAAAGAAATGTTTCCTTCACAGGCCACCCTGTGCATCCGGTTTGTGAGAAAGTCCCTAATCCAGTTATGTAGACCATTTCTGATGCCATAGCAATCCTGTTTTCCTAGAACCTTTCATGAGGAACTTTATGAAATGCTTTTGAAAAGTCCAGGATTGCCATATGTATAGATTTCCCCTTATCTAATGCCCTTGTGATGTAATCAATAGTGACAATAAGTTGTGTTTCCGTTGAACGTTTTGCTCTGAAGCCATGTTGTGAGTCCACCAGTATCACATTCTTTTGGAAATAGTCCATGATGTGAGAGTGTGTGATGTGTTCCAAGATCCTACATGTAACACTGGTCAGTGAAACTGGTCTGTAATTCTCAGGCACAGCCTTATTGCCCTTCTTAAATATGCACAGATGTTTGCTTCCTTCCACTGTCGTGGTAGAGACCCACAATCAATTGGGGACTGGAATAAATCTGTGAGAATGGGTGCTATTTTTGATGCGAACATCTTTAGAAACCATGGTGGCAACTGATCTGGACCCATTGCTTTGTTTGGCATTAGGTTCTGTTGTTGTGTTTGCACTCCTGCTTCATGGATCACTAGTTCAGGGATATCCTGTATGTTACTGGTTCCCATCGATGGAATGTATGACATTTTCCCTCGTACATACACTGGTGAATTGAGCATTAAGTGCTTTGGCCTTCCCTTTCCTATCACTTATAACTGTATTGTTCACCATGAGGTCTGCATATCCCTTCCCGCCGCTACCCAAATGTTTTTCATATACGACCAAAATTGCTTGACGTTTTCTTTCATTGCTGTGGTAAAGTTGTTTGACACAAAGTCTTGTTCGGCTTTATTCCGAGCTTTCCTTAATTTCTTCTGGCAATTTACAAAGGAATCCCAATCTTCTTTGTCTTGTGTCTTCTTTGCTTCATTGTATGCCCTCTGTGTCTTACATCTGAGTCTCTGGTGATGTCTGGAGAACCAGGGTAGGGTATTTTGTTTGGCTGCTGGTTTTTTTGGAATATGTCTCTCCATGATCTGCTTTATTTTGGTTTCCAAAGTGTCCCACTTCTATTCAGTTCCTGAATAGACGCATTCCCCATTGAGAAATAATGGTCCTGTAAAGCATCCAGATCTGCATTGATCAATTCCTCGTTTGCTTTCCACCGTACGTAGTATTTCCTTCTAGGTTGTCGTTTCCACTTGGCTGTCAGATCCAGGTCAACAATAACTATGTCATGGTCGCTTACACCTGCATCCACCTTAGTACCCTGAACAAGACATGGGAGTTATTTGTGAATGCCAAGTCTAAAATGTTACCTCTTCTTGTTGGTTTATTAACCTGTTGGTTCAGTCCAAATCCCATTGCAGCCCCCAGTAGTAGTTCAGCTGTATCCTTGGATGCAGATTGATCCTGCACTGTTGTTGAGTCTTCCCAATTAATATTAGGCTGATTGAAGTCGTCTGAAAGTACTATATTATATCCCTTGCCTTTATTGAATATTTTCTCAAATGAATTCTCAAATTCACATACAAACTGTTAATCTATAGGGGCGCTGCGCTGACAGCAGCCTCTGCCTGCAGCCGTTTGTTTTTCTTTTTTTTCTTATTTTTAGTCTGTTTAAAGTGTGTTTTTTGGGGAGTCTTTGACTTTTATATGTGGGGGAGGGGGGCAGGGTATGGGGGAAACTAACTCCCAGTCGCTTCCTGGCGGGGACGTGATTATTTCTCCGAGTCGCGTCCTCGCCCCCCACCTCGCGGCCTACCTCCTGGATCCGAGCGGCCTTTCCTGCCGGGGACCGGGAACCGGACCAGAGCTGCAACAGCGCCGGCGGCGCTGGAGTCACCGCGGAGCGGGCGATGCCTACCTGGGTCGCCGTTGGAGCTCCGGAGCTTTGGGCCGCTGCTCCAATATCATGGAGCTCTGGTTTAGAGAGCTTCCAACGCGGGAGGCGCTGAACTCCATGGAATCCTGGGCCTTGCCGAGGGCCTCCAGCGTTGTGCCTCCACCCGGCGCGGCCAGTGGACTTTGGGAGCCGCGGACTCCGGTAGGAGGGGGCCGACTCGGGGTCCAGGCCGCTGAGGACGTCCCCCAGCCCCGACGTCGGACTTACATCACCACAGGCAGTGGGCCTGAACATCGGGCCACCCGTAGCGGCGACAGCGGAGGGCTCGGGGAGACCCTGACCATGGTTGAACAGTGGGGAACATCGGGAAGAGACTGACTTTGGTGCCTTCCCTCGCAGTGAGAAATTTTGATCCTGCTGTGAGGGAATGTTTTACGTTGAATTTCTGTCTACTCTGTGTTGTGTTCTTTATTTTTGGCTGTATGGTGACTTCATTTCACTGTGCCAATTGGCACATGTGACAAATAAAATCTATCTATCTGTATCTGTATCATCGTGTCTGGGCTTATAAGCAGTACCTATTTAAAAGTGAGTGCCGTCCTTTCAATTCAATTCGGTTCCACATTAATTCACTATCTACTTCAAACTCTATGAATCATAATAATATCCTTTTTACATGCTATTAAGATGCCACCATGAATTCCGTCCCGACTGTCCCTTCGATAGACATCATATGTATCCGGGAAAATCTCATTACTATTAATGTCCTGTGAAAGTCAAGTTTCTGTCCCTTGTACAATATCAGGATTATACGGATCTAAAAGTACCTTTACTTCAGAGGTTTTATTCCTCATGGGCCTGTTCCACTTGGGCGACCTAATCTCCGAGTTCAGGCGAGTTTGCCCTTGACTCAAACTAGCAGCAAGGTCAACACGAGGTCCTATGAGGTGGCTTGAACTCTCCTTCATGCGTGAGGGAAGTTCACGAATACTAAGTGGCGGAAAACTTTTCAGCATATTGAAAAAAATCTCCGCGAGTAAGATTTGGTCGGCATGGGTCCTTTTAACTCGTAATGCAGTGGAGTTGGGTCACTATTTGGTTACAGGCACTCCAGAGCAGCTGTAAGCAATCTCCTTCGCTAACCGGGCATTTTGATTGGCTCATTGGAGTTTTCAGAAGCCAGGAAGACCTACTGGTAGGTAAAATGTCCGCTAAACTTTATTATACTTCTTCCCCACCTTCCTTCCCCCCCTTCCTTTCCGCCCTTCCTTTCCCCCCTTCCTCCCCCCCGTCCTCCCCCCCGTCCTCTCCCCCCTCCTCCCCCCCCGTCCTTCCCCATCACTTCCCCCCTTCCCCCCTTCCTCCCCCCTTACCCCCCTTCGTCCCCCCTTCCCCCCCTTCCTCCCCCCCTTCCTCCCCCCTTCCTCCCCCCTTCCTCCCCCCTTCCTCCCCCCCTTCCTCCCCCCTTCCTCCCCCTTCCCTCCCCTTCCCCCCCTTTTCTCCTCCCCCCCTTCTTCCCCCCTCTCTTTCCCTATCTCCCCCCCCTCCGTGCTCTCTAAAGGACATACTGTACATTGTGCAGCCGTTTTACCTTCATATTCATCACGCAGTCGGCGTTCCTCCGCCTTTCCTGACCCTCGCCATTGCGGTGTGTGTGCGCGCGCGGTCGGTTGATACAGCTCGCGGTTTCAACACGGACGGGTCGATCCAGCTTGCGGTTTCCATGCGAACGGTCGATCCAGCTTGAGGCTTTCCAGGCGAGCGCCCTCAAGCTGGAAGGTCGAAGAAATTCTTTTTAACTCGCCGATTAGGTCGCCCAAGTGGGACCGGCACATAATGCTCTGAAAATTTACCACCATAAATTTTGGTGAGTTCCTGCCTTTACATTTTGTTAACTTATTTTTAACCGTCTTCGGAGCTCTATGAGGTTTAGGGGGTGTTATATTACTAGAGCCAGGATTTTGCCATAAATGCCATGTGCCTTTTCATGCCTTTTCTGATGATTTCACCAAGATAATGCCTTTTTCACGATCGAGTGCCTAAATCAGCCTTTTTTTGCCGTCTTGCTAAAAGGTCATGCTATTTTATCTAGTTGTACAATGATTACAATGACGTTTTCTAAGTAAACATGTTAATATTAATGTTATTATTAACATGTTAACATAGTATAAATGACAAGAAAATTTCCACCATTGGGGCGAAACCGGGGGCGCCACCGTTGGTCGTTCATTCATTCGTGCCGCTGCCCGCTGCTTCAGACTTCTCCAAAATCTATTGATTGCTTCAAATTTTGCAAACTTCCCACAAGCTACCACTTCCATTGAGAAGCGCGGCGAAACATTAGTGAATAACTTGCAGGTTTTCAACAAAGTAACTGACGATATTCGTAAAGTACCTGGCGATGTAGGTAAAGGCCTACAAGGAAAATGTTAGAGAGTGATTTTAGCTAACAAAGATCTTGAAGAAATAGAAAACATAGCTAAAGTTCTCAAAGGTAGTTGTATTGCACAAGATATTGACGTGCATATATAGTCTGTAGCTTGTTTCGGGTATGCACCAGTGACCTCAGCTGAGGTAGAATGAGGTTCTTCTCTAGTAAAGCATATTCTGTCTGACAGATGGCATAGTTTAACACCAGATAATTTGAATAAAATGCTAATAATTATGTGCAACCAGGCAAATCTGGTCATTTGATGTGGTACACCTTTATATTATCATTTTTAAAGATATTTTGGTGGTGGAAATAAATGCCTTTTTATGCCTTTTTTTGTCAATAAATGCCTTTTTCGTGCCTTTTTTGTAATTTTATAATGCCTTTTTCCCTGCCTATTTCAGAGTTTTATAGTGCCTAAACATCCTGGCTCTATATATTACCAATAAATGTGTCACCTCCATCATCATCATTCAGGATAAAGAAACGGTTTGATCTACTACTTTCAAATAAACAATGTGTCAGAAATGTTAATAATTTCACATAGAGGACATATCCTGACAATTTTTCCCTTCAAAGCTGCTGTATGTTACTTCATCCACTCCACCGCATGCAGCATGTATCCATCTTTGACATCCATCACATTCTATACCCTTGTGCTGGCTAGTTACCATCTCATTGCCCACCCCACATGGTTCAGGTTTACAGTTTGTGCATTGCCATGAAAGATTCTGCTTTGTGTACATCGTGGACAGACACGCAATGGTGGAGTAACTCCGCGGGACAGGCAGCATCTCTGGAGAGATGGAATAGTTGACGTTCCAGATCAAGACCCTTCTTCAGAGCCCAAAACGCCACCCATTCCTTCTCTCCAATGATGCTGTTTGTTCTGCTGAGTTACTCCAGCATTTTGTGTCGATCTAGCATCTGCAGTTCCTTCCTACCACGTGGTATCAACAGCAATTGTCCATTCACCTGATGATGGCGCATGTTAATTTAGACAGAACTCCTTGCCAACTCCTGCTAGAGTCACTCTACTAATGACTCTAGTGGTAGAGTCATTAGTAGAAACTTTTAAATCTCTTCCGTTCACTGGAGACCGGACCTTTTCCCTGTCGGGTCTCCGTTGTCATTGGGACCTAGCTCCGTGGAGTGGCTTCCAGCCGGAACGACCTGGGGGCTCCAATCGTGGAGCCTGCACTGATGTCCCTTTCTGCGGCCAACTACCTCTTGTCGCGGGGACGCCCCCTGCAGCCAACCTTGACGGCGCTGGAGGCAATACCCTGGTCCCTGTCCTACCCGCCCTTCTAGGTCCTTTTACATTACGCATCTTCCATCATCTCCATGTTACACAACAAGTAATTCTCTCTCACATGTACATTAACTCTCCTTTGATTTGTTTTGCATTTACCTACCCGGGGCATCTATTTGAGCAGTGGCATGAAATCTGAGCATCTGATGGAGATCCATGCACTCGAGAGGGGAACATGCAAACCCTCCCACATGTGGAACACCTGAGATCAGGATTGAATCCGGGTCACTTGAACAGTGAGTCAACAGACAAACCACAGCCACAGCTTCAATAATCGTGTCTTTTGAGAAATAGTGCCCTTGACACCGACACTGTTTTACAGAAGTGATGTCTCTTCACGCAATTAAATAAAGTATGTAATTCTGTAAAAGAAACCCTTAGACAGAAGGCTGAATACATTAAAATGGTTCTGTTAATTTCAAAATATGTGCATTGTTGTTTTTGCTGTTTCTTTTGTGGTTTGATCTTCCATTACATTGACTCCAATTTAATTCCAACATTTCTCAGGACATGTGTGTTCTATCTAACTTTAGATTTAGTTACACAAAAAGCTGGAGAAATTCAGCGGGTGCAGCAGCATCTAAGGAGTGAAGGAGATAGGCGACGTTTCGGGTCGAGACCCTTCTTCAGTTACCCATGTTTCACTTGAATGCAGTTTGATGCGCTGCTTTCATGTTCCAAATCAGATTGCACATTTGATTTTTTTCTGACGTCTCCATTCACACATTAAACTCCACATGTTATTGTCTGCTTGTTAGCCACACTTTCCCTTCACAATTCCTTTCCACTTGGGACCTCCTTCACCTTCCTGAAGGAACAAAGATAGGGCCACAAGCAGGTTACAGGAATAGCAGAGGAACATACATTATTCCTGTCATGTACAGGAATAAAGTGGATTGCATGAAATCCAAGGTGAGCTAGCTAATTGCATTCCAAATTAGCTCGGAGGAAACATAGAAAATAGGTGCCATTCGGCCCACAAGCCAGCACCTCCATTCATATGATTATGGCTGATCATCCAAAATCAGTATCCTGTTCCTGCTCTCTCCCCATATCCTATGATTCTGTTAGCCCTAAGAGGTATATCTAACTCTCTTTTGAAAACAACCAGTGAAGTGGTCTCTATTTTCTCCTGAATTCCACCGATTCACAACTCTCTGGGTGAAAAACCTTTTCCTCATCTCAGTCCTAAATGGCCTACCCCTTATTCTTAAACTGTGACCCCTGGTTCTGGACTCCCCCAACATGAGGAACATTTTCCCTGCATTTAGCCTGTCCAATCCAGGCCCGTACAAAACCTTTCAAATAGGGGTGTGGCATGACAGGATATGCGCTGTTTGTGGAACTAGGGTTGGTATATAGGGTAAGGCCAATGAATGCCCTTGCATTAATAGAAGTAGTGGTAAATGGCAATATGCACTCAGTAGCACCTATTCTGTTGTTTTGCAAAATCCAGAGTGTCTTAAGGCTAGTATTATCAGTTATCCTCTTAAAAAAGACTGGGGGTACTGGCTGGCTACCTGTTGATCCAGGCGCAGGAGATGTGGTAGTTATGGGTCCAGATGGCATCTTGGCTGATGAGGGAGGCAGGGCACTTGAGGTGGCTGGAAATGGCAGAGGAGAGGATGAAGGAGTCTGCTTTAGAATTTCTTCATCACAGTCAACCTTTTGCAATGGTACCTCCTTTGGTCCGAAAATGAAATAAAAAACAATTATACGCGTAACCTCTATAACTATACACATGACTCTTCATAAGTAGGTCAGAGATCATGGTCTTTCTTCTCAGGTCATATCCAGAGTGAGAGTACTGTACACAAAATCCATCAGATTGCAAGTCACATATCTATATAATTAAAAGTGTCATCTTGACCACTTCCTGCGTTGTATATTAATTTTAGGAAAAAAACTCTACCATATATCGCTATGATTTTGGCTATCGTACTCACGGCCCCGAGGATTATTCCCATCGATGAAAAATTAAAAAAGTTATGTGTGTTTAAAAAACCTTGAGATCCTCTTGCGTGTCAATCACCACGATGAAGGTAACACCCCTTCCGGGGAGGAGCAGGACTATAAACCCTGGATGCCTGGACGTGAATCTGTCACTCTGCAAGATCGCGAGGGAGAGGCCACGACTCTCATTCTAAGCTGTGAATCAACTGAACTGTGAGCCTGCAATGTACTTGCAGTAAACAATTTGTTAGCCCTTAATGAAAATTAAATAAATTGTTTGGCCTGCACTGTGCTTGAAACTGCAATGGCCATGGAGATGAAATGAAAATACAATCAGCTGTTTTTCCTGCCCAGTGCTTCGAACTGCAATGGCAATGGAAATGAAATGAAAATGCAATCTGGCCTGCCCTGTGTTTGAAACTGCAACGGAAATGGAAACAAAAATAAAATGCAATGAGTTGTTTGGCCTGCACTGTGCTTGAAACTGCAATGGCAATGGAAATTAACTGAAAATGCAATTAGCTGCTTGGCCTGCCCTATGCTTGAAACTGCAATGGCAATGGGAATGAAATGAAAATGCAATTAGCTGTTTGGCCTGCCCTGTGCTTGAAACTGTAATGGCGATGGAAATGAAATGAAAATGCAATGAGCTGTTTGGCCTACCTTGTGCTTGAAACTTGAATGGCCATGGAGATGAAATGAAAATGCAATCAGCTGTTTGGCCTGCTCAGTAATTGGAACTGCAATGGCAATGGAAATGAAATTAAAATGCAATCTGGCCTGCCCTGTGCTTGAAACTGCAATGGCAATGTAAACAAAAATAAAATGCAATGAGTTGTTTGGCCTGCACTGTG
Organism: Okamejei kenojei; assembly: GCA_035221665.1. NCBI lineage: Eukaryota > Metazoa > Chordata > Chondrichthyes > Rajiformes > Rajidae > Okamejei > Okamejei kenojei. The sequence goes on from CM069146.1 coordinate 12,596,000, forward strand.
CTTGAAACTGTAATGGCGATGGAGATGAAATGAAAATGCAATCAGCTGCTTGGTCTGCCCTGTGCTTGAAACTGTAATTGCAATGGAAGTGAAATAAAAATGCAATGAGGTGTTTGGCCTGTGCTGTGCTTGAAGCTGCAATGGCAATGGAAGTGAAATTAAAATGCAATAAGCTGTTCATCCTGCTCTGTGCTTGAAACTGAAATTGCAATGGAAGTGAAATGAAAATGAAATGAGCTGTTTGGCCTGCCCTGTGCTTGAAACTGCAATGGCGGACTTCCGGTGGCGTCAATGGTGGGGTGAGAGACGTCGCTGTTTCGCTCTGCTCCCGAAGAATGTTTTAATGTGCTAAAATATGAGTTGGAAGACGGGGGAGTTCTGAAAATAACTACCGGAGCTGCTATTTAATTGTGTGTTATCAGAATCCTGCTGATAACAGAGAATAATTGCAGTTTTAAATGAAAAAACAGAAACCTCGCCAGAAGTCTGCAAAAGCCACTTCAAGACCTGCTACAAGAGCCTACTTGAAAAAACCTGAAAAGACTCCTCAATCCCCTCAAACATCAGCTGGAAGTTCAGAAGAAGAAGTTGATTCCCGAAATCCTTCTACAGAATTGACTTTAATGGAGGAACAAATGGAACACCTGGAAAAGTCAGTATTAGCTTCAGTCACTGAAGTTATTTCAAAACTGATACGAGAGGAGAACCTCGTGCTGGACAAAAGCCTCTCTGAAAAAATTAAACAAGGTAATGATACGCTGATGGGGAAAATTGATGACTTAACCAAAACGTGTGGTCGAAGTTGAGGAGGATTTAAATAAAAAAATTAAGCAGGTTGATAAGGATTGTAATAAAAAACTGGATACAATGCTAAAATCTACTGAGGTGGCTATGGAAGGAATGGACAATACGATAACTGAGATGGCTAAGGAGATAAAGAGACTAAAACAGGAACAAGAAATCATTGGGAGGGAGCTTGCTAAAATGAAGTATAAAATGCACGGACTTGGAGGCAAGATCAAGGAGACAAAATTTGAGGATAATTGGATTAAAAGAAGGAAAGGAGATTGGACAAAACTTTCAGGAGTTTGCTGCCAATTTACTCAAACAAGTACTTAAGCTGCCTGAAGCCCCGAGAATAGATATGGCTCACCGAGTCCGACGTAAGGCTCAAGCAAGCTCAACTGCCCCCCCAAGACAGATTATTCTGAAATTCTATGACATTTCAACCTTGGAAGGAATTATGAAAAAGATTCCATATGGAGGGAATTTGATGTTTTGGAGAAGACAAACTAAGATTCTTCCGTGATTTTCCAGCTGAAGTCATGGAAAAGAGGAATAAGTTTACAAACACGAGAAGACTACTGAAAGAGGTCTCGGGAGTAAGATATGGGATAGTATATCCCGCTAAATTGAGAATTTCTTATAACCATGTTGAACGTGCATTCACGGATCCAGAAGAGGCATTTAAATATGCACAAAGTATCACAAAGGAGGCCTACTGATCGTTAGGAGTTGGTCTCCTACAATAACATCGAGGAGAAGCGACAAAGAAAGGACTGTGTCTCTTTTTTTAACATACAAAAAAGACTGCTCTTGTTAAAATGGCGAATCTTCCTCGAGGCACTGTCTAGACCTTATCTGTGGAATGTTAATTCAAGGTCGGATTTTAAGTTTTCATTTCAACAAAGGACTGACAAAGAAGAGAAACTGTGGCGGGGAAAATAAATTGAGAATATAGTGTAATATAGAATACGATTTAAGAAACATATAATTACATACTAACATAAAATATAATTAATAAAATTGGGTAGTATTAATAACATACTAACACATTTTATGGATACAGTAGACTTAATCTAGATCGTGCGTAAAGGGGGGAGGAGATTCAGATACTTGGAAATTATCCAAGGGTCTGAATTTGGTTAACCCCTTGGGACCTGCTGTTGTCTGATACAAAAGTTTGAGACTTAATTGTAATAAATCTAGGCATATTGATAGATATGGATATATAATTAACATAATTACTGTTATATTTAAATATATAATTAATTTGGAAACTACTTTTTTATTTTGTTTTTCCTCCTGAAGATAAATTTCTAATCTAGCTATTGGAGTATGTTTTATTATATATATATATATATAATTTTGAACTTTGTATCGCTCTCTCTTCCAATTAATAATAATTGGTCAAGGGGGCAGAGCGAAACATATAAAAACATCTACGGAAGTCAATAACAATTTTTCTACCACCTGTTGGTGGCTTGTTTTTTAATTATAATATCTTTATTTTTGGATATTATAATATCACTTTTTGTTTGTTAATTATCTTTTCACGACTCTACACTTTCTGGTCTTTTTCAAGGTTTATTCTGAAGGAGAGATGCCAACAAAACTTAACAGCTGGGGATGATCATCCTTCATCTGGAGTTATAAGGTTCTTGGTTGCACCATATGAAGTAAAGGTATTAACATGATCCATAATGCAAGACGATAAACAAAATAAAACTGGAGGAATCACGTTTTGTAGTTTGGAATATAAGGGTGCTAATGAACCAATTAAAAGGGGTAAGATCTTTGCCCAATTAAAAGCCTTAAAAAGTGACATTATTTTCTTACAAGAGACGCATCAGAAATATCAAACACAGATAAGATTGAAGGCAAATTGGATTGGGCAAACATACTACTCTTCATTTACTTCTAAATCTAGAGGCACGCTATTATCATTCGTAAAGGTATACCATTTAAATTAAAGAATACTATAGCAGATAAAGAGGGGAGGTACGTCATAGTTACGGGAGAAATTTATTCTACTCCACTTACTTTGATAAATATTTATGCTCCTAATTTTGACAACCCCCAATTTTTTAGTAAAATTTTGGATATAATTTCAGAACTTAATCATCAAAATCTGATAATAGGGGGAGATTTGAATTGTGTTTTAGATCCATATTTGGATAAATCAGCAAAACAAAAAAGGACTAACATAAAATCTAAAACGAGTGAACTCCTAAATACATACATGAAAAATTCTAATATAACAGATGTATGGAGGATTGCTAACCCAGTAAGTAGGGAATATTCATTTTATTCAACAGTACATAAAACATATTCACGTATTGATTATTTCTTAGTGGACACAAAACTAATTCCATATACATATAATTCTAAATATCATAATAGTATCATTTCTGATCATTCCCCGTTAACTTTTTCTTTAAAATTAGAAGGAATGCCCGATAAAAATTCGTTTTGGAGGTTTAACCCCCAAATTTTAAATAACTCACAAGGTTGCACATATTTAAAAGAGCAGATGAGATTCTTCTTTGAGACAAATGATACACCAGATATTCACCCTCTTTATTATGGGAAACCTTTAAAGCATTTATTAGAGGAATTATAATCTCATATCAAGCTTTCCAAAATAAAAAGAATAATACTGAACAATTGCAGTTAGAACAAGAAATTAGACAATTAGATTCAGAAAAATGCCAAAGAACCAACTATAGATAAACATAATAAGATAATAATACTAAAATATAAACTAAATAAAATTTTATCGGCCAGAATAATGAGATTATTTCAAATTACAAAACAAGAAAATTTTGAATTTGGTGATAAACCTCATAAACTCCTAGCACGCCAACTGAAAAAAAGGGACACAGAAAATACAATTACTAAAATTAAATCAGACAAAGGGGAATTTACTAACACTACCTAAAGATATTAATAAAAGATTTGCTCAATTTTATCAAAACTTATATACATCGAAAACCTCTGCAAATAATACTCAAATTGCAAATTTCTTAGATAATTGTAATCTTCCAAAATTAAATATGGTGGAACAAGAGGCATTAGGAGCTCAGATTACACTACAGGAAATAGAAGAAACAATTAGTTCGTTGAAGAACGGCAAAACCCCAGGACCAGATGGCTTCAGTAATGAATTCTATAAAAGATTCTACGAAATAATTTCTCCACGGTTGCAAGATTTATATATATACATTTTTAAAGAAAATAAACTACCAGAAACACTAACTGAATCAACTATTACACTTATACCAAAAAAGGATAAAGATCTAGAAGACCCAGGCTCATATAGAGCTATTGCACTCCTAAATACAGACCAAAAAATATTAACGAAGACCCTAGCGAGAAGATTGAGTAAATATGTTAGTAAACTAATAAATCCGGACCAAACAGGGTCATACCAAAGAGATACTCATTTAACAATTTGAGACGGTTGTCTAATATAATGTACTCACATAATACTGAAGAAGAACTAGCAATTATTTCATTGGATGCAGAAAAAGCTTTGATCAAGTAGAATGGCAATATTTATTCAAAGTATTGGAAAAATTTAATATGGGAGATAATTTTATTTCATGGTAAAACTATTATATGATAAGCCGACGGCTAGAATACTGACTAATAATATATTATCCCTGAAATTCCACTTAACAAGGGGCAATAGGCAGGGTGCGCGTTATCGCCCCTGCTTTTTGCACTAGTGATAGAGCCTTTAGCTGAAAGTATAAGAAGCCATCCGAACAATTCATGGTATAATTACCAAACACTCAAATAATAAAATTTCATTATATGCAGATGACATATTATTATATATTACAAATTCGCAAATTAGCATACCAAATATACTAAATTTAATAGAGGAATTTTGGTTCTTTTTCAGATATAGAATAAATTGGGAACAAAAGCGAAATTATGACGATAAAACCTCAAGAGTCGACACATCTGTTGAAATTCCCTTTTAGAATTACAACAGAAAAATTTAAATATTTGGGCATCCAAATTACTAGGAACTATAAATCATTACTCAACGCAAACTATATGCCTTTATTAACTAAATTAAATGGGCTGATTAAATTTTGGAAGACACTGCCGATGTCATTAATAGGCAGAATAAACGCGATAAAAATGATCTTCTTACCACAAATATTGTACCTATTCAATCAAATACCAATATACATACCTAAAAAATTCTTCAAAAAATTAGATTCTGATATTTATAAACTTTATATGGGATTATAAAATCACCACAGAATTAAAAAAAAACACTTGTGTAAATCTAAAGAATCAGGGGACTGACACTCCCTAACTTATTGTATTATTATTGGGCAGTGAATATTAAAAATTATAATCTACTGGTTGGACAGTTCTGCCCAACAGGTAGATTGGATAAAATGGAGAAAGAGGATTGTTCCCCTTATAATATAGGAGCGATCCTTCTTTCCCCGATAAAACTGAACAATGTAATATACAAGAAGAATCCCAATTATTCATAGTATAATACGAATTTGGAAACAAATAAAATTAACTTTAAAATTAAGAAAATTATCGCTTCTTTTCTCCAATAGCTAATAATCCCTCATTCAAACCATCCATTATTGATAAAACGTTTACCCATTGGGAAAGAATAGGAATTAAAATGATGAGGAGATATGTATGAAATGGAAAACTTTTTATCATTCCAACAATTACAACTAAAATATAAATTTGAAAAGTAATCAATATTTCAAATACCTTTCAAATTCAAGATTATTTGAAAAAGTAAATACAAGGATATCAAACACTTTAACCCCAGATCTACTGGAGGAAGGAATGAATAGAAAGGCAGAATCAAGCAATTTAATATCTTACTTATATAATATAATTCTAAATATAGAAACACCACGACAGAAGCAATTAGAAGAGACTGGGAACAAGAGTTATTGATAAAAATTCCGAACGATAGATGGGATAAAAATCTATTAATATGTAAACAAATGTTCAATGAATGTAAGACATAACCTAATTCAATTTAAAATTTTACATAGATTAATATTATTCGAAAACAAGACTGAATAAAATATTTTCAAATGTTTACCCCCATCTGCGACAAATGTCTAACTCAAAATGCCACTATAGCACATTCCTTTGTCTCTTGTACAAAACTGTATACATTTTGGAATGAAATTTTTGGAATTTTTACAAAACTATTTAACACAAAATTGAACCCCAATACTGAATTGATTATCTTTGGATCAATGGAAGAGGGAAGTAAACTAACTATATCCCAAGAAGCCTTTCTTAATTATGGTCTAATAACAGCGAAAAAACTTATACTTAAATTTTGGAAAAACGCACCTACGCCAACATTCAAAATGTGGATCTCAAATATGTCTGAAACGCTACATCTTGAAGAAATGAGATTCCTCTTACTAGGCAAAGTAGACCAATTCTTAAAGATTTGGTCTCCGTTTATCAACTTTATACAAGCATATGGTGCAACATAACATAACCTTAGAATAAATGGTTCAGAACTGGGTGACGAATGGGCAAAAATATGAGATAGGTAGATCTCTCCTAATCTTTCATTTCTTATTACTTTTTCCTTTTCTTTCAATCTTTTAATTTCTCACCTCTGTCCTTTATTTTTTTTTTACTTTCTGTTTCTACTTGCTTGTCTATCTATTCCGACACTCTTTATTTCTCTTTTCTCTCACTGTTTCTTTTATTATTGCACCAAAAATATGAAGTTGTACAAGAATGAAAATATGTATTATGTATTATGTATTAGGTACTTAAGTACCAGACTACTGTACTTACTTCTAACAAAAATAAACAAACAAAAAAAAAAAAAAAAAAGAAACTGCAATGGCAAAGGAAGTGAAATGAAAATGCAATGAGCTGTTCGACCTGCCTTGTTCTTGAAACAGCAATGGCAATGGAAGTGAAATGAAATGCAATTATCTGTTTGGCCTGTGCTGTGCTTAAAACTGCATTGAAAATACAATCAACTGCTTGGTCTGCCCTGTGCTTGAAACTGTAATTGCAATGGAAGTGAAATAAAAATGCAATGAAACAGCAACGGCAATGGAAATTAAGTTAAAATGCAATGAGCTGTTTGGCTTGCCCTGTGCTTGAACCTGTAATGGAAATGGAAATGAAATGAAAATGCAATGCGCTGTTTGGCCTGCCCTGTGCTTGAAGCTGCAATGGCAATGGAAGTGAAATGAAAATGCAAAGAGCTGTTCGGCCTGCCTTAAACCATTCATTTCGGCCCACCAGGCCCCGATTAGCCGAGAAACCAGTCCCTTTTGCCCAAAATGGCCGTATTAGCCCAGGAGGAGCATTTTGGCCCAAAAGGCCCATGCCAGGCCAGGAAAAGTCCAGAAAAAATTACCTGAAATGTCACTCAGATTTTTTAAAAGAATTCCTTCAGCCCCTCAGGCCTGTACTAGCCCTCAGTCACTCTCATGCCTGTGATTGATCTGCCAGCCCAGCAGGCCTGAGTGACTGAGCTGCCAGCCCACCAGGCCTGAGTGAATGAGCTCCCAGCACACCAGGCCTGAGTGAATGAGCTCCCAGCACACCAGGCCTGAGTGGCTGAGCTGCCAGCCCACCAGGCTTGAGTGACTGAGCTGCCAGCCCAATAATCTATTTGGCCCTCAATGTCCATACTAGCCCTCTAGAAATTAGTCCATTCATCCCACAACACCCATATTAGCGCTCCAGAAAGCTGCCCACTCACCACCAATATTGGAATTGGTGGAGAGGTGGAATATTGCCATGGGGGACCAGCCCTCCTCAGTGAACCTGGGACCTAATGGGTCCCACGCTATAAAATATATATACGTGTTTATCTATACAATTAAAAGTGTAAACTTCCTGATAGCACTCTATATTGATTTTAGAAAAACTGCTATCACTTATGGCTGTGATTTTTGACCATCTTACCCCCTCCGCTCATCAGGTGCAGAGGATTTTTCCCATTGATGAAAAATAAAGGAGTTATTTATGTTTAAAAATGTTGTGATGCTCTCTCCTGTCAATTACTGCAATGAACGCCATGCGCCTTCCAGAGGGTGGGGGGAGGAGCTATAAAACCTCGAAGTCTGGACGTGGCTCTGTTGTTGCAAGATGGCGAGCGAGAGGTCACGACTCTCATTCTGAGCTGTGAATCAACTGAACACTGAATGTCTACTAAACTGTGAGTGTGGTTTTATGTGCCTACAGTCTACTGACCCGTGAATGCCCTTAATGTGGTTTGAAAATGTGGTTGGTTTGAAAATGCGGTTGTTTTGAAAATGTGGCTGGTTTGAATATGTGGTTGGTTTGAAAATGCGGTTAGTTTGAAAATGTGGTTGGTTTGAAAAGGAAAATGTGGTTGGTTTGAAAAAGAAAATGTGGTTGGTTTCAAAATGAAATTGTGGTTGGTTTGAAAATGCGGTTGTTTTGAAAATGAAAATGTCGTTAGTTTGAAAATGTGATGGTTTGAAAATGAATATCTGGGTGGTTTGAAAATGTGGTTGTTTTTAAAATGTGGGTGGATTGAAGATGTGGTAGGTTTGAAAATGTGGGTGATTTTAAAACGTGGGTGGTTTGAAGATATATTTGCTTTGAAAATGTGGTTGGTTTGAAAATTAAGTTGGTTTGAAAATGTGGGTGATTTGAAAATGTGGTTGGTTTGAAGATGTGGTTGGATTCAACATGTGGTTGGTTTGAAATTGAAAATGTGTTTAGTTTGAAAATGTGTTTGGTTCGAAAATGTGGTTGGTTTGAAAATGTGGTTGGTTAGAAAATGTGGTTGGTTTAAAAATGTGGTTGGTTTGAAAGTGAAGATGTGGTTTGAAAATAAAAATGTGGATTGAAAATGAAAATGTGGTTTGAAAATGAGGTTTGAAAATGAAAATATGTTAGTTTGAAAATGCGATTGGTTTGAAAATGAAAATGTGGTTTGAAAATGAAAATGCGGCTTTAAAATGAATATGTGGTTTGAAAATGAATATGTGGTTGGAAAATGAATATGTGGTTGGTTTGAAAATGTGGTTGGTTGGAAAATGAGGTTGGTTGGAAAATGAAGTTGGTTGGAAAAGGAAGATGTGGTTGGTTTGAAAAGGAAAATGTGGTTGGTTTGAAAATGTGGTTGGTTAGAAAACGTGGTTGGTTTAAAAATGTGGTTGGTTTGAAAATGTGGTTGTTTTGAAAATGCGATTGGTTTGAAAATGAAAATGCAGTTTGAAAATGAAAATATGGTTTGAAAATGAAAATATGGTTTGAAAATGAGTTTGAAAATAAAAAAAAAAAAAATGTTGGTTGGGTTTGACAATGGTATGGTGAAAAGGAGGTTGGGTTGGAAAAGAAGATTGGTTGGTTGGAAAAGGAAAATGTGGTTGGTTTGAAAAGAAAATGTGGTTGGTTTGAAAAGGAAAATGTAGTTGGTTTGAAAATCAGGTTGGTTTGAAAATGAAAATGTGGTTAGTTTGAAAATGTGGTTGGTTTGAAAATGTGGTTGATTTGAAAATGCGGTTGGTTTAAAAATTAAAATGTGGATGGAAAATGAAAATGTTGTTCGAACATGAAAATGTGTTTTGAAAATAAGGTGTGATAATGAAAATGTGGTTGTTTTGCAAATGTGTTGGATGGAAAATGAGGTTGGTTGGAAAAGGAAAATGTGGTTGGTTGGTAAAGGAAAATGTGGTTGGTTTGAAAATGGAAATGTGGTTGGTTTGAAAATGGAAATGTAGTTGGTTTGAAAATGAAAATGTGATTGTTTTGAAATTGTTTTGGTTAGAAAATGAGGTTGCTTGGTAAAGGAAAATGTGGTTGGTTTGAAAATGAAAATGTGATTGTTTTGAAATTGTTTTTGGTTGGAAAATGAGGTTGCTTGGTAAAGGAAAATGTGGTTGGTTTGAAAATGAAAATGTGGTTGGTTTGAAAATGTGGTTGGTTTGATAATGTGGTTGTTTTGAAAATGAAAATGTCGTTAGTTTGAAAATGTGGTTGGTTTGAAAATGTGGGTGCTTTGAAAATGATAATCTGGTTGGTTTGAAAATGATAATCTGGTTGGTTTGAAAATGTGGTTGGTTAGAAAATGTGGTTTGTTTGATAATGTGGTTGGTTGGAAAAGGAAGATGAGGTTGGTTGGAAAAGGAAGATGTGGTTGGTTGGAAAAGGAAAATGTGGTTGGTTGGAAAAGGAAAATGTGGTTGGTTTGAAAAGGAGAATATGGTTGGTTTTAAAATGAAAATGTGGATGGTTTGAAGTGAAAGTGTGGTTGGTTTGAAAATGAAAATGTGGTTTGAAAATGAAAATGTGGGGAGGGGGGGGTTAGTTTTGATAATGTGGTTGGGTTTGAAAATGTGGTTGATTTGAAAATGCGGTTGATTTAAATGTTTTAATGTGGATTGAAAATGAAAAGGTGGTTTGAACATGAAAATGTGTTTTGAAAATAAGGTGTGAAAATGAAAATGTGGTTGTTTTGAAAATGTGGTTGGTTGGAAAAGGAAAATATGGTTGGTTGGTAAAGGAAAATGTGTTTTGGTTTGTAAGGAAAATGTGTTTTTTTGGTTGTGTTGGTTTGAAAAGGAAATGTGGTTGGTTTGAAAATGAAAATGTGGCTGGTTTAAAAATGAAAATGCATGGTTTGAAAATGTGGTTGGCTTGAAAATGAAAATGTGGGTTGAATATGAAAATGTGGTTTGTTTGAAAATTAGGTTTGAAAATGAACATGTGGTTTGAAAATTAAGTTTGAAAATGAAAATGTGGTCGGTTTGAAATGTGGTTGGTTTGAAAATGTACTTGTTTGAAAATGAAAATGTGGTTGGTTTGAAATGTGTTTGTTTGAACATGTAAATTGGGTGGTTTGAAGATTAAAATGTAGTATTGGAGGGTGGTTTGCAAATGCGTTTGAATGTGGTATTGGAATATGATGTGTTGGTTGAAATGTGGGGTGCTTTGAAAAGGCAGTTGGTTTGAAATGGAATTGTGGTTGATTGTAAAAGGTTGGTTTGAAAATGTGGGTGATTTGAAAAGGTGGTTGATTAGAAATTGAAAATGTGGTTGGATTGAAATGAAAATGTGGGGTATAGGTGGGTTTGTAGGCTTGAGGTTTGAAAATGAAAATGTTGGTTTGAAATGTGGCTGGTTTGAAAATGAAAATGTGGTTGGTTTGAAATGTGTTTGGTTTGAAAATGTTGTTGTTTTGAAAATGTGGTTGGTTTGAAAATGTGGTTGGTTTGAAAAGGAAAATGTGGGTTGTTTTGAAAATTATAATGTGGTTGGTTTGAAAATCTGGTTGTTTTGAAAATGAAAAGTGGTTGGTTTGAATATGAAAATGTGGTTGGTTTGAAGATGTGGTTGGTTGGAAAATGTGGTTCGTTGGAAAAGGAAAATGTGGTTGATTTTGGGTTAGAAAATGTGCTTGGTTGGCAAAAGAAAATGGGTTGGTTAATTGTTTGGTTTTGAAAAGCAAAATGTGGTAGGTTTGAAAAGGAAAATGTGGTTGGTTGGAAAAGGAAAATGTGGTTGGTTTGAAAAGCAAAATGTGATTGGTTTGAAAAGTAAAATGTAGTTTGAAAAAGAAGTTGAAAATGAAAATGTGGTTTGAAATCAAAATGTGTTTTGAAAGTTTGGCTGGTTTGTAAAAGGTTGATTTGAAAATGTGGTTGGTTTGAAAAATAAAATGTGGTTGGTTTGAAAATGAAAATGTTGAAAATTAAGTTTCAAAATGAAAATATGGTTGGTTTGAAATGTAGTTGGTTTGACAATGAAGATGTGGTTGGTTTTGAAAATGTGGTCGGTTTGAAAATGTGGGTGGTGTGAAATTGGTTTGGGTTTGAAAATGTGGTTGGTTTGAAATTGGAAAATGTGGTTGGTTTGAAAATGTGGTTGGTTTGAAAAAAAAATGTGGATTGAAAATGAAAATGTGGTTTGAAAATGACGTTTGAAAATGAAAATGTGTTAGTTTGAAAATGTGGTTGGTTTGAAAATGCGATTGATTGAAATGAAAATATGTTTGAAAATAGAGTGTTTGAAAATTTTGTGGTTTGAAAATGAAAATGTGGTTTGAAAATGAAAAGGTGGTTGGTGGGAAAATGAGGTTGGTTGGAAAAGGAAGATGAGGTTGGTTGGAAAAGGAAGATGTGGTTGGTTGGAAAAGGAAAATGTGGTTGGTTGGAAAAGGAAAATGTGGTTGGTTTGAAAAGGAAAATATGGTTGGTTTTTAAAATTAAAATGTGGTGGGTTTGAAATGAAACTGTGGTTGGTTTGTAAATGAAAATGCGGTTTGAAAATTAGGTTTGAAAATGAACATGTGGTTGGTTTGAAAATGAAAATGTGTGTTGAATATGAAAATGTGGTTTGAAAATGAAAATGTGGTTTGAAAATTAGCTTTGAAAATGAACATGTGGTTTGAAAATTAAGTTTGAAAATGAAAATGTTGTTGGTTTGAATTGTGGTTGGTTTGAAAATGTGGTTGTTTTGAAAATGTGGTTGATTTGAAAATGTGGCTAGTTTGAAAATGAAAATGTGGTTGGTTTGAAATGTGGGTTGTTTGAACATGAAAATGTGGTTGATTTGAAAATGTGAGTGCTATGAAAAGGTGGTTGGATTGAAAATGAAAATGTGGTTGGTTTCGAAATGCGGTTGGTATGAACATGTGGGTGGTTTGAAGATGTGGTTTGTTTGAACATGAAAATGTGGTTGGTTTGACAATGGTTGGTTGGAAAAGGAGGTTGGGTGGAAAAGGAAGATTGCTTGGTTGGAAAAGGAAAATGTGGTTGGTTTGAAAAGGAAAATGTGGTTGGTTTGAAAATCAGGTTGGTTTGAAACTGAAAATGTGGTTTGAAATTAAAAATGTGGTTAGTTTGAAAATGTGGTTGGTTTGAAAGTGTGGTTGATTTGAAAATGCGGTTGGTTTAATAATTAAAATGTGGATGGAAAATGAAAATGTGGTTTGAACTTGAAAATGTGTTTTGAAAATAAGGTGTGATAATGAAAATGTGGTTGTTTTGCAAAATAAGATGTTAGAAAATGAGGTTGGTTGGAAAAGGAAATGTGGTTGTTTGTAAAGAAAATGTGGTTGGTTTGAAAATGGAAATTGTTGGTTTGAAATGAAAATGTGATGTTTTGAAATTGTGGTTGGTTGGAAAATGAGGTTGGTTGGAAAAGGAAAATGTGGTTGCTTGGTAAAGGAAAATGTGGTTGGTTTGAAAATGAAAATGTGGTTGGTATGAAAATTTGGTTGGTTTGATAATGTGGTTGTTTTGAAAATGAAAATGTCGATTAGTTTTAAAATGTGTTGGTTTGAAAATGTGGGTGCTTTGAAAATGAATCATCTGTTGGTTTTGAAAATGATAATCTGGTGGTTTGAAATGTGGTTGTTTGAAAATGTGTTTGTTTTGAGAATGTGGTTTGAAAAAGAAAATGTGTGATTGACAATGAGGTTTTGAAAAATAAATGTGTTAGATTGAAAATGTGGTTGGTTTGAAAATGTGGTTGTTTTGAAAATGTGGTTGAAAATGAAAATGTGATTGAAAATGAAAATGTGGTTTGAAAATGAGGTTTGAAAATGAAAATGTGTTAGTTTGAAAATGTGGTTGGTTGGAAAACGTAGTTGGTTTGAAAATGAAAATGTGGTTGGTTTGAAAATGTGGTTGTTTTGGAAATGAAAATGTCGTTAGTTTGAAAATTTGGTTGGTTTGAAAATGAAAATCTGGTTGGTTTGGAAATGTGGTTGTTTTGAAAATGTGGGTGGTTTGACGATGTGGTTGGTTTGAAAATGTGGTTGGTTTGAAAATGGAAATGTGGTTGGTTTAAAAATGTGGTTGGTTTGAAAGTGAAGATCTGGTTTGAAAGTAAAAATGTGGATTGAAAATGAAAATATGGTTTGAAAATGAGGTTTGAATATGAAACTGTGTTAGTTTGAAAATGTGGTTAGTTTGAAAATGTGGTTGGTTTGAAAATGCGATTGGTTTAAAAATGAAAATGCGGTTTGAAAATGAAAATGTGCTTTGAACATGAAAATGTGGTTTGAAAATGAAGTTTGAAAATGAAAATATGGTTGGTTGGAAAACGAGATTGGTTAGAAAATGAGGTTGGTTGAAAAGGAAGGTGTGGTTGGTTGGAAAAGGAAAATGTGGTCGGTTGGAACATCGAAATGTGATTGGTTTGAAAATGAAAATGTGGTAGGTTTGAAAATGTGGTGTGAAAATGAAAATGTAGTTGTTTTGAAATTGTGGTTGGTTGGAAAAGGAAAATGAGGTTGGCTGGTAAAGGAAAATGTGGTCGGTTTGAAAAGGAAATGTGGTTGGTTTGAATATGTGGTTAGTTTGAAAATGTGGTTAGTTTGAAAATGAAAATTAGGTTGGTTTGAAAATGTGGGTGATTTGAAAATGTGGTTGGTTTGAAGATGTGGTTGGATTCAACATGTGGTTGGTTTGAAAATGAAAATGTGGTTGGTTTGAAAATGAAAATGTGTTTGTTTTGAAAATGAAAATGTCGTTAGTTTGAAAATGTGGTTGGTTTGAAAATGTGGGTACTTTAAAAAAGTGGGTTTGAAAATGAAAATGTGGTTGGTCTGAAAATGTGGTTGAAAATGAAAATGTATTAGTTTGAAAATGTGGTTGGTTTGAAAATGTGGTTGGTTTGAAAATGTGGTTGGTTGGATAATGTGGTTGGTTGGAAAAGGAAGATGAAGTTGGTTGGAAATGGAAGATGTGGTTGGTTGGAAAATGAAGATGTGGTTGGTTGGAAAAGGAAAATGTGGTTGGTTGGAACATTGAAATGTGATTGGTTTGAAAATGGAAATGTGGTAGGTTTGAAAATGTGGTGTGAAAATGAAAATGTAGTTGGTTTGAAAGTGTGGTTGGTTGGAAAATGAGGTTGTTGGAAAAGGAAAATGTGGTTGGCTGGTAAAGGAAAATGTGGTTGGTTTGAAAAAGAAATGTGGTTGGTTTGAAAATGTGGTTTGTTTGAAAATGTGGTTAGTTTGAAAATGTGATTAGTTTGAAAATGAAAATTAGGTTGGTTTGAAAATGTGGTTGGTTTGAAGATGTGGTTGGATTCAACATGTGGTTGGTTTGAAAATGAAAATGTGGTTGGTTTGAAAATGTGGTTGTTTTGAAAATGAAAATGTCTTTAGTTTGAAAATGTGGTTAGTTTGAAAATGAAAATTAGGTTGGTTTGAAAATGTGGTTGGTTTGAAGATGTGGTTGGATTCAACATGTGGTTGGTTTGAAAATGAAAATGTGGTTGGTTTGAAAATGTGGTTGTTTTGAAAATGAAAATGTCGTTAGTTTGAAAATGTGGTTGGTTTAAAATTGTGGTTGGTTTGAAAATGAAGTTTGAAAATGAAAATGTGGTTGGTTTGAATATGTGGTTGGTTGGAAAATGAGGTTGGTTGGAAATAAGGATGGTTGGAAAAGGAAAATAGCTTGGTGGAAAAGGAAAATGTTGGTTGGTTTGGAACATCGAAAATGTGCTTAGTTTGAAAATGAAAAATAGTGTGTGTTCGAAAATGAAAATGTCGTTAGTTTGAAAATGTGGTTGGTTTGAAAATGTGGGTACTTTAAAAAAGTGGGTTTGAAAATGAAAATGTGGTTGGTCTGAAAATGTGGTTGAAAATGAAAATGTGGATTGAAAATGAGGTTTGAAAATGAAAATGTATTAGTTTGAAAATGTTGTTTTTTGGGTTTTTTTTATATTTGAAAATGTGGGTTGGGTTTAATAATGTGGTTGGTTGTAAAAGGAAGATGAGGTTGGTAGGAAATGGAAGAATGGGTTGGTTGGGAAAATGAAGAATGGTTGTGATTGAAAATGCGATTGGTTGAAAATAAATGCGGTTTGAAAATGAAAATGTGCTTTGAACATGAAAAGTGTTTGAAAATAAGTTTGAAAAAGAAAAAGTGGATAGGTTTAAAAATGTGGTTTGGTTGGAAAACGAGTTTGTTGGAAAAAAAGGTTGTGGAAAAGAAGATGTGGTTGGTGGGAAAAGGAAAATATGGTTGGTTGGAACATTGAAATGTGATTGGTTTGAAAATGAAAATGTGGTAGGTTTGAAAATGTGGTGTGAAAATGAAAATGTAGTTGTTTTGAAAGTGTGGTTGGTTGGTAAAATGAGGTTCGTTGGAAAAGGAACATGTGGTTGGCTGGTAAAGGATAATGTGGTTGGTTTGAAAAAGAAATGTGGTTGGTTTGAAAATGTGGTTGGTTTGAAAATGTGGTTAGTTTGAAAATGTGATTAGTTTGAAAATGAAAATTAGGTTGGTTTAAAAATGTGGTTGGTTTGAAGAAGTGGTTGGATTCAACATGTGGTTGGGTTGAAAATGAAAATGTGGTTGGTTTGAAAATGTGGTTGTTTTGAAAATGAAAATGTCGTTAGTTTGAAAATGTAGTTAGTTTGAAAATGAAAATTAGGTTGGTTTTTGAATTGAAAAATGTGGTTGGTTTGAAGATTGGTTGATTCAACATGTGTATTTGGTTTGAAAATGAAAATGTGGTTGGTTTGAATAAGGAAAATGTGGTTGGTTTGAAAATCAGGTTGGTTGGAAACTGAAAATGTGGTTTGAAATTAAAAAAGTGTGTTAGATTGTGAAAATTTTGTTTAAAAATGGTGGTTGATTTGAAAATGCGTTTGGTTTTAAAAGTTAAAATACTAACTCTCTATGAAAATGTGGTTGAACATGAAAATGTTTTTGAAAATAAGGTGTGATCATGAAAATAAGGTGTGATAATGTGGTTGTTTTGCAAATGTAGTTGGTTAGAAAATGAGGTTGGTTGGAAAAGGAAAATGTGTTGGTTGAGTACAGGAAAATGTGGTTGGTTTGAAAATGGAAATGTGGTGGTTTTGAAAATGGAAAATGTGGATTTGTTTTGAAATTGTTGGTTGGTTTGGAAAATAGTGGTTTTTTGAAAATGAAAAATGTCGTTAGTTTGAAATGTGGTTGGTTTGAAAATGTGGGTGCTTTGAAAATGATAATCTGGTTGGTTTGAAAATGATAATCTGGTTGGTTTGAAAATGTGGTTGGTTTGAAAATGTGGTTGTTTTGAAAATGTGGTTGAAAATGAAAATGTGGATTGAAAATGAGGTTTGAAAATGAAAATGTGTTAGTTTGAAAATGTGGTTGGTTTGAAAATGTGGGTTGTTTTGAAAATGAAAATGTCGTTAGTTTGAAAATGTGTTTGGTTTGAAAATGTGGGTACTTTAAAAAAGTGGGTTTGAAAATGAAAATGTGGTTGGTCTGAAAATGTGGTTGAAAATGAAAATGTGGATTGAAAATGAGGTTTGAAAATGAAAATGTATTAGTTTGAAAATGTGGTTGTTTTGAAAATGTGGTTGGTTTGATAATGTGGTTGGTTGGAAAAGGAAGATGAGGTTGGTTGGAAATGGAAGATGTGGTTGGTTGGAAAATGAAGATGTGGTTGGTTGGAAAATGCGATTGGGTTTGAAAATGTAAAATGGCGGTTTTGAAAATGAAAATGTGCTTTGAAACATGAAAAGTGGTTTTGAAAATGAAGTTGAAAAATAAAATGTGGTTGGTTTTGAAAATGTGGTTGGTTTGAAAAATGTGTTGGTTGGATAAGTGTTGTTGGAAAAGGAAGATGAAGTTGGTTTGGAAAAGGAGATGTGGTTGGTTGGAAAATGAAGATGTGGTTGGTTGGAAAAGGAAAATGTGGTTGGTTGGAACATTGAAATGTGATTGGTTGAAAATGGAAATGTGGTAGGTTTGAAAATGTGGTGTGAAACTAAAATGTAGTTTGTGTAGAAAGTGTGGTTGGTTGGAAAATGAGGTTGGTTGGAAAAGGAAAATGTGGTTGGCTGGTAAAGGAAAATGTGGTTGGTTTGAAAAAGAAATGTGGTTGGTTTGAAAATGTGGTTTGTTTGAAAATGTGTTAGTTTGAAATTGCTTAGTTTGAAAATGAAAATTAGGTTGGTTTTGAAAATTGTGGTTGGTTTGAAGAGAGGTTGATTCATCATGTGGTCGTTGAAAAAGAAAATGTGGTTGGTGGGGATTTGGGGGGTTGTTTTTGAAAATGAAAATGTCTTTAGTTTGAAATGGTTAGTTTGAAAATGAAAATTTTTTAGGTTGGTTGAAAATGTGGTTGGTTTAAGATGTGTTGGATTCAACATGTGGTTTTGGTTTTGAAAATGAAAATGGGGTTGGTTTGAATGTGGTTGTTTTTAAAATGAAAATGTCGTTAGTTTGAAAATGTGGTTGGTTTAAAATTGTGGTTGGTTTGAAAATGAAGTTTGAAAATGAAAATGTGGTTGGTTTGAATATGTGGTTGGTTGGAAAATGAGGTTGGTTGGAAATAAGGATGGTTGGAAAAGGAAAATGCTTGGTGGGAAAAGGAAAATGTGGTTGGTTGGAACATCGAAATGTGATTAGTTTGAAAATGAAAATGTGGTTGTTTCGAAAATGAAAATGTCGTTAGTTTGAAAATGTGGTTGGTTTGAAAATGTGGGTACTTTAAAAAAGTGGGTTTGAAAATGAAAATGTGGTTGGTCTGAAAATGTGGTTGAAAATGAAAATGTGGATTGAAAATGAGGTTTGAAAATGAAAATGTATTAGTTTGAAATGTGTTGGTTTGAAAAATGTGGTTGGTATAATAATTGGTTGGTTGGAAAGGGAAGAAGAGGTTGGTTGAAATGGAAGAGTGGTAGTTGGAAAATGAAGATGTGGTTGGTTGGAAAATGCGATTGGTTTGAAAATGAAAATGCGGTTTGAAAATGAAAATGTGCTTTGAACATGAAAATGTGGTTTGAAAATGAAGTTTGAAAATGAAAATGTGGTTGGTTTAAAAATGTGGTTGGTTGGAAAACGAGGTTGGTTGGAAAAAGAGGTTGGTTGGAAAAGGAAGATGTGGTTGGTGGGAAAAGGAAAATGTGGTTGGTTGGAACATTGAAATGTGATTGGTTTTGGAAACATGAAATGTGGGTAGGTTTAAAATGTGGTGTGAACATGCAAATGTAGTTTGTTTTTGAAAGTGTGGTTGGTTGGTAAAATGAGGTTCGTTGGAAAAGGAACATGTGGTTGGCTGGTAAAGGATAATGTGGTTGGTTTGAAAATGAAATGTTGTTGGTTTGAAAAATCTGTTTGGTTTAAAATTTGGTTTAGTTTGAAAATGTGATTAGTTTGAAAATGAAAATTAGGTTGGTTTAAAAATGTGGTTGGTTTGAAGAAGTGGTTGGATTCAACATGTGGTTGGGTTGAAAATGAAAATGTGGTTGGTTTGAAATGTTGGTTGTTTGAAAATGGAAAAAGTCATTAGTTTGAAAATGTAGTTAGTTTGAAAATGAAAATTAGGTTGGTTTGAAAATGTGGTTGGTTTGAAGATGTGGTTGGATTCAACATGTGGTTGGTTTGAAAATGAAAATGTGGTTGGTTTGAATACGGAAAATGTGGTTGGTTTGAAAATCAGGTTGGTTGGAAACTGAAAATGTGGTTTGAAATTAAAAATGTGGTTAGTTTGAAAATGTGGTTGGTTTGAAAATGTGGTTGATTTGAAAATGCGGTTGGTTTAAAAATTAAAATGTGGATGGAAAATGAAAATGTGGTTTGAACATGAAAATGTGTTTTGAAAATAAGGTGTGATCATGAAAATAAGGTGTGATAATGTGGTTGTTTTGCAAATGTAGTTGGTTAGAAAATGAGGTTGGTTGGAAAAGGAAAATGTGGTTGGTTGGTAAAGGAAAATGTGGTTGGTTTGAAAATGGAAATGTGGTTGGTTTGAAAATGAAAATGTGATTGTTTTGAAATTGTGGTTGGTTGGAAAATGTGGTTGTTTTGAAAATGAAAATGTCGTTAGTTTGAAAATGTGGTTGGTTGGAAAATTTGGGTGGCTTTGAAAATGATAATCTGGTTTGGTTTGAAAATGATAAATAATCTGTGGTCTATGAAAATGTGTTGTTTGAAAATGTGTTGTTGTAAAATGTGGATGAAAATGAAAATGTGGGATTGAAAATGAGGTTTTTGAAAATGAAAATGTGTTAGTTTGAAAATGTGGTTGGTTTGAAAATGTGGTTGTTTTGAAAATGAAAATGTCGTTAGTTTGAAAATGTGGTTGGTTTGAAAATGTGGGTACTTTAAAAAAGTGGGTTTGAAAATGAAAATGTGGTTGGTCTGAAAATGTGGTTGAAAATGAAAATGTGGATTGAAAATGAGGTTTGAAAATGAAAATGTATTAGTTTGAAAATGTGGTTGGTTTGAAAATGTGGTTGGTTTGATAATGTGGTTGGTTGGAAAAGGAAGATGAGGTTGGTTGGAAATGGAAGATGTGGTTGGTTGGAAAATGAAGATGTGGTTGGTTGGAAAATGCGATTGGTTTGAAAATGAAAATGCGGTTTGAAAATGAAAATGTGCTTTGAACATGAAAATGTGGTTTGAAAATGAAGTTTGAAAATGAAAATGTGGTTGGTTTGAAAATGTGGTTGGTTGGAAAACGAGGTTGGAAAAAGAGGTTGGTTGGAAAAGGAAGATGTGGTTGGTGGGAAAAGGAAAAATGGTTGGTTGGAACATTGAAATGTGATTGGTTTGAAAATGAAAATGTGGTAGGTTTGAAAATGTGGTGTGAAAATGAAAATGTAGTTGTTTTGAAAGTGTGGTTGGTTGGAAAATGAGGTTGTTGGAAAAGGAAAATGTGGTTGGCTGTAAAGGAAAATGTGGTTGGTTAGGCAAAGCAATGTGGTTGGTTTGAAAATTGGTTGGTTTAAAATGTGGTTAGTGGTGTGAAAATGTATAGTTTGAATGAAAATTAGGTTGGTTTAAAAATGTGGTTGGTTTGAAGAAGTGGTTGGATTCAACATGTGGTTGGGTTGAAAATGAAAATGTGGTTGGTTTGAAAATGTGGTTGTTTTGAAAATGAAAATGTCGTTAGTTTGAAAATGTAGTTAGTTTGAAAATGAAAATTAGGTTGGTTTGAAAATGTGGTTAGTTTGAAAATGTGGTTGGTTTGAAAATGTGGTTGATTTGAAAATGCGGTTGGTTTAAAAATTAAAATGTGGATGGAAAATGAAAATGTGGTTTGAACATGAAAATGTGTTTTGAAAATAAGGTTGATCATGACACCAATAAGGTGTTGACATAATGTGGTTTGATTTTGGCAAATGTAAGTTGTTAAAAATGAGGTTGGTTGAAAAGGAAAATGTGGTTGGTTGGTAAAGGAAAATGTGGTTGGTTTGAAAATGGAAATGTGGTTGGTTTGAAAATGAAAATGTGATTGTTTTGAAATTGTGGTTGGTTGGAAAATGAGTTGGTTGGAAAAGAATATTGGTTTGCTTGGTAAAGAAATGTGTTGGTTTGAAAAATGAAAATGTGGTTGGTATGAAAGTGTGGTTGGTTTGATAATGTGGTTGTTTTGAAAATGAAAATGTCGTTAGTTTGAAAATGTGGTTGGTTTGAAAATGTGGGTGCTTTGAAAATGATAATCTGGTTGGTTTGAAAATGATAATCTGGTTGGTTTGAAAATGTGGTTGGTTTGAAAATGTGGTTGTTTTGAAAATGTGGTTGAAAATGAAAAAGTGTGGATTGAAAATGAGGTTTGAAAATGAAAATGTGTTAGTTTGAAAATGTGGTTGGTTTGAAAATGTGGTTGTTTTGAAAATGAAAATGTCGTTAGTTTGAAAATGTGGTTGTTTTGAAAATGTGGTTGAAAATGAAAATGTGATTGAAAATGAAAATGTGGTTTGAAAATGAGGTTTGAAAATGAAAATGTGTTAGTTTGAAAATGTGGTTGGTTGGAAAACGTAGTTGGTTTGAAAATGAAAATGTGGTTGGTTTGAAAATGTGGTTGTTTTGGAAATAAAATGTCGATAGTTTGAAAATATTGTTTTGGTTTGAAAATGAACATCAGTTGGTTTGAAATGTGGTTGTTTTGAAAATATTTTGTTTGAAAATGCTGGGGGATAAATGAAAATGGCGGTTTGAAAATGAAAATGTGCTTTGAACATGAAAATTGGTTTGGAAAATGAATTTAAATGAAAATAAGGTTGGTTGGAATAACGAGATGTTAGAAAATGAGGTTGGTTGAAAAGGGAGTGAGTTGGTGGAAAAGAAATTGTGGTCGTGGAACATCGAATATGTGATTGGTTTGAAAATGAAAATGTGGTAGGTTTGAAAATGTGGTGTGAAAAATGAAATTAGTTGTTTTTGAAATTGTGGTTAGGTTGGGAAAAGAAAATGAGGTTGGCTGGTAAAAAGGAAAATTGGTGGTTTGAAAATGAAAATGTGGTTGGTTTGAAAATGTGGTTGTTGGAATAAAGTGTTTTTTGGAAAATGAAATGTCGTTAGTTCATTGCAAAATGTGATAGTATTTTAAAACGTGGGTGCGTTGAAAATGATAACTGGATGGTTTGAAAATGATAATCTGTTGGTTTTGAAAATGTGTTGGTTGAAAATGTGGTTGTTTTTGAAAATGTGAATTGAAAATGAAATGGGATTGAAATGAGGTTTGAAAATGAAAATGTGTTTAGTTTGAAAATGTGTGGTTGAAAATGTGGTTTGTTTTGAAAATTGAAAATGTCGTTATTTTGAAAATGTGGTTGTTTGAAATGT
This sequence comes from Okamejei kenojei, assembly GCA_035221665.1. Lineage (NCBI taxonomy): Eukaryota > Metazoa > Chordata > Chondrichthyes > Rajiformes > Rajidae > Okamejei > Okamejei kenojei. The sequence goes on from CM069146.1 coordinate 12,618,334, forward strand.
GGTGCTTTGAACAGTGGGTTGCAAATAAAATCTGGTTGGTTTGAAAATGTGGTTGTTTTTTTTAAAATTTGGTGGTTTGAAGATGTGGTGGTTTTAAAATTGAGTTGATTGAAAGTGAAGTTTGAAAAAATGAAAATGTGGTTGGTTTAAATATGTGTTGTTTGGAAAAAGGTTGGTTGGAACTAAGGATGGTTTGGAAAAGGAAAACATTGGTTGGTGGGAAAAGGAAATGTGGTTGGTTGGAACATCGAAATGTGATTAGTTTGAAAATGAAAATGTGGTTGTTTTGAAAATGAAAATGTCGTTAGTTTGAAAATGTGGTTGGTCTGAAAATATGGGTACTTTAAAAAAGTGGGTTTGAAAATGAAAATGTGGTTGGTCTGAAAATGTGGTTGAAAATGAAAATGTGGATTGAAAATGAGGTTTGAAAATGAAAATGTGTTAGTTTGAAAATGTGGTTGGTTTGAAAATGTAGTTGGTTTGAAAATGAAAATGTCGTTAGTTTGAAAATGTGGTTGGTTTGAAAATGTGGGTGCTTTGAAAATGTGGGTTTGAAAAAGATAATCTGGTTGGTTGGAAATGTGGTTGTTTTTAAAATGTGGGTGGTTTGAAGATATGGTTGGTTTGAAATTGGTTGGTTTGAAATTGTGGTTGGTTTGAAAAGCAAAATGTGGTTGGTTTGAAAAGTAAAATGTAGTTTGAAAATGAAGTTGAAAATGAAAATGTGGTTTGAAATGAAAATGTGTTTTGAAAATTTGGTTGGTTTGTAAAAGGTTGTTTTGAAAATGTGGTTGAAAATGAAAATGTGGATTGAAAATGAAAATGTGGTTTGAAAATGAGGTTTGAAAATGAAAATGTGTTAGTTTGAAAATGTGGTTGGTTTGAAAATGTAGTTGGTTTGAAAATGAAAATGTGGTTGGTTTGAAAATGTGGTTGTTTTGGAAATGAAAATGTCGTTAGTTTGAAAATTTGGTTGGTTTGAAAATGAAAATCTGGTTGGTTTGAAAATGTGGGTGGTTTTACGATGTGGTTGGTTTGAACATGTGGTTGGTTTGAAAATGGAAATGTGGTTGGTTTAAAAATGTGGTTGGTTTGAAAGTGATGATCTGGTTTGAAAATAAAAATGTGGATTGAAAATGAAAATATGGTTTGAAAATGAGGTTTGAAAATGAAACTGTGTTAGTTTGAAAATGTGTTTAGCTTGAAAATGTGGTTGGTTTGAAAATGCGATTGGTTTGAAAATGAAAATGCGGTTTGAAAATGAAAATGTGCTTTGAACATGAAAATGTGGTTTGAAAATGAAGTTTGAAAATGAAAATGTGGTTGGTTTGAAAATGTGGTTGGTTGGAAAACGAGGTTGGTTGGAAAAAGAGGTTGGTTGGAAAAGTAAGATGTGGTTGGTGGGAAAAGGAAAATGTGGTTGGTTGGAACATTGAAATGTGATTGGTTTGAAAATGAAAATGTGGTAGGTTTGAAAATGTGGTGTGAAAATGAAAATGTAGTTGTTTTGAAAGTGTGGTTGGTTTTAAAATGTGGTTCGTTTGAAAATGAAAATGTGATTGGTTTGAAAATATGGTTGGTTTGAAAAAAATGTGGATTGAAAATGAAAATGTGGTTTGAAAAAGAAGTTTGAAAATGAAAATGTGTTAGTTTGAAAATGTGGTTGGTTTGAAAATGCGATTGGTTTGAAAATGAAAATGCGGTTTGAAAATGAAAATGTGGTCTGAAAATGAAAATGTGGTTTGAAAATGAAATGGTGGTTCTTTGAAAATGTGGTTGGTTGGAAAATTAGGTTGGTTGGAAAATGAGGTTGGTTGGAGAAGGAAGATGAGGTGGTTTGGAAAAGGAAGATGTGGTTGGTTGGAAAAGGAAAATGTGGTTGGTTGGAAAAGGAAAATGTGGTTGGTTTGAAAATAAAAATGTGGTTGGTTTGAAAATGAAAATGTGGTTGGCTTGAAAATGAAAATGTGGTTGGTTTTAAAATGAAAATGTGTTTGGATTGAAAATGTGGTTGGTTTGAAAATGAAAATGTTGTTTGAAAATTACGTATGAAAATGAAAATATGGTTGGTTTGAAAATATGGTTGGTTTGAAAATGAAAATGCGGTTTGAAAATGAAAGTATGGTTGGAATGAAAATGTGGTTTGAAAAGAAAAATATGGTTGGTTTGATAATTTGGTTGGTAAATATGTGGTTGGTTTGAAAATGAAAATGTGGTTGGTTTGAAAATGAAAATGTGGGTTGAATATGAAAATGTGGTTTGAAAATGAAAATGTGGTTTGAAAATTAGGTTTGAAAATGAACATGTGGTTTGAAAATAAAGTTTGTAAATGAAAATGTTGTCGGTTTGAAATGTGGCTGGTTTGAAAATGTGGTTGGTTTGAAAATGTGGCTAGTTTGAAAATGAAAATGTGGTTGGTTTGAAATGTGGTTTGTTTGAACATGAAAATGTGGTTGGTTTGAAAATGTGAGTGCTTTGAAAAGGTGGTTGGATTGAAAATGAAAATGTGGTTGGTTTCAAAATGTGGTTGGTATGAACATGTGGGTGGTTTGAAGATGTGGTAGGTTTGTAAATATGGGTGCTTCGAAAAGGCAGTTGTTTTGAAAATGAAATTGTGGTTGATTTGAAAAAGTGGTTGGTTTGAAAATGAGGGTGCTTTGAAAAGGTGGTTGGTTTGAAAATGAAAATGTGGTTGGTTTTAAACTGTGCCTGGTTTGAAAATGAAAATGAGGTTGGTTTGAAATGTGTTTGGTTTGAAAATGTTGTTGTTTTGAAAATGCGGTTGGTTTGAAAATGTGGTTGGTTAAAAAATGGAAATGTGGTTGGTTGGAAAAGGAAAATGTGGTTGGTTTGAAAAGGAAAATGTGGTTGTTTTGAAAATTAAAATGTGGTTGGTTTGAAAATGTGGTTGTTTTTAATGAAAAGTGGTTGGCTTGAAAATGAAAATGTGGTTGGTTTCAAAATGAAAATGAGGTTTGAAAATGAAAATGTGGTTAGTTTGAAGATGTGGTTGGATGGAAAATGTGGTTCGTTGGAAAAGGAAAATGTGATTGGTTAGAAAATGTGCTTGGTTGCAAAAGGAAAATGTGGGTGGTTTGAAAAGCAAAATGTGGTAGGTTTGAAAAGGAAAATGTGATTGGTTGGAAAAGGAAAATGTGGTTGGTTTGAAAAGTAAAATGTGGTTAGTTTGAAAAGTAAAATGTAGTTTGAAAATGAAGTTGAAAATAAAAATGTGGTTTGAAATGAAAATGTGTTTTGAAAAATTGGTTGGTTTGTAAAAGGTTGTTTTGAAAATGTGGTTGATTTGAAAATGTGGTTGGTTTGAAAATGAAAATGTGGTTTGAAAATTAAGTTTGACAATGAAAACATGGTTGGTTTGAAAATGTGCTTGGTTTGAAAATGAAAATGTGGTTAGAAATGAAAATGCGGTTTGAAAATGGTATGAAAATGAAAATGTGGCCGGTTTGAAAATGTGTTTGGTTGGGAAATGTGGTTGGTTGGAAAAGGAAAATGTGGTTGGTTGGAAAAGGAAAATGTGGTTGGTTGAAACATGTGATTGGTTGGAAAAGGAAAATGTGGTTGGTTTGAAAAGCAAAATGTGGTTGGTTTGAAAAGTAAAATGTAGTTTGAAAATTAAGTTGAAAATGAAAATATGGTTTGAAATGAAAATGTGGTTTGAAAATCTGGTTGGTTTGTAAAAGGTTGTTTTGAAAATGTGGTTGGTTTGAAAATGTGGTCGATTTGAAAATGTGGTTGGTTTGAAAAAGATAATATGTTTGGTTTGAAAATGAAAATGTGGTTTGAAAATTAAGTTTGAAAATGAAAATATGGTTGGTTTGAAAATGTGGTTGGTTTGAAAATGTGGTCGGTTTGAAAATGTGGGTGGTGTGAAGATGTGGTTGGTTTTAAAATGTGGTTCGTTTGAAAATGAAAATGTAGTTGGTTTGAAAATATGGTTGGTTTGAAAAAAAATGTGGATTGAAAATGAAAATGTGGTTTGAAAAAGAAGTTTGAAAATGAAAATGTGTTAGTTTGAAAATGTGGTTGGTTTGAAAATGCGATTGGTTTGAAAATGAAAATGCGGTTTGAAAATGAAAATGTGGTTTGAAAATGAAAATGTGGTTTGAAAATGAAATGGTAGTTCTTTGAAAATGTGGTTGGTTGGAAAATTAGGTTGGTTGGAAAATGAGGTTGGTTGGAGAAGGAAGATGAGGTGGTTTGGAAAAGGAAGATGTGGTTGGTTGGAAAAGAAAAATGTGGTTGGTTTGAAAATAAAAATGTGGTTGGTTTGAAAATGAAAATGTGGTTGGCTTGAAAATGAAAATGTGGTTGGTTTTAAAATGAAAATGTGTTTGGATTGAAAATGTGGTTGGTTTGAAAATGAAAATGTTGTTTGAAAATCAAGTTTGAAAATGAAAATGTGGTTGGTTTGAAAATGTGGTTGGTTTGAAAATATGGTTGGATTGAAAATGAAAATGTGTCTTGAAAATTAAAATGTGGTTTGAAAATGAAATTGGAGTTGGAAATGAAAATGTGGGTTGAAAATGAGGTTTCAAAATGAAAATGTGGTTGGTTTCAAAATGTGGTTGGTTGGAAAATGTGGTTGGTTTGAAAAGGAAAATGTGGTTGGTTGGAAAAGGAAAGTGTGGTTGGTTTGAAAATGATAATCTGTTTGGTTTGAAAATGTGCTTGGTTTGAAAATGAAAATGTAATTTGAAATTGAATATGTGGTTTGAAAATGAAGTTTGAAAATGAAATTGGAGTTGGAAATGAAAATGTGGGTTGAAAATGAGGTTTCAAAATGAAAATGTGGTTGGTTTCAAAATGTGGTTGGTTGGAAAATGTGGTTGGTTTGAAAAGGAAAATGTGGTTGGTTGGAAAAGGAAAGTGTGGTCGGTTTGAAAATGATTAATCTGTTTGGTTTGAAAATGTGCTTGGTTTGAAAATGAAAATGTGATTTGAAATTGAATATGTGGTTTGAAAATGAAGTTTGAAAATGAAAATATGGTTGGTTTGAAAATGTAGTTGGTTTGAAAATGTGGTTTGTTTGAAAATGCGATTGGTTTGAAAATGAAAATGTGGTTTGAATATGAAAATGTGGTTGATAGGAAAAGGTGGTTAGTTGGAAAAGGAAAATGTGGTTGGTTTGAAAAGGAAAATGTGGTTATTTGAAAAGGAAAATGTAGTTGGTGTGAAAATGTGGTTTGTTTGAAAATGCAATTGGTTTGAAAATGAAAATGTGGTTTGAAAATGAAAATCTGTTTGGTTTGAAAATGTGCTTGGTTTGAAAATGAAAATGTGATTTGAAATTGAATATGTGGTTTGAAAATGAAAATATGGTTGGTTTGAAAATGTAATTGGTTTGAAAATGTGGTTTGGTTGCAAAATGTGGTCGGTTTGAAAATAAAAATGTGGTTTGGAAATTAAAATTTGGTTGGTTTTAAAATGTGGTTTTGGTTGGAAAAGGTGGTTGGTTGGAAAAGGAAAATGTGGTTGGTTTGAAAAGGAAAATGTGGTTGGTTTGAAAATGAAAATGTGGTTGGTTTGAAAATGAAAATGTGGTTGGTTTGAAAACGTGGCTTGATTGAAAATGTGGTTTGAAAATGAAGTTTGAAAATGAAAATATGGTTTGAAAATTAAGTTTGAAAATGAAAATATGGTTGGTTTGAAAATATGGTTGGTTTGAAAATGAAAATGTTGCTTAAAAATGAAAATGTGGTTTGAAAATGAAATTGTGGTTGGAAATGAAAATGTGGGTTGAAAATGAGGTTTCAAAATGAAATTGTGGTTGGTTTGAAAATATGGTTGGTTGGAAAATGTGGTTGGTTGGAAAAGGAAAATGTGGTTGGTTGGAAAAGGAAAATGTGGTTAGTTGAAAAATGTTGTTGGTTGGAAAATGAAATGTGGTTGGTTTCAAGGGAAAGTGTGGTTTGTTTGAAAATGATAACGTGTTTAGTTTCAAAATGTGCTTGGTATGAAATGAAAATGTAATTTGAAAATGAATATGTGGTTTGAAAATGAAGTTTGAAAATGAAATTGGAGTTGGAAATGAAAATGTGGGTTGAAAATGAGGTTTCAAAATGAAAATGTGGTTGGTTTGAAAATGTGGTTGGTTGGAAAATGTGGTTGGTTTGAAAAGGAAAATGTGGTTGGTTGGAAAAGGAAAGTGTGGTCGGTTTGAAAATGATAATCTGTTTGGTTTGAAAATGTGCTTGGTTTGAAAATGAAAATGTAATTTGAAATTGAATATGTGGTTTGAAAATGAAGTTTGAAAATGAAAATATGGTTGGTTTGAAAATGTAATTGGTTTGAAAATGTGGTTTGTTTGAAAATGCGATTAGTTTGAAAATGAAAATGTGGTTTGAATATGAAAATGTGGTTGATAGGAAAAGGTGGTTAGTTGGAAAAGGAAAATGTGGTTGGTTTGAAAAGGAAAATGTGGTTATTTGAAAAGGAAAATGTAGTTGGTGTGAAAATGTGGTTTGTTTGAAAATGCAATTGGTTGATTGGTTTGAAAATGTGCTTGGTTTGAAAATGATAATCTGTTTGGTTTGAAAATGTGCTTGGTTTGAAAATGAAAATGTGATTTGAAATTGAATATGTGGTTTGAAAATGAAAATATGGTTGGTTTGAAAATGTAATTGGTTTGAAAATGTGGTTTGGTTGAAAATGTGGTCGGTTTGAAAATAAAAATGTGGTTTGGAAATGAAAATTTGGTTGGTTTTAAAATGTGGTTGGTTGGAAAAGGTGGTTGGTTGGAAGATGAAAATGTGGTTGGTTTGAAAAGGAAAATCTGGTTGGTTTGAAAATGAAAATGTGGTTGGTTTGAAAATGAAAATATGTTGGTTTGAAAACAAAAATGTGGTTTGAAAATGAAGTTTGAAAATGAAAATATGGTTTGAAAATTAAGTTTGAAAATGAAAATATGGTTGGTTTGAAAATATGGTTGGTTTGAAAATGAAAATGTTGCTTAAAAATGAAAATGTGGTTTGAAAATGAAATTGTGGTTGGAAATGAAAATGTGGGTTGAAAATGAGGTGGTTTCAAAATGAAATTGTGGTTGGTTTGAAAATATGGTTGGTTGGAAAATGTGGTTGGTTGGAAAAGGAAAATGTGGTTGGTTGGAAAAGGAAAATGTGGTTAGTTGAAAAATGTTGTTGGTTGGAAAATGAAATGTGGTTGGTTTCAAGGGAAAGTGTGGTTTGTTTGAAAATGATAACGTGTTTAGTTTGAAAATGTGCTTGGTATGAAATGAAAATGTAATTTGAAAATGAAAATTTGGTTTGAAAATGAAAATATGGTTTCTTTGAAAATGCGGTTTGTTGGAAAATGTGGTTGGTTGGAAAAGGAAAATGTGGTTGGCTTGAAAAGGAAAGTGTTGTTGGTTTGAAAAGGAAAATGTGGTTGGTTTGAAAATGAAAATGTGGTTGGTTTGTAAATAATAATGTATTTGGATTGAACATGTGGTTGGTTTGAAAATGAAAATATGATTTGAAAATGAAAATGTGGTCTGAAAATGAAAATATGGTTGGTTTGAAAATGTGGTTTGAAAATGAAAACTTTGTTTGAAAATGAAAATGTGGTTGTTTTGAAAATGAAAATGAAAATGCAGTTGGTTTGAAAATGTGATTTGTTTGAAAATGTGGTTGGTTTGAAAATGAAAATGTGGTTTGAAAATGAAAATGCGGTTTGAAAATGAAAATGTGGTTTGTTAAGATGTGGTTTGAAAGGTCAGACTGTGTTTACAGCAAAAGTCCCACTCATGTTTCCGGTGGCGCCATGTTCTAGTAACAGTCGCTGCACATAGCTCCATTCCCAAAAATTTGCAAATTTTCACGTCAGCACCAATTAAAAAAATTACTGGAGCCTCTGGACGTCGCGCTGCTGACGTCATCAGTAAGCGCTGTGAATTTAACGGAGGTTTAAAGCACTTCCCCTGGTCAGAGAATAGTCACACCTCTGGGGAAGCCAGATGAAGCCTGAAGAACTTACTTTTGTGGCTCCTGAAGAAAAGGTGCTCTCCGACATGGCTACAAGATCAAAGGCTAAGGACAAAGAATTTGAGGAATTAAAGCTAAGAGAACAGAAAGATGAAAAGGTGGATGGAAAGAAGATGGAACAGATGATGGGAGTGATGATGGAAAAGATAGGAAAGCTGACGGTGAATATGAATGCTGGTAATCAGAAAGTTATTGAGTCTGTGCAGGCTTCGATGGGCACCATAAACAAACAAATTGAAGATGTGAGAGACGAATTATCGGAGAGAATTGATAAGGGGGAAGAAGACACCACAAAGAGGTTCGGCGCTGTGCTGGGAACTGTCTCTACTTATGTGTCAACAATGCAAGACATGGAGGAAGAGATGGCAAGAATGGCTGAGGAGATGAAGATTATGAGGTCAGAACAAGACCTCACTATAAGACAGATGGCCACTCAGCTGGCGAAAGTTTCGGAAAATGCCTGGATTTGGAAGCTTGTTCGAGATGCCAAAATCTAAAATTAGTTGGAGTACCAGAGGGAGCCGAGAGAGATAACACTCGGGAGTTCACTGCGGGTTTAATTAAAGAAGCTCTTAAGCTCCCTAACCTACTGAAAATTGAAATGGCACACCGAGTTCCGAGGTTTAAACAAAAATCTCAAACAGGTTCAGAATATACACGGCAGATTATTGTGAAATTCTGGGACATTTCTTATGTGGAAGAGGTTATGAGTAACATCAAACATGGAGTGCCACTGAAGTATGGTGCAACAACGTTTAAATTATTCAGGGACTATCCCTATGAAATTGTGCAAAAGTGAAATCAGTTCTCTAAGGCAAAGCAGGCTCTCCAAGGAAATAAAGAGGTCAGATATGGTGTCTACTACCCAGCTAAAATGAGGATTTGTTACAAGGAACAGCAAAAGGCCATTCACAAATCCGGAGGATGCATACAAATATGCTCTAACCCATCATGGAAGAGAGGAAGTAGCTGGAAGGGTTGGACGGTATGGATACTCTTTCTTTTTACTATTTCAGCGTGAATGGTAGTGTGCTGCGAGAAGAAGGAACTCTCCTTGCGCTTTGTGTAGACTTCTTATCGGTTGAATGCTAACTCAAGGACATACTCTGTTCCAAGTGAAGCGGATAAAGATAAACACCGAAATGAAGAGCTCAACAACAGACTGCGGGCAGAGCAATTATTGTTGTTTAAGAGATTAAATGAATAACCAAAATGGTATAGAACTAACATTTTTAACAATAATAACATAGAATATTTACATAGAAATAGTAATGAATGTTAATTAGAAAGGTAGAAAGGGTGATTTACAAATTAACATTTATAACTTAATAAATTTCAAGTAGATTTATAATTGGGGCATGAGGGGTAGAGGCGGGCTCCTGGCTCAGTACCAGGAGCCTGCATCAGGTTAACCCCTTCAACCAACAGTTGATTATTTCCGAGGTAAAATTATACGCTTAACATTTAGCAGATAAAACTGTTAGTTATATTGGGAATATTTATGAAATGGATACATATATTGTAAATGGTTACTATACATTTGATTTTGAACCGGTCCCGTTCCAGTATGTTATGAGTAAAAGAGGGAGCAGAGCTATTTGTTTGTTTAATATCGACAACGGATGTTGACACAATGTTTTGCCCCACCAAAAGGTGGGTCACTTGTTACAGTGCCGACAAGTTCGGACACTGTATTTTCACTTTTACTAGTTTTTTTTTATTACCACAATCAGTGTGTGTTTTATATTTAAGGACAATCGCAAAAGGAATCTACTAGTTGAACTTTGTAGGGTAAATGCTCCCCCAATATCTAAAGACCTGAGGTACGGATGCATCGCAAGGTATTAAATCTATTCAAAATGCAAGATGATAATCAAAATAAACTGGAAGGAATCTCATTCTGCAGTGGAACATTAGGGGTGTTAACGAACGCATTAAAAGGGGTAAGATTTTAGCTCAGCTGAAAGCATACAACACAGATATTGTCTTCTTACAAGAAATGCATCTTAAACTTCAAGATCAAGCTAGATTGAGGGCGAACTGGATAGGGCAAATGTTTCACTCGTCATATACGTTGAAATCTAGAGGCATGTCTATTATTAGTCGCAAAGGCATACCATTTAAACCAAAAACTACCTTAACAGATAAGGACGGGAGATATTTGATAGTTACCGGTGAGATCCATGCTACCCCAATTACCTTGGTAAATATATATGCGCCCAACTTTGACAATCCGCATTTTTTCAATAAAATCTTGAATATAATCGCAGAATATAATTACCAGAATGTCATAATTGGTGGAACTTTAATTGTGTTTTAGACCCTTACTTAGATAAATCTAGTCAAAAACAGAGAGGTAATACGAAATCCAAAACTAGCAAACTTTTAAACACATATATAAAAAATACAAATATAACAGATTGCAAATCCGACCAGCAGGGAATACTCATTCTCTTCAATGGTACACAAGACATATCCATGTATAGATCAATTCCTGGTGGATACAAAATTAATTCCGTACACTTTTAAACCAAAATACCATACGAATACGATTTCAGATCATTCCCCACTAACTTTCTTTTTAAAAATGAAAGGAATGTCTAAGAATAAACCATTTTGGAGGTACAACCCTCAAATTTTAAAAAACCCGCAAGGGAGTATAAATTTAAAACAGCAAATGGATCTTTTTTTTAAAAATAAATACACGCCAGACATATCACCTACATTATCATGGGAATCTTTTAAAGCATTTATTCGAGGTGTTACAATCTCATACCATGCTTTTCAAAATAAGAAAAATAAGATTGAACAAAGACAGTTAGAAGAACAAATTAGACAATTGGACATAGATAATGCTAAAGACCCAACTACGGATAAACATAATACAATAATAATAATAAAATTTAAATTAAATAAATTATTATCAGAGAAAGTTATAAGATTATTCCAAATTACAAGACAGGAACTTTTTAAATTTGGGGATAAGCCCCATAAACTTCTGGCACTACAGTTAAAAAAATGAGAAAAGGAACACACGATTTCAAAGATCAAATCAGATAGAGGGTAAGTATTGATTTTGCCGAGTGATATTAATAAAAGATTTGCGCATTTTTATGAGAATTTGTATACATCTAAAACAACAACGGACACCAATAAAGTTACAGAGTTCTTGGATAATTGTAATCTTCCCAAACTAGAGTTGCAGGAGCAAGAGGAATTGGGAGCATAAATCTCAAATAAGGAAATAGAATAAACAATAATCTCATTAAAAAATGGAAAAACACCAGGTCCCGACGGATTTAGTAATGAGTTCTATAAAAGTTTTTATGACATATTTACACCACGCCTACAGAAAATGTATACATATGCCTTTAAAGAACAAATACTACCTGAAACACTAACAGAATCAACGATTACATTAATACTTAAGAAAGATAAAGATGTGGAAGAACCTGGATCATATAGAACTATTGCGTTGTTAAGCACAGATCAAAAAATATTAGCGAAAATATTAGCTAGAAGACTAAGTAAGTATGCTAGTAAATTAATACATCCGGATCAAACGGGGTTTATCCCTAAGAGACAATCATTCAATAATTTGAGATGTCTGCTCAACATAATGCATTCACACCAAATTGAAGATCAAAAACTATCAATTATTTTGTTGGACGCAGAGAAAGCATTCGATCAGGTTGAATGGGATTATATGGTTAGGGTATTGCAAAAATTTCAACTGGGAGAAAATTCATTCTATGGAGTATATTATTATATAATAAGCCAACGGCCAGAATATTAACTAATAATATTTTATCTATGAAATTTCAAATGTCAGGGGGTAATAGACAAGGATGTTCATTATCACCGCTGTTATTTGCTCTTATAATTGAACCTCTACTGGAAAGAATTAGAACTCATCCAAATATCGATGACTATAATACAAAATATTCAAACAATAAAACATCATTATACGCTGATGATGTACTATTGTACATTACAAAACCTCATATCACTACACCAAATATTTTAAACTTAATCGAGGATTTCGGATCATTTTCAGGATAGAGAATAAATTGGAATAAAAGTGAAATCATGACAATAAAACCCGAAAGATTCTACACATCTCTTACAGTTTCCTTTTAAATAGCTATGGAAAAAATTAAATACTTGGGTATTGAAATCACTAGAAGATAGCAAGACATGTTTAATGCAAATTATAACCATTTACTTAAGAAACTATATAACTTAATTAAATTTTGGAAAACGCTTCCGATGTCCTTAATAGGCCGATAAACGCCATAAAAATGATTTTTCTACCACAAATTTTATACCTGTTCCAATCAATCCCAATATACCTACCCAAATGTAAAAAAAAAAACTGGACTCAGATATTACAAATTTTATTTGGGATTATAAGTCCCATAGAATACAAAGAACGCACTTGAATAAACCCAAAGCAGTAGGGGGATTAGCACTCCCTAATTTCACGTATTACTATTGGTCTGTAAATATTGGAAATATGATTCAATTGCTGGATAATTCTCCCAGCAACCGGATTGGATTATTATGGAGAAAGAGGACTGCTCCCCTTGCAATATTGGAGCGATCCTTCTTTCACCAATGACGTTGAATAATACAAATTACAACAAAAATCCAATTATACATAGTACAATTAGAACTTGAAAACAAATAAAATACAACTTAAAATTAAGAAATTTATCTCTCCTATCTCCTATCGGTAAAAACCCTTCATTTAAACCCTCAATTATAGATAAAGCATTTATACAATGGGAATTAGCAGGAATTAAAACCTTGGGAGATTTGTATGAAACGGGAAAATTATTACCATTTAAACAATTACAACTAAAATACAATTTGGGAAACAATCAGTATTTTAAATATTTCCAAATATGTGACTATCTGAAAAAATATGCACAAGAATATCACAATATGCCATCAGAGATACTGGATGAAGTAATGAATACAAAGACTGAATCAACAAACCTAATATATATATATATATATATATATAATATATATATATATATTATATATATATATATATATATATATATATATAATATTATTCTAAATGCAGAAATACCAACAACTGAAGGCATCAGAATAGATTGGGAAAAAGAATTAAGTATAAAAATTTCCAAAGAAAGGTGGGAAGAACACTTATTAAATATGCATAAATCTTCAATGAACGTAAGACACACTTTAATACAATTTAAAATCTTACATAGATTATACTATTCAAAAACTAAATTAAGTAAACTTTTTCCCAAATTCTCACCTATTTGCGATAAATGCCCGTTTCAAGAAGCTACTATAGTGCACTCATTTGTTTTTTGCACAAAAATTCAAAAATTTTGGACTGAAATTTTGGAAATCTTCACAAAATTATTTAAAATAAAACTTACTCCAAAGGCAGATTGGATTATCTTTGGAACAACAGAAGGTAGCCCCGAATTAAATGTGTTTCAAAATAATCTATTTGAATACGGCTTAATAACAGGAAAAAAGCTAATCTTAAAATTCTGGTAAAATGCTCCCATACCAACAGTAAATATGTGGATTTCAACTATATTTGAAACACTACGTCTGGAAGATATGAGACTCCGCCTGGCAGGAAAATCAGATCGTTTCTATAAGACGTAGTCTGCATTTATAGATCTACTACAAGGCTAAGGTGCCTCAAAAAGGTACTGCCATCGGGTCTTGGTAAAGGGGGTCGAAAAACTGTCGAATTGGTAGATTCCTTATGCGTGATGTTTATAATAAAGTAACTGGCTTTTCCTTTTTTCTTCTCTCTCTCTCCTTTTTTTTTCTTTTTTTTTTCTCGGGTCTATCTCTTAATCTCCTTTCTCTAATTCTTGGACCAGGGTTTTTTTCTTTTCCTTTGGCACGCTTCTTCACTTTCACAATTATTTTCGCTTTCTCTACTTTCTCTGTTTCTAACCCTTTTTTTTCTCTAAAAAATTAAGGGGTATAATGATTCTAATAAAATACATGGGATGTACACTGATGTAACTTACTGTACCTCTAATAAATAAAAAATAAAATAAATAAATAAAATAAAAAGTCCAGCTCATTCCATGACGTAGTGGACAGGTCACGCTGAACAACGTGTAATTTCCGGTGAGCGCAGAGGTCGTGCTGAATGCGGAAGTGTTGCTGACTGCAGAAGGCCCAAAGTGGAGAAGCCACGCTGAGCCGTTTGAGTATTCAAAAAGGTTTACTACCATATATATGGTGTGTGTTTGTGTGTGTCTGTGTGTGTGCCGTGGTGTGTGTGTCTGTGTGTGGTGTGTGTGGTGTGTGTGAGTGTGATTGTGGTGTGTGGTGTGTGTGTGTATTTGTGTGAGTGTCTGTGCATGAGTGTCTGTGTGAGTGCGTCTGTGTGTGTAAGGTAGAGTGTGTGTGTGAGGTGGAGGGTGTGTGTGTGAGGTGGAGGGTATGAGGGTGTTTGTGAGTGTACAATAAATAACAAGTAGTACAAATAATCTTTTGTAGTTCAGAGCTTATTTGCTATGTTTAATAGCCTGATGGCTGTCAGGAAAAAGCTGTTCCTGAATGAGTGTGTGAGTGCATGTGTGTATCAGTGCATTTGTTTGCACTCTGCTTGAAATGCTGTGTAATTAGATTTGCTGCCCTGCACCCTGCATGTAGTGCTGTGAGATTGGACCTGTTGCCTGCTCTCTGCTTGGGGTGCTGTGAGGTTGGAATTGCTGCCTACTCTCTTCTTTGAATGCTGTGAGGTTGGACTTGGCACCTGCACTCTGCTTGGAGTGCTGTGAGATTGGACTTGCGGCCTGTACCCTGCTTGGAGGACTGTGAGATTGGACTTGCTGCCTGCTCTCTGCTTGGAGTGCTGTGAGGGTGGACTTGCTGCCTGCTCTCTACTTGGAGTGCTGTGAGGTTGGACTTGCTGCCTGCCGTCTGCTTGGAGTGCTATGAGGCTGGATTTGCTGCCTACACTCTGCTTGGAGTGCTGTGAGGCTGCCTTTGCTGCGTGCACCCTGCTTGGAGTGCTGTGAGGTTGGACTTGCTGCCTGCACTCTGCTTGGGGTGCTGTGAGGTTGAACTTGCTGCCTGCTCTCTACTTGGAGTGCTGTGAGGTTGGACTTGCTGCCTGCCCTCTGCTTGGAGTGCTATGAGATTGGACTTGCTACCTGTACCCTGTTTGGAGTGCTGTGAGATTGGACCTGCTGCCTGCACTCTGCTTACTGTGAGGTTGAACTTGCTGGCTGCCCTCTCCTTGGAGTGTTGTGAGTTTGGAATTGCTGCCTGCACTCTGCTTGGAGTGCTATGAGATTGGACTTGCTACCTGTACCCTGTTTGGAGTGCTGTGAGGTTGGACGTGCTGCCTGCACTCTGCACTGTGCATGAGTGTATGTGTGAGTGTGTCTGTGTGTGTGAGGTAGAGTGTGTGTGTGAGGTGGAGGGTGTGTGTGTGTGTGAGGTGGAGGGTGTGAGTGTGTGAGGAGGAGGGTGCGTGTGAGTGTTCAATAAATAACAAATAGTACAAAATATTATTTTTATTTATTAGTTCAGAGCTTATTCGCTATGTTTAATAGCCTGATGACTGTCAGGAAAAAGCTGTTCCTGAATGAGTGTGTGAGTGCACGTGTGTATCAGTGCATTTGTTTGCACTCTGCTTGAAATGCTGTGTAATTAGATTTGCTGGCCTGCACTCTACTTGGAGTGCTGTGAGATTGAGGGGGGTGGGACTGAGGATGCTGTGAGATTGGAGGGGGGTGGGACTGAGGATAGAGCGCAGGATTGGAGGAGGGAGATGTCCGTGGAGCAAAGATCATAGGGCAGAACTTGAATTGCATGCCCATGTCATAGGGTTACAAGTGAAAACACATTCGGTAGCCCTGGACACAGACCTGCGCCTCATCCGCAGCCAGGATCGATCCCAGGTCTCCGGTGCTGCAATCGCTGCCAAACCACCATTGGACCATCCCCATCCTCACCCGTGTGTGCCCCCCCCCCACGCCCGGGGGTGGGCAGACATGTCTGGAGTCAGCCAGGAGCGGTGTCCCCAGACCCACAGCCAGCGCAGAGAAGCAGTGCTATATACAGCTCAACTCTGCCTGTCCCGCCAGCTTAACCTAGAGCCCTGCCTGGACTTATGGGAATGACGGCCCAGGCTTACAGCCAACGTGGAGAAGCAGCGCTGGCTCCACGGCTCCGGACTGGTGTCCCATCAGTCCAGGCAGGGCTGTAGGTTAACCCGGAGAGACAGGCAGAGTTGAGCTGGATTTAGCGCTGCTTCTCCGTGCTGGCCGTAAGCCTGGGTCGTTGTTCTCATAAGTGGAGGTAGGGCTGGTAGGTTAACAGGCAGAGTTGAGCTGGATTTAGCGCTGCTTCTCTGCGCTGGATGTGGGCCTGGGGGCGCCGCTCCCGTCTGACGTTAGGATTATTTAAAACTCCAAACATTAAGTCACACAGTTGGGTTTTAAATGAGTCAGAGTCATGGAGATCATAGAGCGGAGCTTGAATTGGCCCAATCGTGGGGCTTTTCACCACTAGGCACAACCGGAATCTTCCATCGCCCCACGGTCAAATTGTTGCGTCGAGGTGATCAACGCTCCCGATGTTGAAGCCCCTGCTGGGGGATGGAAGGCCCCGTGAACAGGCCGATTCAACCTCCACGATTCGGGGCAGAAAAACCTGCTGTTGCTGGAGTTCGTAGTCGGTCACCAATCAGGTCAGCTCTCGATGTTACTGTCCATGGAAAAGATACTGGACAGGGGCCAGGGCCAAAGCCTCACATGCATGCGCGCAAGCACGCGTGCTGCCGCAAAGAAATTGTGTCCCCCCCATGTGTTGACAGCAATTTCCATGCCTGGCTTGGAGGTCCCGAATCGGCCACTTCCTACCGGAGACCTGGGCTTCACAATGATATACGCCGCGGGCCGGCGGTTGGAGCGCTTCTCCAGCGAGGGATACCAGACTCCGCGATGGAAAGTCCACGTTGCCCATGACATACTACGGCTTTTTCGCCTAGTGGTCTATCTTGCTCCTCTAGTATCTTTGGTCGCATCCCCCTTTTTTTCCCAGGGTAAAAAAAATCCCGAGAAAAAAAAAATTAGGAGCGCAATCAACGTTTCCACTTTGACGGAAATTACCTGAAATTCCAGTTCCAGTGCGCAGTGGGCCCGGGAGGGATCAGATCACCATTTTCACTCCACACAATCAGAGATCGCCTCAACGCCTTGTATCTACTCTGGGTAAGAAGTGGAATATTGCGTTGCGGGAGGAGTTTTTTTATCCTGGGTGGCAAACAACCTGCAAGGGGTCCAATCTGGCTCGTGGGATGATTTGGAAAAAAAAAGGAATGCTCATTTTTCAGAGCTCGAGAGGGGCTGCAGTGTCTGTCCGCCCGGTCCATCACCTCCATCCGCGGCATCCGAGCCTCACCGCTGGTCAGCCAGGCGTCCAGGAGATCGTTCGATCGTCGCCGGGCAGGAGCGGGAACGACTGAATCTGAACCCAGTCCTGGCAGCGGGCGTGACCCCGACAACAGATGCCACACCGGCCGGGCCCTCGCCTCCCCTGCCGCCGGGCTCACGCCACCTCCCCACCCCCACTGAGCCCACGCCACCTTCCGCCCATTCCCGACCCCCCTCCCCCACTGGGCCCACGCCACCTTCACACCTCCCTGCCAGGCCCACGCCACCTTCCCACCCCCGCCAGGCACACGCCACCCCAATGGGCCCACGCCTTTCTTCCCCCCCCGATGCGGGCCCTCGCCTCTCCCCTCCGCCACAGGCCCTCGCCTCCCCCCGCGGGACCTCCAATGCTACGTGCGAGGGAGAAAGACGGGGGAATATGAGAGGGGGAGGGAGGGGAGGGAGGGAAGGAGGGAGGGGGAGAGAGAGAGGGGGAGAGAGCGAGGGGAAGGAGGGGATGGGAGAGAGAGATCGGGGAGGGAGAGAGTAGTGGAGGGGAGAGGGAATGGGGGATAATCTTTAGTAAATTGCAAAATTATTGTAGGTTTTAGAGCTATTATATTTTCTCCTCCCTATGAATAATATCAAACTATATCAAATAATATCAAACAATTGGAACTGATAAAAGATGCAAGACTTACAAACAAATATGGGGATATGGGGAATGGAGGAATAACGTTTTGTAGCTGGAATGTTAAAGGTATTAACAAACCAATTAAGTGGCGCTATGGAGGGCTAGAGGATAACGCCAGCCAGCTCCACGAAAAAAAACTGGAAAAAACGGGGGATTAAGGGACCTACCCGCTGTCTGTATGTAGGCCGAAAGTAGGCATGCAGGTGCAGCAGGCAGTGAAAAAAGCGAATGGTATGTTAGCTTTCATAGCAAAAGGATTTGAGTACAGGAGCAGGGAGGTTCTACTTCAGTTGTACAGGGTCTTGGTGAGACCACACCTGGAGTATTGCGTGCAGTTTTGGTCTCCAAATCTGAGGAAGGACATTATTGCCATAGAGGGAGTGCAGAGAAGGTTCACCAGACTGATTCCTGGGATGTCAGGACTGTCTTATGAAGAAAGACTGGATAGACTTGGTTTATACTCTCTGGAATTTAGGAGATTAAGAGGGATCTTTATAGAAACTTACAAAATTCTTAAGGGTTGGACAGGCTAGATGCAGGAAGATTGTTCCCGATGTTGGGGAAGTCCAGGACAAGGGGTCACAGCTTAAGGATAAGGGGGAAATCCTTTAAGACCGAGATGAGAAAGACTTTCTTCACACAGAGAGTGGTGAGTCTCTGGAACTCTCTGCCACAGAGGGTAGTTGAGGCCAGTTCATTGGCTATATTTAAGAGTGAGTTGGATGTGGCCCTTGTGGCTAAGGGGATCAGAGGTATGGAGAGAAGGCAGGTACGGGATACTGAGTTGGATGATCAGCCATGATCATATTGAATGGCGGTGCAGGCTCGAAGGGCTGAATGGCCTACTCCTGCACCTAATTTCTATGTTTCTATGTTTCTATGCTGTCTGCTGCTTACTGCCTGCCGTTTCTGCACCGAGTGTTGTGAGTGACGTCATCAGGCGCGCGACTAATTATGTCAACAGCACGGAGCCCTACCGACAAGGGGAAAGGTCGACCAACCCGGCAGAGACAGCCAGAAGGCCAAACTGAAGCCTCGGACTCGAGTAGGACCCCCTCCCTGGAAGATGTATCCAAAAAAACAGGGAAAAAACCGGAAGGTGAGGAATTGAAAACTTTCATTTCTCAACAGATTGCTGGTTTAAAGGAAGAAATAAAGGAAGAAATAAACCAGATGAACAGCCAGATGAACCAGATGAACAGCCAGATGAACACTCAGATGAATCAGATGAATAATCAACTGAAAGAATTCCAACAGGAAACAAAGTTAAATATTGAAAAAAAGATCAAGAAATTATCGGAAGATTTGAAGAATGAATTCACTGAAATGTTTTAATGAAAATGGAAAAGAAGATGGACAAAAAACTTGAAAAGGTTAAAAAAGACTTTCAAAATAGGATGAATCCTATGGAGGAAGTACTGGAACTACAGACGGCTGTATAAAGAACCTTGAACAAATAGCTGAGACAAGTGCTTTGACTACAGCAAAGCTGATTACAGAAAATGAACGTCTAACGAACTTGCTGACTAAAACAACAGAGAAATGTACTGAGCTAGAAGGACGTCAGAGAAGACAAAATCTGAGAATTGCAGGGATTCCTGAAGGATGAGAGAAAAACGAAGATCCTCGAGAATTCACTGCAAACCTACTCCAAGCTGTTCTATCTCTGGAAGAAACGCCTTTATTAGCTCGTGCTCATAGAGTCAGCAGACGTCAGACCAGACTAAACGCCCCTCCAAGACAAATGATTATAAAGCTACAATATGACTTTGTTCTGGATGAGATTATGCGAAAAGCTTCGAGAATCAGAGACCTGATATTTGAAGGACAAAGGATCAGTATCTACCGAGATTACCCACCAGAGGTTGCCAGGAAACGGAAAGCATTTAATGAAGCTAAAAGTCTCATGAGGGGTGTGCGAAACCTGAGATATGGTTTGAATTACCCAGCTATTTTAAGAGTTACTTTTAACGACGCGGAACATTTCTTTAATACCCCAACAGCAGCATTGGAATTCGCACAGCAGTTCAAGACCTGAAAAATATCTACAAGTGAATATACTGACTCTCACTACTTTTAGAGATCTAACACGGACTCTCAACATCCTGCAAGATCTTACAAGATAATATTGGACTGGACGGAATGGACAATGTCGAATGGAATTGAGAGAAAAAAATGGATCGGAAAGCGTTATCTGGATATTAATAATTAGTCTCATCATATAACTAACATAAATAAATAACACATATATTAAAATCACAACGCGGTTTTGATTAGTATTATTTTTACCAATTAAGATTGTTCACTACTGCTAATCACTACTACTAATAATTAACAACTAATGTTTATTTAATGAATAGAGTTAAATATAGCGATGGATCTCATTTGGAGATCTTTCCTTATAACAACAATTTTTACCTTGAATTTTAGTTTTTCCTTTTGTTTTATGGTATTTTTGTATCCCTTTTTTTTCTTATATAGCCTTTACATTTTTTATGTTTAATATTACTTAGATTTTTAAATTAATTCTAGATATAGACACTTTTATATGATGAATCCTACCCCTTTTCCTTTTTTCTTTTACCCTTTTTTTCCCCTTAATGTTATACCCCCGGTAAAATATTATTATGGAATAATAATTCCTTAAACCTAGGAGCTGGTCAAGTTAATAACATCAACGACGGAAGTCGCTAGATGGATAGCCATGCTAGTATGGCTAGCACTAACTACAACTATTCTAGATGTAGTTCTTTCTATCTTTATAAACACACCACTAACTTCTTAAACTATCCTTTACTCTTCTTTTATACAATCTATTGTGTTTTTCAGTTTGAATGGAGTTACACATTGGACCAATGGAGATATATTCGTGAGGGACATAAACGAGATTTAAAATTCATCTATTCAATGTTCGGGTGTAAGGTTGGGTCTGTCGCGCTGATCCTTAGACTCTATTGTAGATCTCTACAAACTTAAAATGCAAGACTTAAAAAGGAATACGGGGAATGAGGGATTAACGTTTTGTAGTTGGAATATTAAAGGTATTAATGAAACCGATAAAGAGAGGAAAAGTATTGGCACATTTAAAGGCAAGTAAAGCTGATGTAATTTATATTCAAGAAAACTCACTTAAAAAAAGACGCTGAATATAGGTTGAAAGCTAAATGGATAGATAAAATATATCACTCTTCTTTTACGCATAAATCAAGAGGTGTAGCAATATTATTTCGTAAAGGGACTTTATTTAAGCATACATCGACTATAACTGATAAAGATGGCAGATACATTATTGTGATAGGAGAATTAAACACAGAAAAAATGATTTTTGTTAATATATATGGACCAAATTTTGATAGCCCATTGTTTATTAAGAAAATACTCAACAATATTCCGGAATTAACACATTATAATTTGATAATTGGAGGAGATTTTAATTGTACATTAGACCCTTACCTAGACAGATCTTCAAAACAAAGAAAAACTAAATCACATTCCAGTGATTTATTAAATGCATATATCCAAACGACTAATATTAAAGATGTTTGGAGAACAGAAAACCCTACTGGTCGAGAATACTCTTTTTACTCACCAGTACATAAAACTTATTCAAGAATAGATTATTTTCTGGTAGATGCAAAGCTTATCTCACTTACTTACGAACCCAAATATCATAATATTATAATCTCAGATCATGCACCATTAACATTTTAAAATTAAAATAAATGGTAAAACAGAAAATTTAGGACAATGGAAACTTAATCCACAAATTTTAAAAAATAAAACCACTCAGGAATATATTATAACTCAAATTAAGATTTTTTTTTGAAATAAATGATCAACCAGAAAGATCTCACTCTTTATTATGGGAAACATTTAAAGCATATCTTCGAGGAATTATGATTTCTTCACAAGCATTCCATAATAAAAAGATTCGGAAGGAACAACAGGACTTGGAAAGGGAGATTAAACAATTAGATATACAGAATGCAACAAAATCAGATATAATAATACATAATAAAATTGTAGCATTGAAATATAAATTAAATAAAATATATACTGATCAAGTTTTAAAATTTTATCAACATACTAAAACAATTACAGTTTTGAATTTGGAGACAAACCCCAAAAATTATTGGCTCGACAATTAAGGAAAATTGAAGCTGAAAAAATTATACATAGGATTAAATCATAAAATGGTGATTTATTAATACAACCTAAAGATATTAATGAAAGATTTATGCAATATTATAAAAAATCTATATACTGCTAAAGCGACAGTAAATAAAACAGAAATAGAATGCTTTTTTTAAAAATATGTAACTTAAAAGGATTGGATTTACAAAATAGAGAACTATTAAATGCTGATATTTCAATAAAAGAAATCCAAGAATCTATTAGATCATTAAAAAATGGTAAAAACACCGGGACCGGATGGTATAGGTTCGGAATTTTATAAAAAATTTTTCATGATCATATGGTCCCATATTTGAAATCATTATATGAACAGATATATACACAACAGAAATTACCAGATACGCTGAACGAGTCTATTATAACACTTATACCCAAAATAAATAAAGACTTGGATGAACCAGGATCATATAGAGCTATAGCTCTATTAAATACGGATCAAAAGATTTTAACAAAAATATTAGCACAAAGATTAAGTACAGTTGTCAATGAATTAATTCATCCCGATCAAACAGGATTTATACCTAAAAGATATTCCTCATACAATCTAAGACGGTTATTTAATATATATTCGAAAAGAAGTGATAAAAAAGATTTAGTAGTTATCTCGCTGGATGCAGAAAAAGCTTTTGACCAAGTGGAATGGCCTTATTTATTTTCGGTGAATGGAAGCTTTCAAGCTTGGTGAGAAGTTTACTACTTGATTAAATTGTTTTATGCAAACCCAACAGCTAGAATAACAACAAACCGTATGTTATCTACTAAATTTAGTTTATCTCGAGGTTGTAGACAAGGCTGTCCTCTATCACCTTTATTGTTCGCGCTAGCAATAGAACCTCTCGCCCAAAGGGTGAGATTACATCCGGAAATACATGGAATATGATACTAAAGATACTAAGAATAAAAATCTCGTTATATGCGGACGATGTATTACTTTATATCACTGAACCGGAAATAAGTATCCGAAATTTGTTTAAAACTAATAACGGAATTTGGATTAATCTCAGGATACAGTATCAATTGAATAAAAGTGAACTTATGCCAATAACGATGAATAATTTACAGATATTACAACAATTTCCTTTTAAGATAACAAATGAAAATATTAAATATCTTGGCATTTTCGTTACAAAAATATTTGATTCTTTATTTAAATCTAACTTCCCGTTATTACTGAACAAATTAAATAAGAATATTTTATACTGGAAAAGTTTACCTATTTCAATGTTAGGTAAAATCAACGCGATAAAATCTTGATTTTTTCTCCCACAATTATTTATATTTATTTCAATTAATCCCGATATATCTCCCTAAAAATTTATTCAAAAAAATTAGACTCCCTGATTATAAGAACCACAGAATAAATAAAAAACACTTATGTAAAGCTAAAATAAATGGGGGATTAGCATTACTAAATCTTATGTTTTACCTACTGGGCAGTTTAATATCAAAAATATGAATTTTTGGGCTAGAAGAAATAGATAAACAAACCAAACTGGTTAAAAATGGAAAAAGAAGATTGTTCCCCTTTGAAATTAGTTCTATAATATTTGCTAACACTAACGTAGCTAAGAAAATTTATAGTGAAAATCCGATAATAGAAAACGGAATCCGCATTTGGAAACAAATAAAGAAAACATTAAAATTAAAATCTATACCGTTAGGTCTTACCATTGCCGAAACAATGGTTTACGTTTAAACCTTCAACGATGGATAAGGCTTTTTTACAATGGAAAAAATAAAGGAATTTTAAACATAGGGGATCTTTATAAGGTAAGCTCTTTTCTTTCATTTCAAGAGTTTACAACAAACTTATGACTACATAACAATGAATATTTTAGATATTTACAAATCAGAAACTATATCTCTGGCAAATACACAAGAACTTAGAAATAGAAAGACTGAAATTTTAGATGAATGCTTGAATAAACATCCAAATACAGAAAAAATGATATCATATATCTATAATATTTTATTGGAAAGTGATATCCCATCAACGGAAACACATAGACAGATTTGGGAAAATGAATTAGGTCAAATAATAAGACCAGAAATATGGGACGAAAGCTTACAACACATACATCATTGCTCGTTAAATGCGAAACATGCTCTTATACAGTTTTAAAAATTCTACATAGACTACATTACTCCAAATCTAAATTACATAATTATATTTCCAAAATTATCAGCCTATATGTGATAAATGTCAAATCTCAGAAGCAAATTTGTCACATTCATTCACTAATTGTATAAAGATTGTAGAATATTGGAACAAAATATTTAAGATAATTTCGAATGTTATTAATATTACTATGATTTCTGATCTAAAGTTAATAATACTTGGAATACTTGAAACGGACCAACTAATTACAATGAACCAAAGAAATTTTTATCGACTATTGTCTAATAATTGGGAAAAAATTAATACTAAAATTTTGGAAAGGCCCTGCATCCCCAACAATTAAAATGTGGAATACAGAAATGTCGGAGACACTTCACTTGGAGAGATTGAGGCTTGTCCTTATGGATAGGTTAGATCTCTTCAGAGGGATTTGGTCTCCATATATTAAATATTTACAGGGTCATAACGGTTCGGCGCGAAGACTTGACTGAGGCCTGAATATCTGAATGGATGAAGAAATATATATAATAAATCAATGAATATATCTCCAAGTGACGGATTAATGAGTAATATTCCAATCTCCATCAAACTTTCAACACTCTCTTTTCTATTTTCTATTTTTTTTTTTCTATCTTTAATTAGAAAAAAAGTATAGAAACACATTATATTAAATTCTTAATATTAGTGCGAATATAGATATCATTAGTTGTATGAAAATATACTTATTAATGTCTTGTATTTTTAAATTACATAAAATTGTGTAGTTTCAACTATATAATAATTTAGAAATATAAAGTCAATAATAATATAAACACTCTTATTATTATGAAAAATATAATGAATATTATAGAAGTTCGGTTAATATTGTGTATTATACAATTTATAACATGGGGGACTTGTATTTGGAAATCAGAGGAAATATGGATATTATGAGTAGTATGAGTATATTGCTATATATTAGGAATGTACTATACAACACTCCCAATTATACAAAAATAAATAACCTTGTTTATGTATAATTGATAATATTACAAATTAATATAAACAGTATCAATTTATCATTAATATTATATATTTTTTATCGTCGTATAAGAGTGTACTTTGTAATTACTCTGTTTCTATAATAAAAATAAAATTAAAAAAACAACAAAAAAAAAACTTCCCTACTCCTATATTCAATGCTCTGATTTATAAAGGCCAGCACACCAAAGGCTTTCTTTACCACCCTATCTACATGCGATTCCACCTTCAGGGAACTATGCACAGTTATTCCTAGATCCCTCTGTTCCACAGCATTCCTCAATTCCCTACCATTTACCATGTACGTCCTATTTTGATTTGTCCTGCCAAGATGTAGCACTTCACACTTATCAGCATTAAACTCCATCTGCCATAGTTTTCAGCCCACTTTTCCAAATTGGCCCAAATCTCTCTGTAGACTTTGAGAATCTACTTCATTATCCACAATACCACCTATCTTAGTATCATCGCATACTTACTTATCCAATTTTCCACCCCATCATCCAGATCATTGATGTACATGACAAAAAACAGTGGACCCAACACAGATCCCTGAGGCACCCCACTGGTCACCGGCTTCCAACCTGACAAACAGCCATCCACCATTCACTCTCTGACATCTCCCATTCAGCCACTGTTGAATCCATCTTGCTACTCCGCCATTAATACCCAAAGATTGAACCTTCTGAACCAACCTTCCATGGGGAGGAAACCCTTGTCTAAAAAGGCCTTACTGAAATCCCATATAGACAACATCCACTGCTTTACCCTCATCAATTTCCCTAGTTACCGCTTCAAAAATATTCAAGAAGGTTTGTCAAAACATGACCTTCCCAGGCACAAATCCATGTTGACTGTTCCTGATCAGACAACCCTGATTTTGGAATCCAGATGCTTATATATAATTATCTCTAAGTATCCTTTCCATTAATATGCCCACCACTGACGTCAAACTAATAGGTCTATAATTGCTAGTTTATTCTTTGAACCCTTTTTTAAAAACAATGGGAACAACATGCGCAGTAGCGCCAATCCTCCCCCCCGGCACTATTCCCGTTTCTAATGACATTTGTAAATATTTCTGTCATAGCATCCTGCTATTTTCTACACTAACTTCCCTCAATGTCCTAGTGTTGGATATCCGTCAGGAAGGACCCTGGAGACTTATCCACCTTTATTTTTTTCAAAAGTGTCAGTACTCCTCTCCTCTTTGAATCTCATATGCGTTTCCATACTTACTGCTTAAACATTTATCCCTTACCTCACAGGTTCAATATCCTTCTCCTTGGTGAATACCGAAGAAAAATAATTGTGTTCAATATCTCCCCCCATCTCTTTTGGCTCTGCAGATAGCTGTCCATTCCTGGTTTCTCTAATGGTCCCAATTTTATCCCTCGTTATCCTTTTGCTATTAATATAGCTGTAGAAACCCTCTTGGATTTACTTTCACCCTTTCTTGCCAAAGCAACCTCATATCTTCTTTTAGCCTTCCTAAATTTCTTTCTTAAGATTCTCTTTTTACATTCGTTATACTCCTCTAGCACCTCATTTACTCCATGCCTCCTATAATTCATTGTAGATATCTCTCTTTTTTCGAAACAAGTGTCTAATTTCCCTTGAAAACCATGGCTCTTTCCAATTTTTTACTATTTCCTTTCAACCTAACAGGGACATAAAGATTCTGTACTCTTACAATTTCCCCTTTAATGTCCTCCATTTTCTCTTCTACATCCTTCCCATGAAACAAAGTGTCCCAATTCACACATCCTTTATCTTCAAACCTCACCGCATTCCCTCAAAGTTAGCCTTTCTCCAATCAAAAAATCTCCACTCTAGATCCTGTTCTGACTCGCTCCATAATTATATTGAAACTAATGGTATTGTGATCACTGGGTCCCCGAATGCTACACCAACGCATACCTCCGTCACCTGTCCTGCCTCATTTCCTAACAGAGGTCCAGCACTGCCCCTTCTCTGGTCGGTACCTCTATGTACTGCTGCAAAAAACTATACTGCACACATTTTACAAACTCCAAACCATCCAGCCCATTTACAGATAATGTGTCTTCCCCAGTCTATTTTTGGAAATTGAAATCTCCCACAATCACTACCTTGTGCTTACTACTAATATCTGCTATCTCCTTACATATTTGCTCTTCCAAAGAATATTTTATACTGGAAAAGCTTACCTATTTCAATGTTAGGTAAAATTAATGCAATAAAAATGATTTTTCTCCCACAATTATTATATCTATTTCAATTAATTCCGATATATCTCCCTAAAATTTTTTTCAAAAAAGTAGATTCTCTAATTACTAACTTTATCTGGGATTACAAGAGCCATAGAATAAATAAAAAACATTTATGTAAAACTAAAATAAATGGAGGATTAAGCATTACCAAATCTTATGTTTTATTAGCTGGGCAGTCAGTCAATAATTAAAAATATGTAATTTTTGGCTAGAAGAAATAGTAATAAAAAGCAAATTGGTTAAATATGGAAAAAGAAGATTGTTCTCCATTTGAATATTAGCTCTATAATATTTGCTAACACTAACGTAGCTAAAGAAAATTTATAGTGAAAATCCGATAATACGGAAAAACGGAATCCGCTCTGGAAACCAAATAAAGAAAACATTAAAACTATAAATTTGATACCCATTAGGTCTTACCATCCGCCAATAATCTTACGTTCTCAACCCATCAAACCTTCAATGATGGATAAGGCTTTTTTTACAATGGAAAAAAAAAGAATTTCTAAGATGGGGGTGATCTTTATAAGGAAGGAAAACTCTGTTTCTCTCATTTTCAAGAGAGTTACAACATACTTATGGAACTCCACACAATACAAGAATATTTAGATATTCTACAAATCAAAATTATTGTTTCTGCACAATACACAAAGAACTTAACGAAATAGAGAATAACAGAAAATTTAGATGAATGCTTGAATAAACATCAAATACATGACAAAATATATCATATTTAATACCCAATATTTTATTGGAAAGTGATAACCATCAACAGACAATACATAGACTAGGTCTTGTGGAACAATAATTAGCGCCAAAGTTATACAGACCAGAACATATGGGATGAAAGTTTACAACATATACATCATTGTTCGTTAATGCTAGAACATTCCCTTATAACAGTTTAAAATACTACACTAGATTACATTATTACCCAAATCTAAATTACATAATATTTTCCCAAAAATAAAATCCTCTATTATGTTTAAATTCCAAATCTCAGAAGCAAATTTGTCCACACTCATTCACATCCTTTAAAAAAAAAAATTGTAAGAATACGATGCGATAAATAATTTAAGATAATTTCGAATGTTTGTCAATATAAACTTTGACATCCCTGATCCAAAGTTAATAATACTTGGACATACTTAGAAACTGACCAACATTAATAACCATGAAAGCCCAAAGCACACTTTATCGACTATTGTTTAATAATTGGGAAAAAACAATAATATTAAAATTTTTGGAAAGAGCCCTACACTCCCCAACAATCAAAATTGGAACATAGAAAAAGTCGAGACACTTCATCTGAGAGATTGAGGCATGTCCTAAAATGGACAGGTTTAGATCTCTTCAAGGATTTGGTCTCCATATATTAAATATTTTACAGGGTTCAATAATGGTTCGGACACGAAGACTTGAACTGAGAACCTGAATATTTGGAATAGAATGAAGCAAATATATATAAATAAATCAGGAATATATCTCCAAGGACGGATTAATGAATTATGATTCCATTCTCCGATCAAACTTTTCACAACTCCTTTCTCTCTATCTTTTCATACTTTTTTATAAAAAATTAGCGCAAAAAAAGTATAGAAA
The DNA here is from genome assembly GCA_035221665.1 of Okamejei kenojei. Taxonomy (NCBI): domain Eukaryota; kingdom Metazoa; phylum Chordata; class Chondrichthyes; order Rajiformes; family Rajidae; genus Okamejei; species Okamejei kenojei. The sequence continues at coordinate 12,647,619 of CM069146.1, forward strand.
CACATAATCTAAATTTTTAATATCAGTACGAATAAAATCTCACTAACTTTATGAAATATTATTATATCATTATTTTCAATTATATAAAATATAAAATTTTAAATTTTAAAATCAATGATAATACAATTATTATTAACAGTATGAAAATATAATGTGCGATATCATAAAAGTTTTACTAGTATACGTATTTTTAATTACATAAAGCGTTGTGAGCCAACTTTCTTCAATATCAGAGACAATACAAATATTATCAACAGTATGAGTAAATTACTAATAATATGAATTGAGATTACTAGTATCCCCCATGAATTCTCATTTCTATAAAAATATACTAATCTTAAAATTATAATCAATAATAATACAAATAATAATTAACAGGACGCGCGAGATATGCATTAAAAATCATGTATTTTTCATCATTGTAAAATAAGTAATTTGTTATTATTTTGTTTCTATAATAAAAATATAAAAAATAAAAAAAAAATAAAAAAAACAATTAAGAGAGGGTAAAGTAATAGCACATTTATAAGCACATTTAAAAACATTTAAAAGTAGATGTGGCATTCCATCCGAAGAGAACACATCTAAAAGAAGAGGCAGAACATAGATTTAAAGAGCAAATGGATTGACAAGTGTATCATTTCTTCTTTCACAGACAAATCTAGAGGTTAGTCAATAGTGAATTTCGTAAAGGCACATCTGTTTAAAACAACTACAACTATAACTGACAAGTGATTGGTAGATATATGATTCTGTAGTAGGAGAATTAAACAACACAAAAAATGATTATTTGTCCAATGTATAGGCCCAATTTTTGACAGCCCACTGTTTAAAAAAAAAAAATAAATTAATACTATCCCAGAATATCCACACCACCTAATAACTTGGAGGTGAATTTAAATAGTACACCTAGACTCTTCTTGGACAGATCATCAAAACAACGGACACTTACATCGCATTCCAGAGATCTAAGTAAAGGCATATACAGATTACTAGTAATATTTAAGATGTTTGGAGGAATGAAAACCCAGCTGGATCCCGAGAATACTCATCTTTAAACTCACCTGTACATAAAACTTATTACAAGAATAGATTAATTTTTTGGCTAGATTTAAAACTATCCTCACTCACTTATAATTCAAATATCATAATACTTACTAATTTCAATCATGCACTTTAACCTTTATGATGGAAAATAACTGGTAGAAACGAAAAAACAGGGACAATGGAGATTTAACCGCACAAATTTTAAAAACAAAAATACTCAAGAATACATCACAAAATAGACCAATTAAAGATTTTCTTTGAAATAAATGATAAGACAGAAATACGCTTTGTCCTCTATTATGAGACGGGACAAACTTTTAAAGCATATGTTTCTGGGGAATTATGATTGCACACTCAAGCATTTTATAATAAAGAGAATCAGAGGGAACAACAGCATTGGAAAAGGAGATCAAACAATCTAGACACAGAAAACTCTGCTAACCCAACCCAATATAACACAAAATAAAGATCTTTGCATGAAATATAAATTAAATAAGAAATACAGTCCGACAATCTGTAAAACTCAACCAATATACTAACAAATACAATTTGAATTCCGGAGATAAACCACACAAAAAATATTAGCTCGTCAGATTATGGAAAATTTGGAGGGGCAAAAAATTTAAACCAGAGATGATTAAATCTACAAAGGGGAATTACAGTTAACAAACTAAGAGATATAAAAGAGAGACATTTTTGCAATAATAATAAAATATTTTTATTCAGCCGAAAAAAAAAAAAAAACGACAGAAAATCTGCGGAATAGAAACATAAAAAAAATTGTAATCTGACTTCCGGTGGCGCTATGGAGTCTTAAAGCATAGGCGCCACAGCCGCTTCCAGTAAAAAATTTTTGGAAAAACGGGGACTTAAAAGACATTACCGACTGCCTGCTTTATCACTGTTGCCCTGCCTCAACAAAATCCCCCGAAACGGTACGCCAGTCCCCCCCCCCCCCTAACCCTATGGGTGTACTCATCAGCCCTGCGACAAAACCATGACGGCACGGAGTCCCCAACCTGACAAGACTAAAGGTCGGAGGAAAAACCCCGTCGAGAGCGGAGAAGGCCTGGGAGAACGCCTCGACTCGCGTAGGGCCAGCTCCCTGGCAGATGTCTCCCGCGGCGAAAGCAGACACATGAGGTGATGATTTGATAGCTTTTATTATCTCATCAGATGGCTGATTTAAAGCGCGAGATTTCAAGGCAGAACTGAAAGAAATAAAGCAAGAAATGCTGACAGACGAAAAAGTGTGTGAGATAAAAGGAAGAAATTTGTCAAAATTAATAATTATGATGGAAGAAGAAAAATCAATGAGTGCGAATTTCAAAAAGAACAAAAGACACAAATTGATAATAATTCAAGAAAGAAATCAGAATAAAATTGAAGAATGAATTTATGAATATGAGATCAATAATATGGAACGTCAAGACACTGAGTAAACACTTGAAAATGTTCAAAAAAGACTTTTCAAAATAAAGATTGATCCTATTGCACAAGTGGTGGAAACAACAAGCAGATGGCATGAAAAACCTTGAAAAGGAATAGCGGAGGATATACTGTGTCTACAGGCACAGCTGAATAACAAACAAGAACGCTACTGTTGTAACTAAAGTAACCGATAAATGCACTCAGCTAGAAGGCTATCAGAGAAGGCAGAACTTGAGGATTGCGTGGATTCCTGAAGGTCTAGAGAAATACGAAGACACTCGAGAATTCACTGCTAAATTACGACAAGCTGTTTTATCTTTGGATGATATGCCCTGTATTAGCTCGTGCACATCGATCGTGCAAAGACAGACCATACAAATGTCCCCCCAAGACAAATGATTGTACAGTTACTATATGATCTTTATCCTGAGAGGATATTATGCGGAGAGCCTCCGGAACAAAAGAATCTGATGTTTCAAGGACAAAGATTCAGTATCTATCGAGACTATCCCCCAGAGGTATGCAGAAAAAACTGAAAAGCGTTTAATGAAGCGCCAAAACTTATGAGGGGTCGTAGAAAAACTTGAGAACGGTGTTTGAAATTACCCCAGCCCCATCCTAAGAGTTACATTATAACAACGTGGAACATTTCTTCAAGACTCCACAGAAGCAATGGAATTTGCAAAAGCAGTTTTCACAATTGAAAACCATCCTACTAAGCAACATCACTGTCTATTTACTTTACTTATTTTTATAGACCTAGTACGGTGCTCTTAACATTCTATGAACTTCATAACGATAATATGGAATTAGAAGATAACTAGAAGGAACGACAATCGCCCGTATGGAACGAAATGTTTTCCCGGCTTGGAAAGATGCGCGCTGAACAATTGACATTATCATAATATATAACGAACACAAACAAATAAACACACATACTAAAAATCATAACGCGGAGTTTAATTATCACTATGATTATTATAACCAAATTGTTCACTATATGCTAATTAAATATTAACTAATAATTTAATAAACTTATGGTCTTTTTAAATTTGGAGATACCGCTCCCCTTTATTTTTTTCTTTTTTAATAATGATTTTTATTTTTTGTTACTTTTAAAAACCTCATTACCTGCGTTTTTATAATAGATTTTTTTAATTAATTTTAAGATATACCATACTTTTATATGATTAATATCACTCCTTTCATTTCTTTAATATTATATCCCCGTTAAAATATTATCATGAATAATAATTCCTTAATTCTAGGAGCTGGCTAAATTTATAACATCAATGCCGGAAGCCTTTAGATGTATACCAATAATGAGTAATGGCTTACACAAACTACAAATACTTTACATTTTGTACGTTTTTTTCATTCTTTAATGCACTCTATTAATCCTCTTTACTACTCCTCACTATCCTTTTATGGCTATTATATCTTCAGTTTGATGGAGCTATACTCTGGAACAATGGGAGATATATTCGTGAAGTTCAATAAAAGAGAATTTAAAATTCCATCTATTCGGTGTTCCGGTGTAAGGTTAGGTCTAACTGCAGCGGACCCTTGGACTCTATTCTAGATTCCCACCACAAATCTAAAATGGCAGGATTAAAAAGAATATGGAATGAGGGATTAACCTTTTGCAGTTGGAATGTTAAAGGTATCATTGAACAATAAAAGAGGAAAAATATGACACCTTAAAGGCGAATTCAAAGCTGATGTAATTTATATTCAAGAAACTCACCTAAAGAAAGACGCTGAAAATAAGGCGCCAGCAAATGGATAGACAAAATATATCACTCCTTGCCTTTAACGCATAAATCAGGGGAGAGGACGTAGCAATATTATTTCGTAAAGGTACTTTATTTAAGCATAACATCTACTAATCTGATAAAGTGATGGCAGAGACAGTTACTTCTGTGATAGAGAGAAAAAAATAGGGAAAAAATGATTTTCGTTAATATTCATGGTCCAAATTTTGATAGTCCTTTATTTTTTCTAAGAAAGTACTCCCAATAATATTTCCAATTAACACATTACAATTGTGATAATTGGAGTGAGATTTTAATTTGTACATAGACCCTTATTTTACGATAGATCTTCAAAACAAATGAAAATTAAATCGCATACTAAGTGATTTATTAAAGCGCAAATATCCAAACGACTTAACATTAAAAGATTGTCTGGAGATACAGAAAATCCTACTGGTCGAGAATATTCCTTTTACTCGCCAGTACGCAAAATAAAACTTATTCAAGAATAGATACGTTCTGTGTAGTGCAAAGCTTATTTTTCACTTACTTACTAATCTAAATACATAATATTTATAATTTCAGATCATGCGCATTCAACATTAAATTAAAATAAATGGTAAAACAAAAATCTAGACAATGGAAAACATAAACTCTTCAAATTTAAAAAAAAATTAAAAGCACTTCAGGAATATATTATAACACAGATAAGAATGTTTTTGAAAATAAAGATCAACCAAAATTACTCGCTCTTGATTATGGGTAACCATTTAAAGTGCAAATCTTCGCGGAATTATATTTCTTCACAAAGCATTCCATAATAAAAAGATTCGGAAGAAAAATCAGGGACTTAGAAAGGGTAGATTAAACAATTAGAAATTAAAAACAAATTACAGGAAATCAACAAAATCAGATATAAATAATACACTAATACAATTGTAGACATGTGAAAGTAAATAATTAAACAAATATACACTGATCAAACGTTTTAAATATTATCAACAGTACTAAAGCAATTCGTGTATGAATGTTGGAGACAAACCACAGAAAATTATTTGGCGTCGACAATTAAGGAAAATTGAAGCTGAAAAAATTATACATAGATTAAATCACAAACGGATGAATTATTAATACAACCAAAGATATTAATGAAAGATTTGTATGCAATATTATAAAAAGTCTTGTATACTAGGTAAGCGATCAGTCAATAAAACAGAAATAGATGCCTTTTCTTAAATGTATGGTAACTTAAAAGAATTAGATTCTCCAAAATAGAGAACTATCAAATGCCTGATATTCAATGAAAATGAAATCCAAGAATCTATTAAAATCATTAAAAAATGGTAAAACCCAGGACCCAGATGGTATAGGCTCGGAATTCTACCATAAACATTTTTCCATGACCATCATGGTCCCCATCTTTATCTATCATGAAATAACAGATATATACACAAGAGAAATTACCAATACATTGATCGAATCAATTATAACACTTAATACCCAAAATAAATCAAAGATTTGGATGACCCAGTATCATATAGAGGCAGATTGCTTTATTATATACGGATCAAAAAATTTTAACAAAGATACTTGCACAAAGATTTAAGCAAAGTCTGTTCAACAGCGAATTAATTCTCCTATCAACAGTGTTTTATACCTAAAAAGAATATTCTTCATATATTCTAGGACGGAGTATTTAATATCATATATATCGAAAAGAAGGGATAAAAAAAGGACTTAGTAGTTATGACTCGCGTCTTGGAATGCAAGCAAAAACTTTTCCCAGGTGGAATGGCCTTATTTATTTTCGGTGATGGAAGCTTTTTATTAAGCTTGGCGTGATAAGTTTACTACTTGGATTAAATTATTATATGCAAACCCAACCAGCTAAGGAGTAACACAAACCATTGGAGAGTCGTAGCAACTAAAGTTTATTTATCTCGATTGTTAGAACAAAGGCTGTCCTTTATCACTCATTACTGTTTTGCGTTAGCATATCGAACCTCTTGCTCAACAGGAGTAAGATTGCCCCGGAACATATATGGATAACTCGATACTAAAGATACAGAATAAGAATCTCGTTAGTAATGCGGACGATGATATTACTTTATATTCTAAAGCGCGGAAATAAGTATCACCCTTATTTGGTTAACAACTAAATAACGCGACAATATGTTTAATTTCAGGACTACAGTTATCAGATTGGAATAAACAATTAGAACTTCTATGCCAATAACCATGAATAACTTACAGATATTACAAACAATTTCCTTTTAAGATACCAAATGAAACAATATAAATATCTTGGCTATTAATTTGTTACAAAAAGCATCTTGACTCTCTTTTTAAGTCTAATTACCCGTTATTACTGAATAAATTAAATAAAATATCTATACTGGAAAACGTCTTACCTATCTCAATGTTTAGGTAAATAAACGCGGAATAAAAAGTGGTATTTTCCTCCCCACAATTATTATAGTTTATTTCAAACAATCCCGAGTATATCTGCTCAAAAAATTTTTTTATTAAAGTAGACTCTATAGTCACAACTTTATCTGGGATTATAAGAACCAGAGATAAATTAAAAAAACACTTATGGTAAAGCTAAAATAAACGGGGGTTTACATTACCAATTTTAATGTTTATTATTGGGCAGTTAATAATATAAAAATATGAAGTTCTGGTTATGAAGAAAGCAGATAATAAATAA
>CM069146.1:13255060-13728907 GCA_035221665.1 Okamejei kenojei
CTGCGGGGGGCTCTGGATGGCTGGCGGGGGTCTCCAACCGGACACAATTTTTGGAGGGAGTGACCGGAAACGGCCCGTCCCAAACCAGCCCAGCCCGGCCAGCACGGTGTCGGAGATGAGCCGATGTCACCAAACAGAAAGTAGAGACTCTGATCCCGGCGGAGGAGAACGACCAGCGACCAATGAAGCGCCCAGCGACCAGCGCCTGCTGTGAGTCCCCATCGCACCCCCAACACTTTCCCCTCCAGTCCCACCTCGCTGGCTCCTGCCTCCCTCCCCCGTGATATCGCACTCACCCCCATGGCTCTTCCCTGAGCTCTCTCCCCCTGCCCCCACGCCCCTCCCCCCACACCCCTCCCCCCACAACTCCCCCTTACACACCCCTCCCTCTGACACACCCCTCCCTTCCACATACCCCTCAAAACCCTCTCCCTGCCGAATACACACCCCTCCCTCCCACAACCCCCCCCCGCCCACAGATACCCCCCCGCACACCCCTCTGCCCACACATACCCACCGACCACACACCCCTCCTCCCCTCAACACCGCCCGCCAACAACACTCCCAGAAACGTCTTCCCCACAATGCCACACCCCCCCGGCAAAAACACTTCCCCCCCACAACCCCCCTCCCCTCCACCCCACAACCCCCCTCCGCCCCGCAAACCCCCCCTACGCCCTGCAACCGCCCCCTCTGCCCCACAACCCCCCTCCCACCTGCACCCCTCCCCCACCCACAAACCCCTCCTCCACTACACCCCCTGTCCCACTAACCCCCTCTGCCCACAAGCCCTCTCCCCCTCACAACCCCCCCGCTCACACACACCCCCTCCCCCCACACCCTCTCCCCCCACACCCCCCTCCCCCCCAACATACCTGCCTCCCACACACCCCTCCCTCCCAAACCCCTCCCGCCCACATACACACTTCCCCTCCCACCCCCCCCCCCCCCCCCCCCCCCCCACACACACACGTGGTGACTGGGACCCAACGGGCCCACTTAGTCTGGTATAAACTAAGCATAAACTGCTGAAATAAGTTGGCCAGTAAGGCAGTATCTATGGTGGACATGAAAATGTAAACATTGATTGGGTTGGCACGGTGGCGCTGCGGTACATTTGCTGCCTTACAGCGGCAGACATCCGGGTTCGATCTTGACTATGGTTGCTGTCTCTTCGGAGTTTGTATGTTCTCCCCATGACCAATTTAGGCCCTTGCCTGGACTATCGCTGCTCTACAATTTTGTCCTTTCAATGCTTACATGATTTCTTACTAACAACTGTCATTACCAACCGCACACAGAGTGAAGATGTCTTTTTGGCTTGCCACCTTTAATTCTTCTGCCTATCTTTCAAAATCTGAGTCCTGCGGGTTTGCTCGCCTTCCACTGATCAGAACAGTTTCCCTTTCCCTACACGCTTCCATATTTTGAACACTGTTTTCAAAACAACGTACAAGCCTTCACCCATTCCTTCTCTCCGGACATGCTGCCTGTCCTGCTGAGTTACTCCAGCATTGCGTGTCTATTTTTGGTGTAAACCAGCAACGGCAGTTTCTTCCTACACACCTCACGGCCTCCTCAGCTCCAAGTAGAATGTAGCCAGCCTCTCCAAATTATCCGCATGACTGAAGATCTCCACCCCCGAGACTCCTTTTCACTGTACTTCGGTACACGTGCCAATAAACTAAATTGTAACTGTATTCCATTAATGGTTTGGCTCCTCTCTTTTCCCTTTTTATTGTTAAAGTGCGGGATCCACAATTGGACAATCCAGTTGAGGCCGAGCCTGCAGAGTCGCCACATACCTTACACTCTCTGACTCTATTTACAAACCCCTGAATACGGTATGCTGTTTAAACTATTTTCTCAACCATTCAAAATTTGTTCAGATACACTCTGGGTCTCTTTATTCCTCCATGTGCAGACAGGCAGCATCTCTGGAGAGAAAGAATGGGTGACTTTTCAGGTCGAGACTCAAATAATGGCCCATTCCTCCTCTCCAGAGATGCCTGTCCCGCTGAATTACTCCAGCATTTTGTGTCAATTTAAAATATTATAGTTGTACCTACCTCTAGTATTTCCTCCGGCACCTTGCTCCATACTGTATATCCACCACATTCTAGATGAGATCTTGCCCCTCAAATCCCCTTTATATCTTTCTCTTCTCACTTAAAATTTATGCCCTCTAATTTTAGATTTCCCTGTTCTGGGAAAAACATGGTGACCATCTACCTTATGCCTCTCATTACTTTATAAACTTGTATAACATCACCCATCAGCCTCCTTCGCTCCAAGGAAAACAGTCCCAGTCTACCTAAAAATTTTGTACAGTTCAAACTCTTCAGTCTCGGCAACTTATTTGTGAACCTTTTGTGCAACTTGTGCGTCCTGTTCAGATGTATCACAGTCATTCTCATGTTTACCACACGCGTGTTAAATTGGGATTATGCCTGATACATGCAATTGCAAGTTAGTAATACCACTGATCTCCCTGCTACTGGGTTAGCTCACATAGACTTCCATATCTGACTGGATACCCTGAAACCTGATAACCAGATTCAGGGACAGTCTCTTCCCAGCTGTTATCAGGCAACTGAACCATTCTACCAACTATAGAGTAGTCCGTCACGGTGGCGCAGCGGTAGAGTTGCTGCCTTGGAATGGAATACTTTCTTGTCACTAGGCACAGTGAAATTATTTGTTGCATACCCAATGTGAATAAACAGAGGTTCACCCCCTCCCTCACGGTGGTCCTCCATGCTCTCATCGACCTTCGACCATGGGCTGACCCGCCGCCGCTCTGAGGCTGCACCACTGCCGAGACCCCATTGTTGTGAGGCTTCACCGCTGCCAACAACCCACTTCACGCCTCCGTGCTGCCGACCTGGGCTCCAGCCGTGGGGTCTGTTGGTTGCTCCACCGACCCGGACTCCGACCCGCGAGGCCCGGCTCCTCTGTCCGACTCGCAAGTCAGACACCTCCGTCTGACCCGCGAGGCCCGGCTCCTCCGTCCGAACCGCGTGCCTTGGCTGGGCCCTGACCCGGGCTTCTACGCGGCGATCCAGAAGGCATTGAGACCGTGGCGGCTCGATAAAGGCCTCCAGCCACATTCCCAGTCCACAGCCATCGGGAAGCCTTCTGGCCGCGTGGTTGCAGCGCCGGTGATCCGGGTTCAATCCCGAATACGGGTTGCAGTCTGTATGGAATTTGTACGTTCTCCCCTTAAACGCGTAGGTTTTCTCCGAGATCTTAGGTTTCTTCCCATATTCCAAAGACGGGTATGTAGATTAATTGGCTTGGTGTATTGGCTTGTAAATTGTCCCTGGTGTGTGGGGGGTGGTGTTAATGAGCGGGGATCGTGGACATGATGGGCCAAAGGGCCTGTTTCCATGTTGTATCTCTCTAAGCAGTCCTGAACTACTATCTATCTCATTGGTGACCATCAAACTATCTTTGATCGGACTTTACTGGCTTTTTCTTGCACTAAATGTAATTAACGTTATTCCCTTTATCATGCACCTGTACACTGCGTATGGCCCGATTGTAATCATGTTTCTGCTGACTGGTTAGCATGCAAGAAAAGCTTTTCACTGTACCTCAGTACACATGACAATAAACTAAGCTCAGCTTGAACTCAAACTGAACTCAAACCAAATTAATTATTTCAGTGCTTAGTGAGGTAGCCAAAGATGAAACAAACTGGGTTAAAAGTCTTAATTTAGATGCTTACAAAAAATATAACTTCTGACTGATAATCTTTCCATCGCCAAAGCAATAAATGTCAGAGAAGTAACCATATTATCTGAGCTGCTTGTGCAATTTTGTAGTACGGAAAAGAACCATCACTTGAATTCAAGGCTTCTATTGTAAATCCCACATTTGTAAATCTAACATTTCTGCAGAAAATGGCCTGTTATGACAATTTTTACATTTCAGTTCTACTTTAAAAGCTATTTTGCTATTTGAACAAAACAGGTTAAAATTGCTTGCAATAATGATTACAGGAGAAAAGTGGATAAGCCTGCAGAAAGATCAAAACAGAGGACTCAACTGAGGAGAAAATAGCGACAGTAGATTCGCCACAATATTTTTTACACACCACTGACACCTGCTGGCGGAAATGGTATTGCTACCCCTTTCTCTTTATTTCAGCTGCCAATTTTGAATGTTTTTGTTTTGTTTGGTATGTTAGTTGAAGCCACAGAGTACTCTTTTTTAAAAAAAAGGAAGGTTTGGGCAGTTCACATCCGTATATCTTCCTGCAATGCGGGAAGTAAGATGGAAGCACTCATAGGCACATTGGGCCGGTGCAATGGTGCAGCTGGCGGAGCTGCTGCCTCACAGCGCCAGAGATCCGGGTTCGATCCTGACTTCTGATGATACCTGTGTGCAGTTTGCACATTCTCCCTGTGACCTCATGGGTTTTCCCCCAGCTGCGCCAGTTTCCTTCCTCATCCAAAAGACAGTTCTTTATTGTCATGTATGCACAGCACAATTAAATTCTTTTGCACAACCGCAAATGCACAGTCGCCATATTTTGGCACCGTTTACAAAGTAAAACGTCCAAAATCAAACTGAATCGCCCTCTCACCAGCTAGAGTCCTGACCTCCCATCTTGTTATCAGAGCCATTCGAAATCTCTTTATTCGGAATTTGTCAGATTTTATCTTGCACTAAATATTGTGCCGTTTATTATTTATCTGTGCTCTGAGGATAGCTTGAGTGCATTCATGTATAGTCTTTTCTTTGACCGGATAGCACAAAAACAAAAGCTTTTCACTGTACCTCAGTACACGTGACGATAATAAACTAAACTAAGCGGCATAATGGCAGCATGGTGGCGCAGTGATAGATGTTGTTGCCTTAGAGCGCTAGAGACCCGGGTTCCATCCTGACTACAGGTGCTGCCTGTATGGAGTTTATAAGTACTCCCCGTCACCTCCGTCTGTTTTCTCCAGGAGCAACGGCTTCCTCCCGCACTCCAAAGACATACAGGTTTGTAGGTAAATTGACTTGGCGTAAATGTAAATTGTCCATAGTGTGTGTATGATAGTGTTGTTGTGAGGGGATCGCTGATCGGTGCAGACTTGGTGGACCTGTTCAGTCTAAGGGCCTGTTTCCACGCTGTATCTCTAAACTAAACAAAACTAAACTAAGAATTCATTAATTCTTACTCCTAAGGTGCAGAATGAAAACATGTTGAGGAACCAACAGGAGATACAGAATGTGTAAATGGAGTGTCACAGAACAGCACCTGAGGACTATGACATAGCGTAGCTCGTAGTCCTGAGAGCTCAACATCCCAACATTTCTTCTCACTGGATCATGCCCTAGTCGTAGAGAGGTGGGTACCTCATGGTCAGTTTAACAAATAAAAATAGTCACAAAGTGCTGGAGTAACTCTGCAGGTCAGGCAGTATCCCTCGAGAACATGGTTAGGCGGCATTTAGGGTTCCGATCCGAAACATCACCTCTCCATGTTCTCCAGCGATGCTGCCTGACCCCGCACTGTGTCTTTTTTTGTAAACCGGCATCTGCAGTTCATTGTTCAAGTAAAAATACAATGGCTCTGATACACCATTAAAATTATATTATAGATTTGTTTAAACATAATTCAAGAGTAGGACACCTGTAAAATACAGCCTTATTTGTATGCTGCAATTTAATTTCCACTTATCATGAAAAAGTCTCCAATTATTATCACTTTGAATTGGATTACATCCATTTCCTTTGTCTTTCAGTGACTCGGCCCTCCCTCTGCTGGCTCTGAATTATATTACACATGACTGAAAATCTGATCGAAACTTCAAAAGAAATAGAAGATACAAAATGCGGGAGTAACTCAGTGGCACAGGCAGCATCTCTGGAGAGAAGAAATAAGTGACATTTCGGGGCGAGAAGGGTCTCGACCTGAGACATCACCCATTCCTTCTCTCCAGAACTGCAGCCTGTCCCACTGAGTTACTCCAGAATGTTGTGTCTATCTTCAGTGTAAACCAGCATCTGCAGTTCCTTCCCACACATTTCAAAAGAAAAAAAAAAGGACCTGGTTTCAATAACATACGTATGTTTCCCCATATCACTTTAACCAATTCAATTCCTCTAAATACTTAACGTTACAGAATTACTTGCATGTAATGATCCTTTTGTTCAGGGAATGGGAAAATAGTTCCCACACAGTATGCTGTATACCATAGGATTACTAAGCACTTGCATGCTCTGCTATAGAGCACTGTTGCTCTCTTTACTACAGTTGTTTATGGGCTCTAAAGCAAGGGGATTCCTAGTTGTACATTTTTTTGTTGCGTTGCATGTATGAAGAGCCGATCTATGTTCAGTCTTCAAGAGTCCCGTGACATTTGTATAACTTTACACTACGCTTGGTGTGGTTTCTGGTTACATTATTCCATTGATGTTTTTGCCTTAACCCAGACATGATTACTTTACACTCTGGGATTCAGTCTGAAAGCTATTTGTCCTTTTATTAACAAAGCACTGGCCAAAAGAGCTGTACTTTCTCCAACTTTGAAGATTTAACAAGGTTTGTTATGACCCGCCAAATGCTGCCTGGAATATACAATTTCAACTGCATTCTGACTGTAAAAAGTGTATACATTTCTCCATATATCTTCCATTTATATGGGATGGCACAGTGCCGCAGCTAGTAGAACCATAGCACCACAGACCTCCGTTTGATCGTAACCCCAGGTGCAGTCTGTGTGGAGTTTGCACCTTCTCCCTGTGACTGCATTGGTTTCCATCAGGTGCTCTAGTTTCCTTCCACATCCCAAAGATGTGCAGGTTTGTAGGTTAATTGGCTTTTGTAAATTGTGAAAGTGGAATAACATAGAACTAGTGTGAACGAGTGATTGATGGTCGCTGTGGACTCGGCGGGCCGAAGGACCTGTTTCCGTGCTGTATCTTTCAATCTATTGAAAAATAAAATTAATTTGCTCATGGTCTGCATCTCATTTTGGTGGATAGACACATATTGCTGGAGTAACTCAGCAGGAAAGGCAGCATCACTGGAGAGAAGGAATGGTTGACTTTTCGGGATGAGACCCTTTTTCAGACTGCAGTCTTGACCCAAAACATCACCCATTCCTTCTATCCAGCGATACCGCCTGTCCGACTTGTATATTCTGGAATTTAGAAGGATGAGAGGGTATCTTATTAAAACATAAGATTATTAAGGATTTGGACTCGCTAGGGGCAGGAAACATGTTCCCGATGTTGTGGAAGTCCAGAATCATAGGTCACAGTTTAAGAGTAAGGGGTAAGCCATATAGAACGGAGATGAGGAAACACTTTTTCACACAGAGAGTTGTAAGTCTGTGGAATTCTCTGCCTCAGAGGGCGGTGGAGGCCAGTTCTCTGGATACTTTCAAGAAGAGCTAGATTGGGCTCTTGAAGATAGTGCAGTCAGGGGATATGGGAAGAAGGCAGGAACGGGGTACTGATTGTGGATGATCAGCCATGATCAGGTTGTATGGTGCTGGCTTGAAGGGCCAAATGGCCTATTCCTGCACCTATTGTCTATTGTTTGCTGAGTTCCTCCAGCATTTTGTGCCTATCTTCGGTGAAAACATCTGCAGATTCTTTCTTCTCATTTTGGTTGAGTGGTTGCTGAAACAAGATAATCTGTTAGAGGAAGGGTTCAGTGCAGAGATCACTGGGTTTACTTTTGTTTAAAAAGGATTAATGGATTAAACGGAAATGAGCAGGAAAATGTACAGTCCTCAGGGAGTAAATGTCAGTTATGGCATGTCGAACGATGTTAAGGGAGCAAAGAGCCATTTTAAGAACCAATCCTCTTTGATTAAACGTTAAAGAAGGAACTGCAGATGCTGGAAAATCGAGGGTACACAAAATGCTGGAGAAACTCAGCGGGTACAGCAGCATCTATGGAGCGAAGGAGATGGGCAATGTTTCGGATCGAAACCCTTCTTCAGACCTGATTGGTTATACATATCCAGAATGTAATGAGGAAAGGGCACACTTTCATAAATGGTCCATTTTTCAACAGGGTCCATTCTCAGCATTTCACTGCATCTTTCCAACCACGGCGACTGTTCCAGTTTAATTTCCAATTGGTTAATAATTTTTCAACCTAATAATTATCGCCTGGTTGTTACTTGCTAATCTTTAAATAGCTTCAGTTTGTCATGCTTAAATTAGTGTGTTCCCAAGATTTAAATTGTAGTATCTTTTAGAAAGCTTAATAGTTTTGCTGGAATATAAACACATAGCATTATCCACTGCAAATTACAGAATTGGAGAAAGGTTTTCAGTCAAATTATGTAAAGCATTTATCACACCACCCATTGATCTGGTTTCGCCTCAGTTTCTTTGACTGAATCTGGCCATGTCCATGTCATGACTTATCGACACCCATACACACCTGTACATACAAGCAAGCTCCAATAATATTTTTCGCTTCAAAAGTCAATGTATATAATGCACTCATTCCAGCAAACAGCAAAATGAGTTTCCCCCCTCTCACCACTTTTGAAAGTTTTTCATTCTTATGTTTTGTATAGCAAAGGTATGGTTAATTCATCGACGATTTTTGTAGATTTTCTAACATGGACAACAACAACTTTTTTGTGAAAACATGACTTATTTGTTAACCAGTGGGCAGACTAATCCGAAAATCAATGCTTTATAGTTGATCAATTTCTAAATTGATCCTCATCAAATTGATAACAACATGAACACATTTTTGAAAAATGCATTGAAGGCATAGATAAGTTAATCATAGAACCTTTTTCCCAGGTGGTAAATATCCAACACTGGAGGGCATAGATTTAATTTGAGAGGGAGAAAGTTTAATGGAGATGTGTGGGGCATTTTTTACACAGAGAGTGGTGGGAGCTTGGAACGTATTGCCAGGGGTGGTGGTGGAGGAGGCTTGGAAAATACCTTTAGATGGGCACATGGAAGTGCAGGGTATAGAGGAATATGGATCATTTACTGGCAGGTGAGATCAATTTAACTTGGCCTCATGTTCGGTACAAACATTGTGGGCCGAAGGGCCTGTTCCTGCACTGCATTATTCTATATTCTATGTTGTATGTTTCACCAAATTGCATTTATGCCACTCATATTCAATTTGGAAAATTCCAACAACATGTGGTTGCCATTCATAATGTGGAGAAGAATTCGGTGTAAACAAACTCTTGCAATTGTTTGATCCTCAATTTGACAACCTTTTTGATCACTCGGTTTGGTATATTCAATATTGTCTGTATATTCAATATTCAATAACCCGTCTGAAGAAGGGTGTCGACATGAAACATCACCCATTTCTTCTCTCCAGAGATGCTGTCTGTTCCGCTGAGTTACTCCAGCATTTTGTGTCTATCTTCAATATTCTATTTACTGTCCTCTCGTAGATATTGGATAAACACGATCAAGTCACTGGCACCCATTGTGACATCCATGAAGGTTGATTTTTTGACTGGATATTAATGCAAAATAATTCTACAAATCACAAAACCATCTGTAGATTATTTTAAACATCAACATTAAAAAAAAGTGCAGAAGCTGGAAATCTGAAATAAAAATGGAAAATTCTGGAAGTCTGCACAGGTTCAGCTTCCGGACCGGCTGAGTGTTCCCATAATTTTCAAGTCATAAATTCATTCTTGAATGTTAACATAGTGGATGGAATTTGGCAACATGCAATTTAATCCGTATATGAGATATGGAATCAGAAGCCATGGTAACCGGTTGCATTAATGATGAAATACAATCATAAAATAGAGAAACCGATCCAATATTACAGCTTACCTTCGATGAGCACGTTCTCGGTGAGAAAATAATATCCGAACGGAACATAAAATTGATCAAACAAAATATGATTAAAGAAGTGCGCATTTGTGCAGATTATCACGATGGATAGATTTAATTTGCATGGTTCTTGTAGTTTGTTATCTTCAGGATTCAGAGGCTATTAAATGAATAATGCAGGGACCCATTGGCAGCAATCATGCCCAGAAAAAGTGCAGGCATAAAGCAGGTTTCCCTTTTCTCTACCTCAGCAATGAAATGTTACCTGTTTTTAGTTTAGAGATATAGAACAGAAACAGGCCCTTCGGCTCACTGAGTCCGCACCGACCAACGATTAACTCCACCCCACACATTAACTCTATCCTACGCACACTGGAGACAATTTACATTTATACCAAGCCAATTAACCTACAAACCTAGAATATCCATGCACTTGGGTTTTATAAATTATTTTCCCTTCTGCTTTTCTCAAAGAGAGAAAGACAGCATTTAAAAGACAATTGGACAGGTACGTGGGTAGGAAAGGTTTAGATGGTAATGGGCCAAATGCAGGGAAATTACTTAAAAAAGCAACTTAGTTGAGGCATCTTGGTCAGCATGGATGGGTTGGGCCAAAGGGCCTGTTTCCATGCTGTATATTTGACAATTTTGTCCAAGTTTCTGTTGAAAGGTGACCTTGTCAATACCCCCACTATTTGCGATAAAGGTAGGAACAGAGCCACATTAGCCGGAATCAATATTAACACAATCAAAACTTTGCCCAATATCTGGTTGGAGTCAACCCCAAGTTCCAGGAATTACAAATGATGCATTTACAATGTTCATGATAATTAAACCATTCTTTTGATACAGTAATTGCCTGATATTGCACTATTTAACATGCTCCAGTGAATTTTTCTATGACTAATAGGGAGAGCCTTTGGCAATGATTTTGTAAATAAACTACTGAGCATTTCCAAATGACTCATGCTCGGGTCGAGGCAGACGATACATAATTAAAGGAAATAAATTCTGTAAAACAGGAACTGCTGGATGTTTTCAGCAGGTATGACTGCAATGATTAAGGACAGATGGAGTTATTATTTCCAAATTATGGCCTTTCAGCAGGACTGGGATTAAATAAAGACTGAACTTTTTCTGATCAAAGTCCATCCATCTGAAATTGGCCCTAAACAACTCTTTTGTGTAGTAAGGAACTGCAGATGCTGATTTAAGCCGAAGATTGGCACAAAAAGCTACAGTAACAGTGGGTCGGATAGCATTGCAACCTGGGGCGATTACACCCTTAACGTGGTCCACCCTGTTTCGACTAATGCAATCAACCCAATGTGCATAAACAAATAGATGTAGTGTTTTGGTGTCTACAACTTTAGGCTGTGCATGGCATGCGCAAGAAGAGGAAGAAGAAGACAACATCTCTGGAGAAAAGGAATAGGTTGTAGCGGCACCTGCTGATGCCGGTAGGTAGGTCGGTTACCTTGGTCATGTGACTGTGGAAGGGGTTTTGTTTTTGCGCGTTTTCTGGGCTAGCCCCATTCCTTACTTCGACCACCGTTGTGGTAAGATCGTTTTTGTATTAGTTGTCGTTTGATCCTTGTCGTTTTCACTGCTTTGACAATAAAGCTCGTTTGTGAAAACAACTGACGTCTCGACTCGCTAAATTCACTCCGACGCGCCCAATTGGAAATTGGATTCCGAGATGCAGGACGATTTAGCTCCCGACGCCCATCAGAGCGTCGTCAGCCTCAAGCTGCCGGTGTTTTGGCCTGAGCAGCCACAGGTGTGGTTTGCCCCGCATCGTCGCAGATGAGACAAAGTATTTTCATGTGGTGGGAGCCCCGTCGGCCTCCCGTCTGCTGCCGTTTCTGCAGAACCCATCCGTGACTGCAAAGTGCGACGGCGTCAAGGCCCTCCCACTGCATACGCTCGGACTCAGCCGCTGGGACCTCGCCGCTCGCATTCTACACATGGACGGTTTGGGTGACCGCAAGCCGTCGGTCCTCATGACCGAGATGCTCACGATGACGGACGGCCCGTGCCTACTATTCGAGCAGGCATTCCTCGAACAAATGCCAGACAATGTCCGCCTCATGCTCGCGGATATGGATTTCGCTGACCCTCTGCAGCTCACCGAACGGCCGACAAACTCTGGCTGATGAAACATCAAGATGGCGGCGCCATTAACCGCGTGTCCGCACCAGTGCGCCCTTCGCCTCAGCGGGCAAACAATGAAGTCCCGCTCACGAACCCCAGCGGGGAGCCACAGCAGCGACCCGGGACAAGCGGTAGGCACCGTTGGTGTTACATTCACCTCCGCTACGGCATGGATGCTCGACGCTGCCGTCAACCCTGTACATTTTCGTCTGTAGAGGTGATCACGATTGACTCAACCAACCGCCTCTATGTCCACGACTGTCAAACCGGGCGCCGCTTCCTAGTGGACTCCGGTGCAATCTTCAACATCCTTCCTCCGGGCGCGACACTCGTGCTGGTAAGAGGGGCCCCGTGCTCACTGCCGTTATCGGGAGCGCCATTTGAATGTACTGTTTGCGGACCCTTGCACTTAGCTTCGACTCCCGCCCGTACGAGTGGACGTCTATTGTGGCGGACGTCGCTCAGCCGCTTTTGCAAGCTGATTTTCTCTGCGCTTTCTCCCTCATGGTAGATTTACGGGGCGGTTGCATGACTCCGCGATCGGCCAGCGGTTCATCTGCACCGTGGGCCCCGCCCCCACCCGACCAGCAGCTCAACGCCGTCGCCAAAGTCGTTGGTCCTTACGCCGCTCTGCTCGCAGATTTCCCTGGACTCCTTACACCCCATTTTAGCGGGGCGGCTCCTAAACACGGGGTCGTGCACCACATCCCCACCTAGCCCAGCTCTACGGTGCCCGGTTACACCATATGACCGCCTACCACCCGCAGGCAATGGGCTGGTCGAAAGGTTCCATCAGCACCTTAAGTCGGCGTTGAAAGCTCGGCTTACGGGCCCAGACTGGGTGGACCAGCTGCCCTGAGTCCTCCTTGGGATTCGATTTGGCTGCTTCCTTGGCCGAGCTCATGTACGGCTCGGCCCTGCTGTGCCCGGGGATTTTCTGCCGTATCAGCCCCGGCGCTGCTGGCAGGCCTTCGAGAGCGGGTGAGCACATTGGCCCCCGTTCCCACGTCGAGGCACGGTTCGTACGCGATGCATGTGCCCGCGGTGTTACCACAATGTGCCTATGTTTTCATCCGCAGGGAGGCTCACCGCTCGCCCTTACAACGGGTCTATGAAGGCCCATTCTGGGTGCTGCGAGCTGGAGTCGTCACGTTCACGATGGACGTGGGAGGCCGGGAAGAGTTTGTCTCCGTCGGCCGTCTCAAGCCCGCCCACGTGGATGTGGACAGCGCGATGGTCGTTGCTGCGCCGCGACGTAGAAGTCGTCCATCGGCCGTCCCACCCATACTGAGTACGCCTATTTCCTACAACCCTGTTCTTTCTGCCCCATTGCTTGCCTCCGGTTTTGTTCTGCCGGCCCCCAATGTTACGCCCGCCCCACATCCTCCTGGCCCTGTTTTGCCAGCCCCCTCTATTCCGCCCGCCTCGCTTTCGTGAACCACACGCTCTTGTCATTCCATACGGGTCCCCGCTCGGTTCCTTACCTCGGGTTCTGGGGGGGGGGGGGGGGGGGGGGTCTTGTAGCAGCACGTGCTGGTGCCGGTAGGTAGTCGAACCCTGCGGTCAGTTACCTTGGTCATGTGACTGTGGGAGGGGTTTCGTTTTGCGCATTTTCTGGGCTAGCCCCATTCATTACTTTGACCACCATTGTGGTAAGATCGTTTTTGTACTAGCTGTCATTTGATCCTTGTTGTTTTCACTGCTTTGACAATAAAGCTTGTTTGTGAAAACAACTAACATCTCGACTCGCTAAAAGGTGATGTTTCAAGTCGAGACCCTTCTTCAGACAGTCTGAACTGCTGCCTGACCTGCTGAGTTACTCCAGCTTTTTGTGTCTATCTTTGGCTCTTTGGTTCCCTCCACAGATCCTGCCTGCCTGAATCTGCTGTTTTATTTTGGTTTATTATGGAAAGTACATTGTATGTCTCCTCACCATAACATTTCTGGTTCATGTGAATTAGCTGGCACCTGATGGTAAGGAACAACCATGGTATCCTAATGTGAGCAGAGAAGATTTGAATGATCAAGGACTGTGTTCTTATTTAACATTGGAACAAACTGCTGTCAATTCATCAGTTCACTTTAAACTTTTTTAATATGATTATGTGGATATATGACCTTCTAGAAATGTGCAGCACCTTAGAAGGAAACATTAACATATGCAGCTGTTACATTTCCCCAGTGCTCCTGAGTACTTGTGTTCTTACCAATAAATGAACAATTATAAGATCGTGCTGTAAAGTCCGACTGAGTTGGAACCTCTTATCCACGCAACTATTTGAGATGGAGTCAAACTGCTCACACCTCTTGTGTTGTATTTGGACCAGAAAACTTTTCATCACCTTGGCCATCACGGGTTCTGACCTCCCCACCATTGACGGGATTTATAGGAGTCGCTGCCTCAAAAAGGAAGCCAGCTTCATCAGAGACCCACACCACTCTGACCATACACTTATTTCACTTGCCATTGGGAAGAAGGTACAGGAGCCTGAAAACTGTAACATCCAGGTTCAGGAACCGGTTCTTCCCGACAGCCATCAAGCTATTAAACACTGCAAAAGAAGCTCTGAATTACATAGACTTGGGGGCATTGGTTTTGTCTTTTTGCACTATAATAGTTTGTTTGATTTTATTTGTATGTATATGTATATATATATATTCCCTATAGATATATGTATATATACACATACTGAACTTTTTTTTTCATTAGTTTATTATATTGTTTACAGTGTACTATGTTTACATATTCTGTTGTGCTGCAGCAAATAATAATTTCATAGTTCTATCTGGGACATATGACAATGGGACACTCTTCACTCTCTTGACATAACTCTTTCTCCCTCCTCATCATCCCAGTTTATATACATCCCTGTGTCCATAATCACATCTGAAGTTGTTCAAAAGATCTACTTCGGTGACTTGGATAGGTTGGGTGAGTGGGCAAATGCATGGCAGATGCAGTATAATGTGGATAAATGTGAGGTTATCCACTTTGGTGGCAAAAACAGGAAAGTAGACTATTATCTGAATGGTGGCCGATTAGGAAAAGGGGAGATGCAACGAGACATAGGTGTTATGGAACACCAGTCATTGACAGTAGGCATGCAGGTGCAGCGGGCAGTGAAGAAAGCGAATGGTATGTTAGCATTCATAGCAAAAGGATTGGAGGATAAGAGCAGGGAGGTTCTACTGCAGTTGTACAGGGTCTTGGTGAGGCCACACCTGGAGTATTGCGTACAGTTTTGGTCTTCTAATCTGAGGAAAGACATTCTTGCCATAGAGGGAGTACAGAGAAGGTTCACCAGACTGATTCCTGCGATGGCAAGACTTTCATATGAAGAAAGACTGGATAGACTTTGCTAGAATTTAGAAGATTGAGGGGGATCTTATAGAAACTTACAAAATTCGTAAGGGGTTGGATAGGCTAGATGCAGGAAGATTGTTCCCGATGTTGGGGAAGTCCAGAACAAGGGGCCACAGTTTAAGGATAAGGGGGAAGTCTTTTAGGACCGAGATGAGAAAATCATTTTTCACACAGTGAGTGGTGAATCTGTGGAATTCTCTGCCTCAGAAGGTAGTTGAGGCCAGTTAATTGGCTATATTTAAGAGGGAGTTAGATGTGGCCCTTGTGGCTGAAGGGATCAGGGGGTATGGAGAGAAGGCAGGTACAGGATACTGAGTTGGATGATCAGCCATGATCATATTGAATGGTGGTGCAGGCTCGAAGGGCCGGATGGCCTACTCCTGCACCTAATTTCCATGCTTCTAGTTTACTTCACCAATTCTCCCTCTTTAGCATTCGCATGGAACTTCAAGTATCCCTTGAGATACCCACAGTATCTTCCACAGTCTCCCACAGCAGTTTCACAGGATGCCTTAAAGAGCGACAGCGAATTTTCAGCTCATGAACAGATCATTCGGACTAAGCAATACATGCCAGTGTATTTTCTACACTCCTCCTCCCGCTACGTCCCCCCACCCACCTTGAGATAGCCTTCTCGGTGTAAATCTCATTTCCTTTCTCCTTCGATATTGCGATTCCCCGTAGAACGATTCCCCGCTCACTCACAGATGAACCGTGTCCTGGAGTGGTGTATATTTCCAGAAATCCAGACAGGCACTTTCTGCCATGAATTGAGAAGATCAGCTGTTTTCTATCAGACTCGCAGATAATTATGTAATTCTCCATGCACCACTAATGTAGAGTATTGCCAGAACAAACTGGAGAACACTATTATGAACTGTGTCTGTCACTGAGTGGCATCAACCGAGCTAAGTTTTAATAATGCAGCTTGCTCTACGCTTGTGTGGTTTAAAGGTGACTTGCCTGAACAGTTCCCACCCTGGTGCTGCGAACTTGAGATTGGACCTCCTTCAGTTCACTTATTTTCTGCTCTCAATGGACAATAGACAATAGGTGCAGGAGTAAGCCATTCGGCCCTTCGAGCCAGCACTACCATCCAATGTGATCATGGCTAATCATCCCCAATCAGTACTCCGTTCCTGCCTTCTCCCCATATCCCCTGACTCCGCTATCTTTAAGAGCCCTATTTAGCTCTCTCTTGAAAGTATCCAGAGAACCTACCTCCACCGCCCTCAGGGGCAGAGAATTCCACAGACTCACAACTCTCTGCGAGATAAAGTGTTTTCTCATCTCTGTTCTAAATGGCTTACCCCTTATTCTTAAACTGTGGCCCCTGGTTCTGGACTCCCCCAACATCGGGAACATGTTTCCTGCCTCTAGCTTGTCCAAATCCTTAACAATCTTATATCTTTGAGCTCGAAACCCCCACCTCTGGCCCCCACCTTCACTGCCCCATGACCTACACCGACGCCTCCCACAAGCCCACAACACTCCACTGACACCCTGGCAAACCAAGCAAGTCACCGGTCATGTAAACCCCATCACCTCACCTCTGGCTCTGAAAATTATCTGTTACTCTCGTTAAGATATACTGTGAAAATGCAGTGGAGGACTGATAGAAATACTATGGGTCTCTCAAAGGATACTTGAAGCTTTCTGCTAATGCTTCCACCACCAACATCCTCACCACCATCCCTGGTCACCTGACTCAGTCCTGGTTGTGTGACTCTTATCCTACCTAGGTCAACTCAACAGTTGCCAGATTTCATCCTCAGTTCAGCCCCTCCAACCATGATCTTCTTCTCCATCTCCCCCCCCCCCCCCCCCCCCCCCCCCCCCCCCCCCCCCCCCCCCCCCCCCCACCAAGACGCTGCCCTCCGCAAACTCAGCAGATCTGGCAGTATCTCTGTAGAACATAAGTCTGAAGAAGGGACCTGACCTGAAATGTCACCTAGCCGTGTTCTCTAATGCTGCTACCTGACCCGCTGATTTCCTCTAGCAGATTGTGTAAAAAGGAACTGCAGATGCTGGTGTATACTGAAGATAGACACAAAGTGCTGGAGTAACTCATCGGGTCAGTCAGCATCACTGGAGAAAAAGGGAGGGTGATGTTTCGGGTCGGGACCCTTGTTTAGACTCAAGAGGTCTGAGAAGAGTCAAAGAAGGGTACCGATCTGAAATGTCACCCATCCTTTCTCTCCCGATGCTGCATGACCCACTAAGTTACTCCAGCACTTTGTGTCTCTCTTCTAGGAGATTGCTTGTTGCTCTGCTTCCTTGCCCCAAGTTTGCCTGGTTCAGCAACAATCTCTTTCCTATCTTTTATGTCTTTGTATCTCCATATTTAGATCAAATGAGTTCATATATTGTTTAAATACATTCTCCAATATCTGAAGGAATTGCAAGGACTATATTCCACTCGAAGCTTCTTCGTACAATGCTACACAATTTTCCTCGCTGCATTTATAAAGTTAGTAATAATAAAACACACATCCCACAGGTTTTGCAAAATAAGCTACATTTGCCAAAGACTACATTTTGCCAGCACTGCCACATTCAATCACTAGATGGCCTTAGGAAACCATGTTACACAAGCAAATTTTCAACACGCATTGAAAAAAACCCAGAATGAACCCCATTCTCTCCGAAGTTCCTCAGCACTTTAGGCGGGATGAATCATTCTTTGCAGCTATGTGCGTGTTACTATGACAGCATCTCCAAGATTCAGTTAGTTCCCCTATTCATAGTTCTCCACAGTGGCATATTTACTGTTCATCTTCAAATTTATGTACAATCATTTACATTTTACAGTATCTAGTAACACATAATATCTCACTGTACATGTCTATATCAAACCAATTAAAACTTGGATTCAAATGGAATTTGATTGCCTTGTAAAATATTTTGAAATATTTAATTACATGGAATACAATAGTCTATCCACTTTATATATTCTATTCAACTTCCTAGCATCCTTTCTATCTATATAACCCTCTACTTTTCACATATAGTACCATTATATTCAGTTCCACCATCACTCCCTGGATGAAAAGCCCATATTCTTTCAATTTTAGAGCTTAGAGTGTGGAGACACAGCATGGAAACTACCCCTTCGACCCACCGAATCCGCTTCAACCACCGATCCCCGCACACTAGCACTATCCTACACACTACGGACGATTTACAACTTTTACTGAAGCCAAATTAACCATTATTGCAAACCAATAATGAGCCACACTTTTAGGTTGAAGAGAATATTATACTCCTTTTCTTATAATGATAGTAGCTTTGTACAGCTCATTGATGCAGCATGTTTAGTTTAGAGATGCAGCGCAGAAACAGGCCCTTTGGCCCACTGAGTCCACACCGACCAATGATTCCCACACACTAACATTATCCTACACACACTACGGACAATTTACATTTATACCAAGCCAATTAATCTACAAACCTGCACATCTTTGAAGTATGGGAGGAAACCGGAGATCTCAGAGAAAACCCACGCTGCCACAGGGAGAACGTACAAACTCTGTACAGCCAAGCACCTGTAGTCAGGATTGAACCTGGGTCTCTGGCACTGTGAGCTCTGTAATGAAGCTCTGTGCCACCGTGCCGCCCCAGTAGTTCTGTCACCTCACAATTCACATGATCAGGGCTGATTCCTGACTTTTAATTCTCCTTGTGACAATGTGGATTTCCCCTGGTGCCCTGGGTTCCACTAGATTCCAAGTTTGTTGGTAAGAGAATCAGGGAAAATGAATAAATGTATAGAGAGAATAATTTTAAGGAAATAAGTGGGATTGCATTGAGTATTGTTGAATGGGCCAAATAGCCTCCTGAAATATCACAACCTGACCAGTGCATTTATATCTTTTTTTATGATTGGATACATATCCATAATACATAATCCATATGTAGTCAAATCTGTGTCTGACATTTATTTACCATAACTTCTCCATGTTTCAATGCTATTCTTCTCGAGATAAATCCTAGTGCTTGGTTTGATTTTTTGCGGCCCTTATCAACCTTTGAATAATTTATATATATTTTTAAATCCAGATGCTGTAAATCAGAAATTAAAACATAAACTACTGGAGATAATCAGCACGTTAGTGATCATCTATGATGAAAGATAGAGTTAATGTTAACTGAAATAACAACTTGAATCAGCGCCATAGGTGACTATTTGCACACCGTGTGTGATCAAGCAAAAAATTCACTGTGCCTTATCACATGTGACAATAAAGTATTCCATTCCAAACTTGTCTCTGCTTCTCTCGCCACAGACGCTGTCCGATCTGCTGAGTACTTACAGCACTTTCCATATTGATTACATCGTCATTCTCCCAGACCATTTTGCACTTTTGCACAATTTAAAATCCTATTTTCAAGTACTCAATAAAATGTATGATCTTACCTCTCTGTAATGAGATACCTTTGTTAATTAGGGATTGTCCCCTTGTCCCTTTGTGTCCTAACTTGGCATCATGTTCCGCACAAACAATGTGGGCCGAAGGGCCTATTCCTGTGCTGTTCTGTCTACGTTCTATGTTCTATTATGTGCAATCTGAAAACAATATAAATATCTGCTTCTCTGAATTGAATATGTCCCATATTTTAGGGTTATCTAAATATTAGAAACAGCAATTTTGGTTCTAAATTCTAAGTCGTTAACAAACTTGTGAGCAACCATGGTCTCAGCACTCCTTTCCTGCCCAATCAAACCACTTTCTATTATCCCCCTTCTCCAAAATGCAAACCCTGCCTGTATTGCTGTGCACTGAGACCTGGTATGCAGCTGCCCAGCTATTCAACTACTTCAAACCTGCTGCTGTATATTCTGCTAAATCTGAAGCCTGAAGTCACGCGCCACAGGGGTCAGGAACAGCTACTCTCCTACAATTATCAATTCTTGCAATGGTCTGCATATAGAAGTTGGGAGGTCATGTTGCAGCTTAGCTACACAAGATGTTGGTGAGGCCACATTGTGTTCAGTTATGGGCACCATGTTATAGTCAAGCTGTCATGTTGTCAAGCTGGGAAGGGTTCAGAGAAGATTTATGCGTATGCTGGGACTCTATTCCCTGGCATGCAGGAGGATGAGGGGTGATCTTATAGAGGTGTATAAAATCATGAGAGCAATAGATCGGGTAAATGCACAGTCTCTTGCCCAATCGACGAAAAGAGAACACTGGTTTAAGGTGAAGGGGAAAACATCTAATAGGAATCTGAGGGGTAACTTTTTCACATAGAATGGTGGTGGTATGGAACAAGTTGCCAGAGGAGGTAGTTGAACAGGGACTATCCCAACATTTAAGAAGCACTTAGACGCACATGAATAGGACAGGTTTGGAGCGATATGAGCCAAACACGGGCAGTTGGCACTAGTGTAGCTGGGACATGTTGGCCGGTGTGGGCAAGTTGGGCTGCTGTATCACTCTATGACTGTAACCCTGATCCACCCCAGCCACAGAACACTATGGTCCAGCTTTTGAACTACCATGGACTAGTTTTCTAAAAATATTTTTGAACTAATGTCTTGTTTGCACATATTTTCTCCTTTCACTATTTTGCATGTTGTCTGAGTCAATGTGCCTGTGATACTGTTGTAAGCAAGATTTGCCAACTGTGGAGTGGCAGCTACAGATAGAGGATCTGTGGCTCCAATTCCTCAGGCCGGTGTAAACTTGGAACATGAACATTTCCCAGACTGCAGGAACTACACCCAAGTTGCTTATACATACACTTACTTATATCTCATCTTATGACACAGGACTAGCTCATATTCCAAGATCTCCAAGAATCATTAATTCTTCTCTGATTATAACTCTGGGATAATCAAGCATCAGAGCTTATCCCAAAATTACCTGAAACTGTGACCATCTCTCCTCAAACGTTGATTGATCTACTGAATATTTGCATTGGTTTTCTTTTTTTTTTTCTCAGATTTTCAGAGCTGCGTCCTTTTGTTTGTATTTCCTGCAGAGTCTCACGACCCCTGAATTTAGAATTTAGAAGAATTTTGATATATAATCAGAAATACACCTGTAACTTTAATATTATCTGGATACAGGTCAACCCATGTCAGACCAGCTTTATTGTTCTTGAACATTGGACAATCCTGTGATTGTTTACTGTGTCAGAGTGAGTAGCTGTGTTGTCCGTGGAAACTGAACTTACTCCATCAGGGTTTGTCAATCATGTTCCACTATTGCATTAAAATTAACTCCACTAACTTGAGTGAGTAATTGCTCTTGCTGAGCTGTGTGACAATGTTTGAATATGTTTCTCGGTTGGAGACTGGTGGGAGGCAGAGTTTAATTCTCGTTGGGAAGCAGATACTAGAAGCTGGTGGAAGCCTATTTAGTTCAGTTTCATTTAGTTTAGAGATACATTTTTTTATTTTTTTATATTTTTATTTATTAGTGGTACTGTAAGTTACATCAGTGTACATCCCTTGTATTGTACCCCTTAATTTTTTTTAAAGGCTTTAGAAAAGAGGGAAAAGAGAGAAAAATAGCAACACAGAAAGTAGAAAAGTGAAAAAGAGATGTGAAAGTGCAAAAGTGTGACAGAGGGAAAGGAAACCCTTGAAGAGTTAGAAATGAGAATTAAGAGATAGACCCAGGAGAGAAAAAAAAAGAAAAGAAAAAGGGAAAAATATAGAAAGAGAAAAGAAAAGCCAGTTACTTTATTATAAACATCTCGCAAAAGGAATCTACCAACTCGACAGTTTTTCTGCCCCCTTTACCAAGACCCGACACCGGTATTTTTTTTGAGGTATTCTTGTACAATATTCTTGTAATAGATTTATAAATGCAGACCACGTCTTATAGAAAGAGTCTGATTTTCCTGCTAATCGGAGTCTCATATCTTCCAAGTGTAGTGTTTCGAACATAGTTGAAATCCACATATTGACTGTGGGTACCGGAGAATTTTTCCAGAATTTTATAATTAGCTTTTTTCCAGTTATTAAGCCATATTCAAATAGAGTCTTTTGAAACACATTTAATTCAGGGCAATCTTCCGATATTTAGAGATACATTTAGACATAGTTTAGAGAAACAGGTCCTTTGGCCCACTGAGTCCGTGCCAACTGGCGACCCCAACACACTAACACTAACCAACATACATTAGGGACAGTTTTAATTTTTTTACCAAAGACAATTAACCTAGAAACTTGTACGTTTTTGGAATGTGGGAGCATAGGCTTAAGAACTAAACAGATATATCTTAAACTAGACTAAGTGAGACCCGTTGGGAACACTAGTATGGGTGTTGTGGGCTGAAGGGACTGGTTTCCAGAAGGCTAGTATGGACATTGTGGGCCAAATGGATTCTTGGGGTGGCAGCTCAGTCACTCAAGCCTGATGTGCTGGCAGCTCACTCATGGCTGGTGGGCTGGCAGTTGACTCACGGCTATTCCTTGAAATTCCATTTGCAGGGTGCAAGGCCACCAAATTCAAATGCAGTTTTGTACCATTTCAAGCGGGGTGCAAGGCCACCAAATTCAAGTGCAGTTTCCGACCACTTCAAGCAGGATGTAAGGCCACCGAATTCAAGTGCAGTTTCGTGCCATTTCATGCAGGGTGCAAGGCCACCAAATGCAAGTGCAGTTTCATGCCATTTCAAGCAGGGTGCAAGGCCACCAAATTCAAGTGCAGTTTCATACCACTTCAAGCAGGGTGCAAGACAACTAAATTCAAGTGCAGTTTCATACCACTTCAAGTAGGGTGCAAGACAACCAAATTCAAGTGCAGTTTCGTACCATTTTAAGCATGGTGCAAACCCACAAATTCAAGTGCAGTTTCGTACCACTTCAAGCAGGGTGCAAGGCCACCAAATTCAAGTGCAGTTTCGTACCACTTTAAGCAGGGTGCAAGGCCACCAACTTCAAATGCATTCATACCATTTGAATCAGGGTTAAACCACCATAAAATCAACATAATACTACACCACATAAACACCACACTCACAGTTCAGTAGATATTCAGTGTGTTCAGTTGATTCACAGCTTAGACATAGTTGTGACCTTTGCCTCCCCATCTTGCAGAGACTGAGCCACACCCACACTTCCAGGTTTTATAATCCCTCCCCCCTCCCACCGGAAGGGGCGTGGCCTCCATGGCATGATTGACAGGACAGATATTCTCAACATTTTTTAAACACTAATAACATTTTTCATTGATGGGAAGAATCCTCTGCACCTGATGAGTGGAGGGGAACTGAGTAAGATGGTCAAAAATCACAGCCGTAAGTGGTAGTGTTTTATCTAAAATCAATATACAGTGCAAACAGGAAGTTGTCAAATTTCCACCACCAACAGCCATTTGCAGTGCTTCCCTCCAAACCAACAACCACCAACAGACATTTGCAGTGCCTCACTTCAAACCAACCACCACCAATAGCCATTTGCAGTGCCTCACTTCAAACCAACCACCACCAACAGCTATTTGCGGTGCCTCACTTCAAACCACCCACAATTTCATTTTCAAACCACATTAAGGGCACTCAAGGTCAGTAAAACTGCACTCACAGCTTAGTAGACATGTGTTCAGTGTTATTCACAGCTCGGACTGAGAGACGTGACCCTCTCGATCCCCCATCTTGCAGAGAATGACTGAGGCACTCAACACTTCTGGGTTTATAGTCCCTCCGGAAGGGGCGTGGCCTTCAGGAGATAAAATCTCACCATTTTTTAAACACTAATAACTCTTTTATTTTTTATCGATTGGAAAAATCCTCTTGTTCTGCACAGCAGAGGGGGACTCTCAGTAAGATGGCCAAAAATCACAGCCGTAAGGGGCGGCGTTTTTTCTTAAATCAATACAGAACAACAGGAAGTGGTCAAGATCAGACTTTTAGTAATATAGATTTACCCATATCAATATGTATATTTATAAAGGAGATGTTTTTCTATCAGCAACTCAAACCAAACTACTTGGACACTTAGGTTAATTTAGTTTAGTTTAGAGATACAGCACGGAAATAGGCACTTTGGCCCACCAAGTCTGTGCTGCCCAGCGATCTCTGTACATTAATACTATCCTATGTACACTCGGGACAATTTTTTACAATTATACCAAGCCAATTAACCTACAAACCTGTAGGACTTTAGAGTGTGAGATGAAACCGTGGCCCCTGGAGAAAACCAACGCAGTCACGCGGAGAACGGGCAAACTCCGTATAGACAAGTATTCATGGTCAGGATCAAACACGGGTCTCTGGCGCTGGAAGGCAGCAACTCTAATACTACACCACTATGCTGCCCATTGCGATGCAGATGTTAGAAACATTTGAGTATGAGCATTCAAATTCCAGTTTCCCTGGTAACATAGAAAATTGTTATTCTAAAATATTAGAGGACACTCTCAATGGTGAATCTTTAATATTATTGCTTTACAGCACTATGACTGTTTATCCAGAAATATAATCTGAAGTTAATCTATTGCATGAATGTTGTCTGCACAGAAAAAGGAACTGATGAAATGCTGCATTAACCAAGTCAGGCAGAATCTCCAAATGAGAATATTAGTTAGTTATATTCCTTCCTCAGTATCTAATAACAATTATCCTCCTGATATAATTTACAACCTGCGGCTTTAATAGACAATAGACAATAGGTGCAGGAGTAGGCCATTTGGCCCTTCGAGCCAGCACTGCCATTCAATATGATCATGGCTGATCATCCCCAATCAGTACCCTGTTCCTGCCTTCTCCCCATATCCCCTGACTCCGCTATCTTTAAGAACACTATCTAGCTCTCTCTTAATGAAGATATAATGTTATATGGATCAAGATTTCAGCAAAAATAAATAAAATGTCATTTATATAACATAACATAAACGTTATATGCACAATGTCTAACTAATAGTCTCTACCTCACAGCGCCAGAGACCCAGGTTCGATCCTGACTTCGGGTGCTGTCTGTGTAGAGTATGTACATACTTCCTGTGAACTCGTTAGGTTCCCCTGGGTGCTCCAGTTACCACCCACCTCTCAAAGACGTGCGGGTTTATAGTTTGATTGACCTCCTTAAATTGCCTCCAGTGTGATGGGAGTGGATGCAAAAGTGGGATAATATAGAACTAGTTTGAACGGATAATTGATGGTCAGCATGGATCCAAAACTAAATGCTCTCAAAGCATTTTACAACCAATGAAGCTATTTTAAATGCATTCATTATTTTAAAAATGTGACCAAAATACTCACAGCAAGTTACCACTACTAGCAAGGTGATAATCATAAGATCATAAGAGATTCGGCCCATCAGGTCTCCTCCTCCATTCAATCATGGCTGATCTATCTCTCCCTCCTCACCCCATTCTCCTGCCTTCTCCCCATAACCTCTGACATCTGTACTAATCAAGAATCTAACACTCTCTGCCTTAAATACATCCACTGGCTTGGCCTCCACAGCCTTCTGTGGCAAAGAATTGCACAGATTCACCACCCTCTGAATAAAGAAATTCCTCCTCATCTCCTTCCTAAAAGAATGTCCTTTAATTCTGAGGCTAAGACCTCTAGTCCAAGACTCTTCCACTAGGGGGAAACATCCACTTCGCACCCCCTCCTTCCAAGCCTTTCATTATTCTGTACATTTCAATGAGGTCCCACCTCATTCTTCTAAACCCCAGCGAGTACAGGCCCAGGGCTGCCATTTGCTCTAACTGATTATCCAGAAATATAATTTGATGAGGGGGACCAGTATCCTGGCAGGGAAATTTGCAAAGGTTGCTGGGGGGACTTTAAACTAGAATGGTTGGGGGGAGGGACTCAAATAGAGAAAGCCAGTAGACAGGGTCTGAGGCAGGAGGCAGAGAAGGAAAGCACTCAGACACAACATGTAGGGGGGAAAGAAGAAAAAAAATAATAAACAGAGAATAAGAGGTGGTGGGTTTCCAGGGCAAAAATCAAAAGGGGCCACTTGTCAACATATTGTATAAGGAGTAAGAGTGTTGTAAAAACAAGTCTGAAGGCTTTGTGTCTCAATCCAAGGAGCATTCGTAATAAGGTGGACGAGTTGAATGTGCAGATAGCTATTAATGACTATGCTATAGTTGGGATCATGGAGACATGGCTCCAGGGGGCCAAGGCTGGGAGCTGAACATCCAGGGATATTCAATATTCAGGACGGATAGACAGAAAGGAAAGGGAGGTGGGGTAGCGTTGCTGGTGAGAGAGAAGATTAATGCAATAGAAAGGAAGGACATTAGCTTGGAGGATGTGGAATCGATATGGGTAGAGCTGCGAAACTCTAAGGGGCAGAAAACGCTAGTGCGAGTTGTGTACAGGCCACCTAACAATAGTAGTGGAGTTGGGGATGGCATCAAACAGGAAATTAGAAATGTGTGCAACAAGGGTAAAACAGTTATAATAGTAAGATTAAACGAGAACTTACCAGTTCGAAGTTTGATCATTATTTTATGAGGAGTAACGATGAGGGATTACGTGAAGAAGGCCCGCCTGGCGCTGGAACGGCATACTTCAAAGCAGCGGCATGAAAAACACAGAACACAAATAGCCGGAGTAAGATAGTAAGGCTCATCATAGATTTAGAACTACCAGATGATCATTTATTTTATGAGGGTGGGGAGTGGAGGGCACATAATCCCTCATCGTTACTCCTCATAAAATAACGATCAAACTTCGAACTGGTAAGTTCTCGTTTAATCTTACTATTTTACTTCGAGTCACGTGAGTGACTACGTGAAGAGTTTGAAGCTTTCTGTGTTTTTCGTGTCGTAGAATTTATTCCATACGACAGTACGGCTCATTTAACACAATAACGAGCGAATAACACATTTTCCCCAAACATTGCCTCAAGTTATGTGATAAATTATTTCACATTATAAAAAATGAAAATAATGCCCTTTCCATTGAAAGGCAAGTTTATCACAAATACCAATTGATATATATATTTTTATGGCATGACAAAGCAACAATTATAGAGAACCGAACATTGCGTGTCTAAATCTGACACCATGACTGGTTCCTTTTTACTTTAACAGTAATCTACAGCCTCCTGCGGCCTTGCATCTTTGCTCGAGTGGCTCATCCTGTGCCATTCCTGTGAATGTATTTTCCTCATTAACAGAGTGATTTTTCCACCTTTCAGTGTCTAGTTCCTACTGAATGTATCCAATTTTTAACCATCTAGAAATACATTCCTCTATAACCATCAGTTTTTACTGAACCCAATGTGGTTTTTGTGTGTAATAAGCAGTCTCATTGCCACAGAGACTCTTACCTACTGCAACATTTTCATCAATGTTCACACACACACACACACACACACACACACACACAACTTAAAGCCGGCAGGATATGCTTATAGTTTACCTTCGTTTCAGGTCTTCTTGGTGTGCTTTGTTTGGTAGATTCATAAACATATATGATAATGCAATTTGTATCCACATGCAATTATAACGTAACATTTGCAATGTTTGCACTCTTATATTGATACTAAAGTTATCAGAATTATTATTTTCAATGTTCAAGTTTTTTGAATCATAGAGTTAGAGTCCATTTCTTAAGGCATTTCAAGATTATTTATCTCCTGCCTTTATATTTTTTACAATTTTGGACAGATTATATATACATATACACATATATATATATCATATATATATATATATATATATATATATATATATATATATCATATATATATATATATATATATATATATATATATATATATATATATATATATACACACACACACACATATATATATATATATATATTTATTAGCATTTACATATATATCCCTTTCCATATTGGGATATTATGAATGCATCTGATAACTTCTTTGTTAATATATTGTCCGTTTATAAGACGGTAACACTCTGAGCCCTATTATTGGCTCTATCAATTAGATACTTAGAAAATGCAATCCACAAGGAATTCACATATATCTAATATGATAAAATAACTTTACTGTATATACAGACCTCCAATTTCTTATAACAAAATATTGTTTTTTAGACTTATTTCTGCAAATTGCAGGTATAACACTTCTTTATACAATTATTTTATTGATATATTGTTATATTGGTTAACATTCATAGACTTCTTTGACCATCAGCTGTTGTGATGGTCTGGTCAACCTGTAGATAGTAAAATTCATATTTTCATGTCATGGAGGTTTTTTGTACAACAATAAATTACTGCAGGGTTTCTCAAACCTGGAGATCCCAGTGGGTGCAGCAGCATCCAAAGAGCGAAGGGAGACAGGCAACGACCTAGGTCGAGACCCCTTTTTTGACTTCAATAAATTGCTGCCACTATGAATCATCACTAGCAGTTCAAAATCACACAATATTTATGAAACCATAAAGGACCCGTATTAGGCCACCAAAATGCCTCTGGCAGTGTCCCGCTACATTTTTCATCAGACACTGCCCTATTAAACAAAAATGAGGAACACAAAGAAATCTTTTCCTCATGTAATTGGGAGAAAAGCATCCACCTTCACTGTTCTTGGTTTACCCACAAGAAAGATTCGAAAAGATCTGGTGATTTAATCTGTATGCAATCAGATTAATCGTAAGTAATCCATATTAATGACAATATGTTTTTTCTCCCAAATTTGTTATCTTCCGATACCATTGTCTCTTCCTTAGAGATAAACAGGTGGACTAAACTTTAAAATATGCCACATCTGTTTACTTAGATAATCCCATGATTGTTATTTGACTTATCTTGTGACCCACAAGAAACATTTCAGTGATTTAATCTGTATACAACCAGATTAATCGTAAGTAATGCAAAATAATGACAATATGTTTTTCTCCCAAATTTGACCATTGTTAACATATGCCACAGCCGTGGTATTGTTCATCTTGATACGACATGGACAGTTCCATAATAAAACAATCAATCTTTTTAATCCATAACTCCTTATACTTCAACAATTAATACGAATGTTTGGAAAATTTCTTAGGACAAACCATTTATGTTCGCCTGGTATTATTGTCTGCAGTCCGAACAAGAGACATATCAATTATTGTTATAAGAATAGATAATATTCTTATCTTTACCCAAACATTCACAGAAGCTGTACATCATCTGTAACACTTGCTTCAGTTTGCAACAGCTGTTAATCTTATAGTTGAAGCAGCTTATGAACCTTTTTTACATTACTTTAATAATGATAACGTATCATTTGATATTTTGCATAAGCCTCTTCACAAGGCATACATATTCTTATAAGCTTCTGTATTCCATCTTTTGGAACTTTATTTATTTTTTACCTAATCCTAATGGAGGGACAAAGTATGTCAACAACAATTAGACATATTTGTATCATGGAACAATTTCCCCCCTCTCTTATGGTGCTTGAATTACTTCTGAATTCAGAATAGTAATTTATAAATATTTTATTAATGCCTAAGCATATGCTTTATGTAATGGGTCAGGTCCTTACCGACCACCAGGTTTGTAATGGCAGGCACTAATTTGCAGCTGCTCTTATCTCTTCCAATTTAAATGTAATCGAGATAACCCATGACCATGACCTCATTAGTGCAAGTGCTGATCTTTTATCAGTATAATTGTTCCTTCAGTGTTCGGTTTAACAGCCTTGAACTGATTGATTGTTTGGACAATGTTTTAACTTGCACAGCTTGACCCACTTTAATTAATTTCAAGCACCTGTAATATTGATTAACACTTTGTTAATCACAACAGTTTTTCCATGTTCTAGATGTTTCCATTTTCTTACACTGTGAAAGTGTAAATATAATGATGTTTTGTATGGTTTATACCATGAAATCTTTACACTGAGGTAATTTTATAATATACATGTACGTACCCCTTCTTATTAAAATTACTTTTGAGTGCAAACCTGAAATCAATTTTTAAAGTTTTCTTATACAGGTGAACCAATCCTTCCTTAGTTATATTGGTTAACAATCATAAAACACCTGTAATCCCCCATAATTGGAGATTTCATGAACTTATTTTGTAACCAGATGTTTGCACCTTTTCAACGTACTTCAAGCCTTCTTTCCCCAACTATATAGGTTTAGATAAGGCTATGTTTGGATTATACCACTTCTGCCTTTGTTTTGATCCATTATCAAATCTTTCATTGGATCATAGTTTTTTCACCGCAAGTTAAAAAGATCTTTGCCTTTGTTTTGATCCATTATCAAAATTTTTCATTGGATCATAGTTTTTCTCCCCAAAAGTTTAAAGATCAGTAGTCTGTTCTTTTGTAATTAATATCTTTGATTTATCATAAGGCAGGTTTATTCTATAATAATCAGGAGTTTAATATATCCTGATTTGTATTGATCTGCAAACCTATAGTGCAGATTCGGTAAATTATATATATTTCTTCCTATTGAGCTCCACAACTGATGGCACTTTATTTTATTTTGAAAGTATTACTTATTTGCACCATTTTGAAATACTTTGAAATTGTATTTCTTATATCTCATATTATTTGAGACATGGATATTATAAACGAATTTACCGTTGATATTTTAATAAAACATAAAAGTTTAATCGTATTCTTGAAGTTGGTGAGATACCATATAATTAATGTTGGCAGCTAGGTTTCTTCCATAGCCTCACCACTTCCTTTAGATATAGCAAAATCTTTTGCTATCTCAGGCACATCTGGCCTCACTTTTTTATTTGTGGTATGCATTCATAATTCACATCACCACTTGCAGGGTCTGTCTTTTGCAGCCCTGATCCACTTGGAATTATATCCAAAGAGACTTCCTCCACCCTAAT
Organism: Okamejei kenojei; assembly: GCA_035221665.1. NCBI lineage: Eukaryota > Metazoa > Chordata > Chondrichthyes > Rajiformes > Rajidae > Okamejei > Okamejei kenojei. Next base: position 13,286,121 of record CM069146.1, read on the forward strand.
CCAGGGTTCAATTCTCAATTTGGCACATAGCCATATTTTGTATATTCAAGCCCCTCAGGGTCTTTTTTGGGCTGTTTGGGTACTGTGACCCTTGTCTCTCTTTTTTTAAAAAATATTTTGGAGTACTTTCTCCATATTGCGAATTTTATTAACTTTTTTAAATTACAGCCTTTCTGACTTTTAAAATTCCCTGCCAAAAGATTGTGGAGCATTTTTACCTCTCTACCGTATTTTTAACGGTACCAGTATCGGAACCGGCCCCGTAATTAATCTCTCGTCCCGATCGCTGGGTATTCCCCTGGGACGTTCTTTTCAAAACTCCGTTGTTTTAACAGAGTATTTCTGTTCAATTTAAACTTTTAGTTTGTTTTTAAAATCCTTTAAAATCCTGGTTTCCACCAGGCATGGAGTTTTCCAGTCCTAAAAAATTTTTCAACTGCACTTACCTGCCGGTTCCGAACCTACCGCTGTCGAGGAGCTGTCTGTGCAGCTCCTGCTTCTGCCGTCAGCGTCGACGTAATGCCGTTCCAGCGCCAGGCGGGCCTTCTTCACGTAGTCACTCACTTGACTCCGAAGTAAAATGGGTGACTTCAATCTACATATAGATTGGGTGAATCAAATGGGCAGGGGTGCTGAGGAAGAGGATTTCTTGGAATGTATGCGGGATAGTTTTCCAAACCAACATGTAGAGGAACTAACGAGAGAGCAGGCTATTCTAGACTGGGTATTGAGTAATGAGGAAGGGTTAGTTAGCAGTCTTGTTGTGCGTGGCCCCTTGGGCAAGAGTGACCATAATATGGTTGAGTTCTTCATTAGGATGGAGAGTGAAATAATTAAGTCAGAAACAAGGGTTCTGAACTTACAGGTAACTTTGAAGGTATGAGATGTGAATTGGCCAAGATAGACTGGCAAGTGATTCTTAAAGGGTTGACAGTGGATGTGCAATGGAAGGTATTTAAAGTCTGCATAGATGAACTACAACAATTGTTCATCCCAGTTTGGCAAAAGAACGTCAGGGAAGGTAGTGCATCCATGGATAACAAGGGAAATCAGGGATAGTATAAAAACAAAAGATGAAGCATACAAATTAGCCAGAAAAGGTAGCCTACCAGAGGACTGGGAGAAATTCAGAGTCCAGCAGAGGAGGACAAAGGGCTTAATTATGAAAGGTGGAATAGATTATGAAAGAAAATGGCAGGGAACATAAAAACTGACTGCATAAGTTTTTATAGATATGTGAAGAGAAAGAGATTAGTTAAAACAAATGTAGGACCCTTGCAGTCAGAAATAGGTGAATTGATCATGGGGAACAAGGACATGGCAGACCAATTGAATAACTACTTTGGTTCTGTCTTCACTAAGGAAGACATAAATAATCTGCCGGAAATAGCAGGGGACAGGGGGTCAAATAAGGTGGAGGAACTGAGTGAAATCCAGGTTAGCCGGGAAGTGGTGTTGGGTAAATTGAATGGATTAAAGGCCGATAAATCCCCAGGGCCAGATAGTCTGCATGCCAGAGTACTCAAGGAAGTAGCCACAGAAATAGTGGATGCATTAGTGATAATTTTTCAAAACTCCTTAGATTCTGGAGTAGTTCCTGAGGATTGGAGGGTAGCTAATGTAACCCCACTTTTTAAAAAAGGAGGGAGAGAGAAAACGGGGAATTACAGACCAGTTAGTCTAACATCGGTAGTGGGGAAACTACTAGAGTCAGTTATTAAAGATGGGATAGCAGTACATTTGGAAAGTGGTGAAATCATTAGACAAAGTCAGCATGGATTTACGAAAGGTAAATCATGTCTGACGAATCTTATAGAATTTTTCGAGGATGTAACTAGCAGAGTGGATAAGGGAGATCCAGTGGATGTGTTATATCTAGACTTTCAAAAGGCTTTCGACAAGGTCCCACATAAGAGATTAGTATACAAACTTAAAGCACATGGTATTGAGGGTTCAGTATTGATGTGGATAGAGAACTGGCTGGCAGACAGGAAGCAATGGGTAGGAGTAAACGGGTCCTTTTCAGAATGGCAGGCAGTGACTAGTGGGGTACCGCAAGGCTCAGTGCTGGGACCCCAGCTATTTACAACATATATTAATGATTAGGACGAGGGAATTGAATGCAACATCTCCAGGTTTGCGGATGACACTAAGCTGGGGGGTAATGTTAGGTGTGAGGATGCTAGGAGGCTGCAAGGTGACTTGGATTGGCTGGGTGAGTGGGCAAATGCATGGCAGATGCAGTATAATGTGGATAAATGTGAGGTTATCCACTTTGGTGGCAAAAACAGGAGGGTAGACTATTATCTGAATGGTGGCAAATTAGGAAAAGTGGAGATGCAACGAGACCTGGGTGTCATGGTACACCAATCATTCAAAGTAGGCATACAGGTGCAGCAGGCAGTGAAGAAAGCAAATGGTTAGCATTCATAGCAAAAGGATTTGAGTGTAGGAGCAGGGAGGTTCTACTGCAGTAGTATAGGGTTTTGGTGAGACCACACCTGGAGTATTGCGTATAGTTTTGGTCTCCAAATCTGAGAAAAGACATTCTTGCCATAGAGGGGGTATAGAGAAGGTTCACCAGACTGATTCCTGGGATGTCAGGACTTTCATATGGGGAAAGACTGGATAGACTTGGCTTGTACGCGCTAGAATTTAGAAGACTGAGGGGGGATCTTATTGAAACTTACAAATTTCTTAAGGGGTTGGATAGGCTAGATGCAGGAAGTTTGTTCCCGATGTTGGGGAGGTCCAGAAGAAGGGGTCACAGTCTAAAGATAAGGGGGGATTCCTTTAGGACCGAGATGAGGAAAACATTTTTCACACAGAGAGTGGTGAGTCTCTGGAATTATCTGCCACAGAAGGTAGTTGAGGCCAGTTAATTTGCTATATTTAAGAGGGAGTTAGATGTGGCCCTTGTGGCTAGGATCAGGGGGTATGGAGAGAAGGCAGGTGCAGGATACTGAGTTGGATGATCAGCCATGATCATATTGAATGGCGGTGCAGGCTCGAAGGGCTGAATGGCGTACTCCTGCACCTATTTTCTATGTTTCTATGTTTCTATGATGTTAATCTATTGCCTGTCACACACTGACGCATAAAGACCCAATGGTACAAATGCAGTGAAGATTGGGTTTGGGCTGTATCCACTGTACTGAGGATAACTCCCTGCTTTTCCTTAAAATGGTACCATGGCATTTCTTACCCGTGACAAGAGTCATAGTCATGGTTTAATGACTAAACTTGTAGAGAGAAGCTCCAAGAGGAGATGCAGGGCTCAATACTCTGCTAAAATGTTAACTCAGTGTTTTGTGTTTATTCTTTGGATGGGACTTAAACCAGCAACCTTCCATCTCAGGGACATCATTAAATGCTGAGACACATAGAATAATGCCATGTGTCATAGAAACATAGAAACAAAGAAAATAGGTGCAGGAGTAGGCCATTCGGCCCTTCGAACCAGCAATACCATTCAATATAATCATGGCAGATCACTCAAAATCTGTACCCCTTTCCTGCATTCTCCCCACATCCCTTGATTCTGTTACCCTTAAGAGCTATATCTAATTCTCTCTTGAATAAATCCAGTGAATTGGCCTCCACCGCCTTCTGTGGCAGAGAATTCCACAAATTCACAACTCGGTGAAAACGTTTTTCCTCATCTCAGTCCTGAATAGCCTACCACTTATTATCCACCCCTTGTCTTATGTTTTTGATGCACCATCTAGCCCTCAGCCCTCCTGTGAATGGCAGCGCCATACACACTCTATGGACGTTAATCGATAAGGTGCTAAATGGAAGCTGAAAAGGAAAAAGTTGAAGATGATAATTGGCTTGGAGCTGGGCTACAGATTCAAATTCACAAGTGGAACAACTAGCCTGGGCCAGTCCTCACTTTTTGCCTCTCAATAGAAACTACTGTACATTCCCTTGTTAACCCCGGTTAAGTTCTCAATCTAAACCAAATTTGCAATCTTGATATCCTGCGTTACTCTGATCAAAGCAAGTAACTGGCATTTTATCACTGTTAAGATCCATGGAGTTTTTTTGTCCATTTTTGTCCTTCTTGGCTTTATGTCTTCTAATCTTTTTTTTGTGTAAATTTCCATCTATTCCATGCAAACTAACTTATTTTGCCTTCATTTCTTTGGCTTCCCGTTCCTTATATATTACATTCAATAAATTCACTCATAAAATCATTTTTTTTTTCAAATAATATTTTTATCAGAAGTCATATACAATAGGGTACATTAAGAATAATATAATACATTTCATATACAACTTCTGTTTTTGAATTTAATAATAAAAAAGTAATATAAGCAAAAAGAGAGAAAAAGAAAGTTAGGAGGAGATATATTTTTTTAAAAAGATAATAAAAGAAAAATAAAATGGAAGGTGTATACCTACTTCGTAACTTTGCGCATCCCTCACCCGGTTCTGAAACAGTTTATTTTCAGGATTATGTTGCACCATATGCTTGTAATAAATCAATAAAGGGAAACCAAATCTTTAAGAATTGGTCTGATTTGCCTGCTTGGACGAATCTCATATCTTCTTGGTGTAACAATTCAGACATGAAATCATGAGAGGAATAGATGAGGTAGGTGCACAGAGTCCCTTGCCCAGAGTAGGTGAATCGAGAAAATAAGTCATAGGTTTAGTTTGAAGGGGAAAACATTGAACAGGAATCTGAGGGGTAACTCTTTCACACAAAGGGTGGTGTGTTTATGGAACAAGCTGCCAGAGGAGGTGTTGAGGCAGGAACTATCCCAACATTTTAGAAACAGTTAGACAGGTACATGGATAGGACAGGTTTGGAGGGGTTTGGGGCAAATGCAGGCAGGTGGGACTAGTGTAGTTGGGACATGTTAGCCGTTGTGGGCAAGTTGGGCTGAAGGGTGCGTTTCCATGCTGTATCACTCGATGACTATATCTATATGCTTTCTCCCACTGCTTTCTTCTCCAAGTCTACAAGCCCTTCCCCCCTATCTCTTGACATTGACTCCTTTTACATCTCCTGTAATCAAGGGCCAAAAACGTTGATACAACTTTTTGAGTTTCCAACTTTTCCGAATGTTTTATCATTTGAAACATCCTCACAATTCATCTCTCCAAAACTGAGTCAATAGACAATAGACAATAGACAACAGGTGCAGGAGTAGGCCATTCGGCCCTTCGAGCCAGTATCGCCATTTAATGTGATCATGGCTGATCATCCCCAATCAGTACCCAGTTCCTGCCTTTAATAGAGTCATTTGGTATCCATTTTTCCCATTTTGATTATTTGTTAATACTTTCTAACATTCTGTACTCTAAAAATACTACTCAGATGCAAGGTGTCATTGATTTACTTTAACCAATTGATGATCCACCATACATACCGAGATTGATAACAATAATTAGCCTGTATGCCAGGTTACTCCATAAAGGGCACAGCTACTAGGAAGGAACATTGTGAATATTAGAACTGATTGCACGTCATAATGTACCAATTGTGCTCAGAAAGGAAGAACACTGAGAGAATAGTTACAAAGGCCCAACTGACAGTTCCTGTTATAAACCTTCAATGCAAAGAATAATCAGTATTCACTTTTGAAAGAGAGAACTACTGTCTATTTGTTTGGCTTAAGCTCGTGAACTTGTTCTTCCTGCATTAAACCACTATGCAGAAGCATGAGTAGATAATTGCTTCCCTTGAACCTGCTTCACCTTTCAGTCTTCATCCTGGCTAATCCATTATCATAGCACCAAATTCCTGCCCTCTCCCAATGTTTCTTGATAACTTTTTATATCTAGTAGTCTTTCAATTTCCTTTTGGAATACGCTTGGTGAATTTACCTCCACATCTCTCCATAGAAGAGAGGGCATTCCATAGGTTCACCACAAGCTCAGTCAAAAATTTGCTTCTCATCTCAATCGTCATTGTCATATCCCATTTACTAATTTCACTCAGACCATGAAAGTATGTCAAAGTACAACTATTGAAGTAACATGAGTAATATCAAGGCATTTTAAACAATTTATATAATAGGCTTAGTCTATGGGAACCACCATTTTGAATCAATGGTTCAATGGTACTTTATTGTCAGATGTACCTAAGTACAGTGACATTATTTTCTTTGCATTCAGTTCAGTGATAATCCTACTGTACATGAGGCACAATCACACTAAGTATAAGAGTGTAGGATAGTAGACCACATTAAGTTAGTACACAAGAGTCACTGTATTTTAGGTGCCATCCTGTACCCTTCAAGTCCAAAATTTATTATGGCGACAATCTTAAAACTTGGCCATAAAGGCCCGTTGTCCTGGTGGTGGCCCTGGGTTGGAGCTGGCCTGGCGTTATGTCGATGTCCTCTACCATTCCATGCCACTGCAGGCCGCGTCCGTTCTACTTGGTGGGGTGCCTGATCTAATGGATACCCAGGCTATTTCAGGGCCTCCAGCGGCCCACTCTGTGACTCGACCACTCTGACACCTCCTCAACTTCAGCCCATGAAGCCGCCGTCTTTTTCCTTTGACGGCCATCTCTCAGCCTCCGTGTCCCGGGACACTTTTTGCAACTGACTCAGAATACGTCTGAGCATTTCTAAGGACGCAGAAGGTGAGCCCCCAGCCCGCTCACCGGCATCACTCTTGCCCTCTGTCTGCCACTGCCGCCATCTTGAAGCGCTGCAAAGAAATGCAAAGGATCACCACATTGATTATCCTCCCCTCCTCGTCCTCCCACTTTGCAACGGACACTGTTTTGCTGATATGCTGTGGGAGTTTCATGGTGTTAATCAGTGCCAGCTGTAAAACATGCCTGGGCAGGCTTGTTGATCATTGCCTCGGACTGTACTTGTTCTATTTGTCTCTAAACAATTTAGCCTCCGTGCCTTTTCCCGAATCCTACAGAGAAGGAGCAGCAAAACAGTCAACAAAAGCAAAGTGCAAAGTAAAAGCAGTGAATGTGAGAAATGGGGTCTGTGGCTCACATAGAATTCAGGGCGATACCTTGGGATCAAGTGTGACCCATTCCTTCTCTCCGGAGATGTTGCCTGTCCCGCTGAGTTACTCCAGCATTTTGTATCCATCTTAAACCTGCATCTGCAGCTCCTTCTTACACTGACCTTTATAATACTTCATTCTGTGGGTTCTGAGGTGGCCAGTGGGGTCAGTGTGGAAACCAGAGACCCTTCTACAGGAACTGCCTGCAAAACAGCAGAGTGGTGGTTGGTGAGAAGGTGTCCTACTTCTATTACATCCACAGGGCTTCTATGAGTGCCCACGCATGGCCTTGATGTTCTCAATACCACCCCCAGGCTCCTTCTCATCATTGATCATGGGTCAGAGATTCCCAGGACGTACGTCTTCAAGGAAAGTTTGAAGTCTTTAGTGTAAATCTTTCCATGTATATTCCATCCATACAAAGTCCTGTTCTTTCACCTTTCACTAGACCGAGGACAAAGGGGGACCTGGCGGTGGGCCAGCTGCTGCCAGGTGTGGCGGCAGGCAGCAGATAGGAATGTTTGGTGAACTTTTGTAACTTTGTCGGCACTAGAAATATGGTGACTCTTTGTGTACTGCCTCGGTGAGGTCTGCTCTATGATTTTACCGGGTTGAATGCAAAACAAAGCATTTCTCTGTACCCAGTCACATGCAACAATAAAGTATCAATGAATCACTGAATCATTTTCTTTGGCTCTTCATCCCCTATATATCACATTCAATACATCTCTGTATCTTGCTCCATTACATTCCAACCTAGTTCTCTCCTTTGTCTTGACAGTGACTCTTTTTACATCTCCTGTGCCTTTAGCAGGAAGGTTCAAAGGTGGCTTAAGGGTGCACCACTACTGCCCATTCTCCCTGTTACTGCATGGATGCGGGACAGACACCCAAATCGTCACCCATTCCTTCTATCCAGAGATGCTGCCTGTCCCGCTGAGTTACTCCAGCATTTTGTGTCTATCTTCGGTGTAAACCAGCATCTGTACTTCCTTTCTACACACTGCACAGATGCCCTGGTTTCCTCCCACATCCCAAAAACATGTGGTTTGAAAGTTAATTGTTTATCATAAATACCTCCAACATGTAGTTGAATGGTTGAATCTGAAGGGTGGGCAGAGGAGTTGATGTAATGTAGGGAGAATGGGATTAATGCAGGATTAGTGTAAATGGATAGCTGATGATCAGTGCAAACTTGGTGGACTTATGTCTGCATGATATATTTGAATATTTTTCTTTGTCTTCTTGGTAGTCTCATCCCATGATTAAAGGATTCCCTTTCAGTCTGAGGAAAATGTCACCCATCCTTTTTCTCCAGAGATGCTTCCAGACCTGCTGAGTTACCCCAGCACTTTGTATCTGTCCATGACAAAAAGAGTTGGAAGGAGAGTCAAGGAAGCGAGTTCTTTGGCCCCACTTGTCTAAGGCGATCAAGTTAGCATCCTGGGCGTCCCATTTGCCCGCATTTGGCCACTATTCTGCCGAACCCTCCCTATCCATATATGAATCTTTAACCCTGGGGTAAAAATGCTACCAACTGAGCCATGGAAGAACAGAACTGTACTTGAGGTTCTAGCAATGCTGCAGTCAAGACATGTGAGAGAGCAGTGGTGTAACGAGAGTGCCCAGTCTTACGGATTCCTGCGAGAACACTTTGGGTTGGTATTTCCATCATAATACATAGCAGATTTCAGAAGCTCTGTATCTGAGGATGAACTATGCATCCTATTACCCCAGAGCAAGGTGCCACAGTGCTCCAAAACACAAGTTTTGAAAACAATTATCCATTTCTACCAACCTGGGGGATTCCATGAGCAAAACACAAAGTGCTGGAGAATCTCAGCGGATCAGGCAACATCAGTGGAGGATCCATATTATTCTCATCATAACTACAGATTAATACAAACATTGAATGCCAGTAAAACTATTTTACAATGTCAATGGATGTAAAATGCTATCAGGTTTTGAAATGTGTACAGCACATGATTTCCCATACAATCATACTATGTAATGTTGGCCATGTTATAAGGGGCATTAGAGAAACAAAGATGCTGGTTAATCCACAGAAGAACACAAAGTTCTGGAATAACTCAGCAGGCCAGGCAGCATCTCTGAAGAACATGGATAGGTAAAGTTTCGGATCCAGACCCTGCTGAAGAAGGGTCTCTGCCCAAAACATCATCTATTCATGTTCTCCAGAGATGCTGCCTGACCTGTTGAGTTAGTCCAGTACTTTGTATCATTTTATATTGAAACTTTGTTAATCAACTCTTTTTATGTTGACTAACAATGTTCCATATTTTGCTCACTTATTTGATCCCGTGAAATGTGTTAGACAATTGATCTCAGATAATATGAATTGACGAGATCCTGTCATCATACCAACACTCTATTCATCTCCAAGCAAATACATTTCATCAACAGCTTGTGCCAATTCATACCTTATGTTTAAAAGGATGTTGTTTCACTTTTTAATCTATATGGGCGGCAGAGTGGTGCAGCTGTTGGAGCCGCCACCTCACAGTACCAGAGCCCGGGTTAACTATGGACCTCTGCATGGAGTTATAGTTATGGGGAGAAGGCAGGGGAATGGGATTAGGAGGAACAGATAGATCAGCCATGATTGAATGGTGGAGTAGACTTGATGGGCCGAATGGCCCAATTCTAATTCTATCACTTATGACCTTGTGAGTTTGCACGTTCTCACTGTGACCATGTGTCCTCCAAGTGCACCGGTCTCCCCTACATTGTGAGTTGTTATGTTAGTTAGTGACTGCAAGTTGCCCCTAGTGAATTCGTAGATGGTAGCATCTGAGGGGAGTTGATGAGAATGTAAGAAGAATAAAACATGGGATTAATATGGGATAGGTGTAAAAGGTGCTTGATGGTTGATATGGGTGTGGTGGGTCTGTTTCTGTACTATATGCCTCTTTGACTATTTCTGAAACACTGATCAACCTGAGGATTGTAGAAATCATTTGACCGCTTCTGACCCAAATTGCTTGCCCAAGACATGTGTGAATCAGGGGGTTGAAGATAATGTAGTTCCTGGTCTAGAACAGATACTGGTGATTTGAAATAATCTCTATAACTAGCAGTGAGAGTCTTTACTTATTACAAGAATGAAATGTAGAAGCTTGGCCCAGAGACTGATGTGAGAAGGATTTAGTTGTCAGATAAAGAGCGGCAAACGCTATGTGACATTGGATCCTCAAAACATCATAGGACTTGTCAATATGCAAAGTGAAACACAACCTGCTCTCCTGTGGTAAGAGCAGTAATTGTATTGTTGGCAAATGCAGGCAATTACAGAGATTGATGACAAGACAAGTATATTTTTCTTTTATGTTAAAAATGTAAACTCAAACATCTGTTTCTAAGGTTTTTTTTTGCAGTATAAAATTTATCAAAACATACATTAAAGATTCCCACCCTATACGATCGTGTCTGCTACAGGATAATTTAGCTGTTTACCAACTCTCAAAAAAATGAATCTGACCTTGTCGGACATTGTGCTGAAATGATACCAAGACACAGTTGGATAAAATTTGCACTTAAAACAACATAGCAATAAGAAGACTTTTGAGTCATTTCTCCACACCAAGGATAAAGAATTTGCGGAAGTCTAATACTGGATGATATCAGTTATCTGATCAAAGAAATAACGCCCGTCATGTAGCATGTAAGACAATTAGGGAATCCATGTTATTCCACTTGAGACTTTTCTGTAAATCATTCCACATGAAAGGGGCGATTTAGACAATTCTTAGATTTGAAAAGTTATTGGAATAAATTCATATTGTTTTCTACTCCAATTTAAAATTGACGTTAGGGAAGATGCAAATTTCTGGTGTAACCCAGTAGGTCAGGCAGCATCCCTGGCGAACATCGATAGGTGACTTTTTGGGTCATAAGGTCAAAAGGAATAGGAGTGGAATTAGGCCATTCAGCCCATCAAGTATAATCTGCCATTCAATCATGGCTGATCTACCTCTCCCTCCTAACCCCATTCCCTTGGCTTCTCCCTATAATCTTTGACACCTGTACTAGGTGAAGAAGGTCGGGACCCTTCTTCAGACTGTTTGGTACCTCCACTGACTCTCCTTGGCTCAGACGCAGGCCATAGGCTTCACCGACGCCTAACCACCACGAGGCCAAGACCCGCAACGCTATTGCCACGGGGAGAAGCAGCGCCAACGTCCATTGCCTTCGTGAATGCTGCTTGACCTGCTGAGTTACCCCAGCATTTGGTGCCTTTCCTCAGTAAACCAGCATCTGCAGGTCCTTGCTTCCACATTAAAACTAATGATTTTCAGATTTCATGTTGTGATCTGCTGCGGCGCAACTTTATGAATGTGCACTGGACCGCTGAATAGATGGGTAGATTTCCTCACCCATTCAACACTGGATTCACTGCTGTAATGGTGTTGGAATACTAAGTCCCTCAGTGATGGAAATGGGTTTTAGGATCTAGGGGTACGCTAAGGTCCGTGAGGCTGAGGTTGGGAAGGAAGGGGGGATAGACGCTAAAAGCCCCCCCGTGAGAAATTTTATTGAACTCTCAAATTGAAGATAGACGTGAAGCTGGAGTAACTCAGCAGGACAGGCAGCGACTCTGGAGAGAAGACCCTTCTTCAGATTGAACTGAACTTTCGGTGAGCGTACTTGTGATTGTCTAAAGAAGGGTCTCAACCAGAAATGCAACCCTCTTCCCAGAGCCGCTGCTCGTCCCGCTGAGCCACCACAGTCTCCTGTGTCCACCTTCAACTCCAGAGGCAAACAAAAAACAAAAATTGCTGGAGGAATTCAGCGGGCCAGGCGGCACCAGCAGAGGGAATGGACCAGGAGCCGCCACGGGCCAGGACTCCCCCCCCCCCCCCCCCCCCCCAGCAGTCGTCACCGCAAAATGCCAAATGCATCTGGGAATGCCAAGGCGAGATGGTGAGAGAGAGGGAGTGAGAGAGCGAGAGAGATCCAAACGTCAGCTCTTTGAGAGAGCTGGTGTCAGGGTTATATATTGTAATATCTCTGAAATTAAAAATAATTCAAACAAATCCAATTCAATGGACGTCTTCAGGGCTATTTTAATGGTGTCAGTCACAGCCATGTCTGTCAGTGATGAACAGATCTAACGGCTTTTGAGAAGTTCACTCTGAGTCCATTTCATCCACTGGTGACCAAAGCTACAGTGGAACCTTTGACTGCTTTGCGACATATTGAGACTGCTGAGATTTACACCTGAGGTTGCGAAGAGAACTATGTGGCATCATAGGAATTAGCACCACATTAAAAATTGATAGTTGGCTTTGTGTATTCATTTTAAAGACTTTTGACAATTGGAGGTTTAAACCTACGTGGTGAAATGTGCATTGGTAACTATTCGCCAGTTCTCTAGGGAAAGCATTCCTGGCATCACAAATCCTTGTCAAGTGTTCCCTTTTGTGTCCCAATAATAGATTATTGATTCATTATTAACCACCAATACATTGATTTGTTTTTAAAAGAAGCAGCTCTGTACGGTAGGTGTTCAGGACCCTGAAGTGGCCACTCTTGATGTAAACTGTACAAATATTGAAAGTCAGAATGTGTAGGAAGGAACTACAGATGCTGGTTTACACCAAAGATAAACACAAAATGCTGGAGTGACTCTGCAGGACAGGCAGCATCTCTGGAGAGAAAGAATGGGTGATGTTTCGGGTCAACACCCTTCTTAAGAATTAGAGTCAGGGGAGGAACCAAGAGATGTGGAAGGGTAAGGTGTGAAAATGAGAGGTCAAAGGGGGCGAAGTTCAAGGAAAATGCAGAATAAATCATTGTTAGCTCGGGGTTGACAACGAGGCATGGGCCCAAGAAGTAAGATGGAGAAAGGATGGAGAAAGTCGGAAAGCAAGGGTTACTTGAAGTTATAGAATTTAATATTCATGCCGCTGGGTTGTAAGCTGCCCAAGCGAAAGCCAGAGACTGAAGTTATCTTTTTCAGGCTGGACACTGAATTGATTAATTCTCAGTTTGCTAAGTGCCACAGAAGAAAAAAAAACATTGCAGATACTATTATTTCAGAATAAAATATATTCTTGCTCCTGGTGCACCATGAACTTCTTCAGAAGCTGCCTTGAAATCTTCACCATGTTAACATGCAATGGGAGTCAGGCCAGTAATTTAAACTTTACACCACACAAATGATAAGAATCAGGATCAGAAATCTCCTAAAGTGGTATTTGTTTAAATCTATTAGTTTGTACATTAACTGGATTATTTGGAATAATCTTGAGGTGTCTGTGCATCAAACACCTAAAATACACTGTATTGTGAATAGTAAATTGTCGCCAATTCTCTGATATTACCAGTGGCAATTTACCCCTCTCTCCTTCAATATATATATATATTCAAATGATGCATATAAATAGGGAATTAACGAGAGAATTTCAGGATATAGAGCTACCCTTGAGAGCATCTCTGTGGGTTAACATGCATTTTTAGAGAATTATACAAAAGGACAGGAATTAGAACCAAGTAAAACAAAATGCTGTGATGTAGTGCAGAATGCCGAGAAAATAAGATCAAATTAAAATTTTACTTCGGAGTCACGTGAGTGACTACGTGAAGAAGCCCCGCCAGGCGCATGCGCGTCATTACGTCCGCGCATGTCGCACTGAACAGGCTGGAGAGCGCAGCTCCACCAGCGGTAAGTAGAAACTTCACAGGTAAGTGGTTTTGAAAACTTTGCCTGTGAGTATCTAACTCCGTCAAACTGGCTCGAGCAGTCAGTAGGAGTCCGTGATATGGAGCGTAAGGTAAGAAAGTTCGTAGTAAGTATGGGATTCACAAATTAGATTGGTCGGCAGATTAGCGCGGCACCACCGGTTCCGATACCGGGTGCCGTTTTACCGACAGCCGTTAGTCTAGAGAATGAACTTTCTACACCAGCTCCAGAAACTCAGGAGCCTGAGGCCAACTGATAGCCATAGGAAGGCTAAAAGAAAGTCTTTCAGACCAGTTTGTCAGAAGAGTCTGAAGAACAAGGAGACTCCCCTCCAGATAATTAAAGAATGTGGGGGAGGATGCAAAATATGCAAAAGATGCTCCAAACTTTGATAAAGCAAGGGTCAAAAACCCCAGTGATTCCCCAGACAGCTGCTCAAGAAGGCCCATATCAAGAAGAATATATGCAGTATCAGCAAGTGGATTTCCTTCCAGCGCCTTGTTTAGGACTGGAGGATGGCTCCCTACAGTATGACTTGGGAGAAGCAGGGCATGATGAAGCTGACCCTAATTCTGGTGTCCCTGCTCATGTGCATACACCAGAGCACAAGAGACACGCTCCGGGTGTCCCGGAAATAGCAATGAGTTTTGCTATTCCGGAGGGGACTGTTGAGGCAATGGAAGAATACCTTGCCAGCAATATCAATTATTTAGCATCTCACCAGCTCCAGCAAGCTATGATGCAAGAGACTACAAACAAATATAAGACACCTGTCTAATGTGCATCACTGAAAGTGCCCACAGTGAACCCAGCTATTTGGGCACCCATGAGTCCTTCTATGAGGGGACAGGAGGTTCGGTATCAACACGTCCTCCAACTGGCGGCTGCAGCAATTACTGCATTTGGCACTATGGTCAAAGGGACAATCATTACTCAAACTCAAAAAAGATATGTTGGCTATTTTATGCAATGCATTTTTGAGGTAAATTGCATCAGGGAAAATCGCCATCAGGCCAACACTCAACCAAAAATTTGCTGCTATGTAAGGCGACTAATGTACAAATGCCTGAATTCCTGTTTGGAATGGACCTTTTCAAGAAAATTTGTGAAATTAATGATGAGGCCAAAACAATTGGCTTAATGTAGCCAAGCATTTCAAGGCCACCTATTCGAAAACCTGGGTTAATATACTGAAGGTTCGATCCAAGTGCTGGGCCCAGCAGGGGGAGGCCAGTGGGGCAACGAGGGTACCCACCAAGACAGACCGGCTACAACCCCAATATGGGCAGACAACAGACTTACAGGGCAACTGTAGAGGTACAGGGAATTTTGTTCACAATAATGTTTCTGGTGGACAATATCCTATTGGAGGTAGATTACAATTGTTTTATAATGAATGCTGCTGTATAACGTCTGATATGTTTATACTAAATACTGTGTCAGGTCTACCATTGAGTTTATCTCAGGGATAGATCCACCTCAACAGCACAAGCCTAATAAAATGTTGGTGTTTTCTGCTCCAGAGACTGAACAGGTAAACGATGATGATTGAGAAAGCCATTAATCATCCTCAACAATTTGTGTCTAATATATTCCCCAAACCTAAAAAAGATGGGGGGTAGTAGAGTATTCTGGACCTCACTCACTTAAATTCTTCAGTTCTCTATAGGCATTTTAAAATGGACACCTTCATTACTGCTAAACAGCTGGTATCACAGGGCTGTTATATGGCAACTATTGATTGGCAAGATGCATACTATTCAGTTCCAATTCATGCTCATTGTCGCAGGTACTTGAAATTTAATTGGATGGGACAGCTGTGGCAATACAAAGCATTGCCTAATGGATTAAGTTCAGCACCTAGGCTATTTACTAAATTGTTAAAACCTGTGCTGGGGCTATTGAAGGCCCATAATCACATTGTCATGGCCTATTTATATGATATCTTAATGATCAGCAACACTAAAGAGTCAGCTGATGAGTCGGTTGCAGTAACCAAAAATGTGTTTAAACATTAGGGTTTGGTCCATCCACCTAAGTCCAAGTTACAGCCAACCCAAAATATTGAGTATTTGGGATTTCTTATTGATTCAGTTCATATGACAGTAACATTACCAACAGCCAAGGTTGTGGATATTGCTAATGTCTGTACCTGCCTCATACAAAAACTTTATTCCTACATCCAAGAAGTCGCTAAGGTCATTGGGTAATTGGTAGCAGCTTTCCCTGCAGTACAGTTCGGACCTTTGCATTATCAACATTTGCAAAGAGAACAAGCACTAAAAGAGCATGCAGGCCATTTTGATTGGGCTATGCAGTTACCAACCACAGCTCTAGCAGAATTGCAGTGGTGGATTGTTAATGTTAGTCAAGCTACCAATAACATTTTGGTACAAGAACCTTTAGTGATCTTACAGACTGATGTTAGTGTTCTCGGATGGGGGGGAGGGGTATGTACACGGAGGCTAGCTGTGGGGGTAGATGGAATGAACAAGAAGGTTTGATTCTTCACACACAAGGGATAAATTATTTGGAATTATTGGGGGCATTTTATGGGTTAAAGGCATATTTCTCCACAATGAATAATTTACACGTTCAACTCCAGATTGATAACACCACAGCAGTGGTGAATCATATGGGAGGAGCAAGATCAGTATTATGTGAGAACTTGGCTAACCTCATGTGGCAGCGATGTACTTCAAAGAATATCTGGGTTTCAGCCATCTATCTACCAGGTATAGACAATGTGGTGGCAGACCATAGGTCGCAAAAGTTTAATGACAATATAGAATGGATGTTGAATTCTGAAATTTTTCAAACAATTGTCACTCGATTTGGGTTTCCAGATATTGATCTGTTGCATCCAGATTGAATCACCAGTTGCCTAAATATGTTTCATGGGAGCCAGATCCAGGAGCAGTAGCCATGGATGCATTCGCGTTCCATTGGGGGTACTCATTCTTTTATGCTTTCCTCCATTTTGTTTGATCACAAAATGCCTCACCAAAATAGAGCGTGACTCCGCTACAGGTGTTTTTTGGTGGTCCCAGATTGGCCAACACAAACATGGTTCCCATTAGTACTCAGACTGATGGCTCAGCCATTCATGATGATTCTCAGCTGCAGTAATTGTTGGTGCATCCGGTTACAGGAGAAAGTCACCCGTTACATGACCGTATCAAATTGTTGGTCTGCATGTTCTGACCAGACCATTCCAAGGCCTTGGATTGTCGACCAGGACCATGGAGGTTATCACTGCAGCCTGGAGAATTAGCATTCAAAAACAATATGTGATTCACATAAAGAAATGGGAGATGTTCTGTGTACAATCAAATATATCTTATCAGACTACAAGCATATGTGATGTGTTGGAGTTCCTTGCTAAGTTGCATTTTGATGAGCACTTGAGTTATAGTGCCATTTTTAGCAGTGCTCGGAGTGCTTTGTCCACCTATTTAGGGCAGTCTTCAGAACAACAACCTATCGGGTCTCATCTGTTAGTATCCCGATTTATGAGAGGAATTTTAACAAGAACCCTCCTAAACCTAGATATACAGAAATCTGGGATATCAGTAAAGTTCTTACACTGCTTCAGCAATGGGCTCCAATTATGTCATTTCTATGCAGAGATTAGCTCTTAAAGTGGTGATGTTAATGGCGCTAGTTTCAGCACAACGTGTACAAACATTACAGTTGTTACGAATAGATTGTATGCATTTGTCTGTAGATGACATTACATTTTATGTCTATGATTTAATCAAACAAAGCAGGCCAGGTATGGCAGGAAATAAGGTGATGTCTAAAGCATATCCTGTTGACCAAATGTTATGTGTAGTTAAACACTTAAGCCAATATATTGAGTTAACAAGGAGTCTCAGAGGTTCTGAGACAGGACTGCTCATTAGTCACAAAAAAGCCATATAAAAGAGTGTCAGTACAAACTATTTCTAGATCTTTGAAACAGGTTCTCAATTATGCTGGAGTCGGCACTCATGTATTTAAATCTCACTCGACCAGGGCGGCATCAACATCCGTGGCGAAGGTTCAGAACGTGCCGCTAGATCAAATCCTCGCGGCCGCAGGATGGTCTAGAGAATCAACGTTTTCTCAATTCTATGGCAAACCTGTACAGACAGTGCCACGGGGTAGGCATGCTGTTTTGGGTTCCACTTAATTCATTTGCTTTGTTTTATATCATTGTTGTAATTTCCCCCTGGGACAGAGGGGTTATTACTGTTTTTGTTATTATTACAAATAGTTATTGAATAATTTGAAGCAATGTTCAATATATTATTTACTACTGTGTCAACCGAAGCAGATTGTCGTATGGAGTGCATCTACGGCATGAAAGCACAGAGCTTTGAAATCTTCACGTAGTCACTCACGTGACTCCGAAGTAAAATAGTAAGATTAAATGAGAACTTATCAGTTTGAAGTTTGATCCTTATTTTATGAGGAGTTAAATTGAGGGATTACGTGCCCTCTGCTCCCACCCTCCTAATCTAAGAGATCATCTGGTAGTTCTAGTCTTCTTAAAGCCTTACTATGTTACTTCGGCTATTTGTTTTCTGTGTTTTCACGCCGCTGCTTTGAAGTATGACGCGCATGTGCCTGGCGGGGCTTCTTCACGTAATCCCTCAACGTAACTCCTCATAAAATAAGGATCAAACTTCGAACTGGTAAGTTCTCGTTTAATCTTACTATTATTCATAATGAGCAAAAAAATTCATCTATCCACCACTAAGAATTTTTCGTAATACCTTGTAATATTATGTTAAATTTATTTGTTAAAACAATTCCACTTTGTTTTTCGTTTAAGAGAACTGGAAGCTTTTGAAATCCCGTGGTTACATCTGACCAGCTGTAAAATGTACTGAACCATACAATTGTATCAGAAAGGATGGAATCCTCTCAGGTGGCTTATGAGTCCAATCCTGGCTTTGAAAGTTCTTCGACATTCAATTCCGGATCTGCCATCTGGACGGGCAATTCCAGATGGCAGATCCGGCTTTGGTTGTTGCTGCCTCTCTTTCCGTTTTCTTCTCTTTTCTTCTAATTCTGCGCATCTCTTGGCTTCGAAGGTCGCTGTTCCTTCTTGGATGATGGTTCGCCAGAGTTTTCTGTCCTTGGCATTGGTTTCCCAATTGTTGATGTCGATTGCACATTTCTTTATGCTGGCTTTTAAGGCGTCTTTGAATCTCTTCATTTGTCCGCCTCTTTTACGTTTGCCTTCTTTAAGGTGGGAGTAGAAGGTTTGCTTTGGTAGTCATTTGTCTTCCATCCGTACATCATGACCGACCCTTCTTAGTTGGTTCTTGATGACGAAGGTCTCAATGCTAGATGTTTTCGCTTCATTCAGCATGCTGACGTTGGTTCTTCTGTCTTCCCAACTGATATTTAAGCTGCTTCAAAGACATCGTTGATGGAACTTTTCAAGTGTTTTCAGATGGTGTCAGTATGTTGTCCAGGTGTCTGATGCACACAGGAGTGTTGGAATCACCACTGCTTTGTACACTAACATTTTGGTGTCTGTTCAGATGTCACGATTTTGAAAGACTCTCGTTTCAAGACGCCCAAAAGCTGTTCCAGCACACTTATCTGGAACTCGTCATCAAGGTCGGCATTGGAGGAGAGGTGACTTCTAAGATACGGAAGTGACCCACATTTTCCAGGGTTTCACCAAGTTGAATTGACGGTTCTTTCCGATTTGTCTCAGTTGGTGACGATTGGTAGATAACCTGTGTCTTCTTGAAGTTGATGGTAAGTCCAGGTTTTGTGTATGCACTGTCAGGATATGTTGCAGATGATTTTCTGAGAGAGCTCCAACACAGTTGTTGTCTGCGAATTAGAACTCGATGTCAGCCATCCTGAAGAGCAATGCTGACATCAATTATAGATGGAGGGAGCACTTTGAAGATCTAAATCTAACCGCCTCATTTGTCAGGAATGTGATCAACAACATTCCACAGCAGCCTGTTGACGACTCCCTAAGCAGATTACCATCACTTGAAGAAGTCAAGCAAGCCATCAAAACATTGAAAAACAACGGCTGCTGGACTCGATGGAATACCAGCTGAGGTCTACAAAATTGGAGGTAACCTGCTCCGTTACCAACTGCATCAACTTCTCATCAAGATCTGGATAAATGAAGACATACCAAGAGATTTTAAGAGTCAGCAATCATTACCATCTACAAAAGGAAAGGCAATACAATTATTTTCTATAGTAAACTGTGTCTTTCAATTCGAGGTGAAATGGAAGATGGCTGAGAAAACCAATCCTATACACGAGGAAGAGAAGACAGAAGAGAAAGCGGCAGTGAACAATCCAAAGGCAGCAACACATAGGCCACTATTAGACATCTTTCTCCACCAGTAATAGTGCATTCGATCTGCAACAAACATTATTGATTGATTGATAGATACTTTATTGTCACATGTACTTGGTGCGGTGAGACTCTTTGTTTACATATAGTACAAGTATGCAAGAGTCGCCATGTAAAGCGAGCAGGCAAAGTTACTAACATATTCAATATAGTCCCTCTTCCTTCTCTTTGTTCTCTGCCTTCCCTTCCTTCTCCACCCCCAGACCCTCTTTGTTCTCAGTGTCCCCTCACGCCAACCCGTGTGATCTCAGCATCCGCCCACGCCAGCCCGTGTGATCTCAGCGGCCCACCACGCCAGGTCCTGTGTGATCTCAGCGTCCCCCCATGCCAGACCCTGTGTGATCTCAGCGGCCCACCTCGCCAGGTCCTGTGTGGTCTCGGCAGCGCATCCTCCACTGACCACTGGGACTCATGCAGGCCCGTCCTTGGCCAACTGCTGGCACTCACGCAGGTGATGGCTCTCTAAAGGCCCTCCACTCTCACCAACAGCCCTGCTAGCTTCCAACGGCCCTCTGTCTAACCAACATCCCTCTCTCTTGCCGACGGCCCTGCTCGCTCATTGACGTCTCTCCTCGCTCTGCTGGTGGCCGGGCCCGATCCTGGTCCTGGTCAGCTTCGCACCGGCGCCCAGGCCTGTTCCAGCACAGCTGAACAGCGCTCATCGGGTGCTCCCTTCAACGAACATTGTTAGTTAACCTGCAATCATTACCCAGCTTTGTATACCATGTATCTCAGAGATGAGGTTTCCAAATATGAACCCTAATATAAGATGATAGGATGTGCGTTCATTGCACAGATATTTCCAAACATACTTCTATGTTCCCCTTTATTGTATCACTTGTCACTCTTTAATAGTGTGGCTTCCCGTGGTTCTTAAAGTTATTTTTATAATTTCAGTGACAATCAGCTGATAGCTAGAACCAGGGTCCTTGACACTTCAAGACTGACCTATCTATGATACTGCACGCTTGATTCCGACATTTCAACAACTTATTCTAACACAACAGACCTGACCTTGTTCTACACTGTTATACTGATAATAAGTCTTGGATCTCAGTATTGACTCCCCCCCCCCAGTACTTGCCCCGATAATGATCTTAACAGTGTAATGCACAAATAACCTTGACACCAGGACAATGGCTGTCAATGCTGCAAGATGATTTTGAGGCTTATTTTTTTGCAAGTGGTTTGGGATTTTACTTCGGAGTCACGTGAGTGACTACGTGAATAGAAGCCCGTACAGCCGTTGGTGCGTCATGACGTCAGACGCTGGTGCAGTCGGGCGGTTGGAGCAGCAGCGCTCCTCCGAGCGGTAAGTGTAAACCGCGGGTTATTCGAAGAGCTGGAGAATTCGGCGGGTGCAGCAGCATCTAAGGAGCGAAGGAGATGGGCGACGTTCTTCATACTTCACCCTCGATTCTCCAGCATTTGCAGTTCTTCGTTAAACAAGTTTAAAAGGTAAGGTTTTTTTTTTTAAATTTTACCGCATGTTCAATTTCTGCGACGGTTTGGGTAGAGAATGTTGCAGAAAGGGAAGAAGGTGTCGGCGAGGCGCTCCGGGGGTAGAAAGGAAAAGTGGCAGGAGAGTGTTGAGAATGGAGGCCCGTCTGGTACACCTGGTCCGGTGCTGGCTACACAGCCATGGTTGCGGACCCCACTGCCGGGGGGGCAGTGGAGGCATTGTCAGTAGGTGGAAGGCCACTGGCAAGTCTCTGTGGCCCGTAAATGAGTCGGCCTGTAGGTTATACCCTCCATAGGAGAGTCCCGTTTGCTCACGGCTCTCCCACGTCGAGATTCTATTTCAAAAGAAATGCTCGACAGGGACCAGCTCCGTGGGGAGGAGTGGTGCCCAAGCCAGGCTGATGGAGAGCTTGTCTAGCAGCACCTGTTTCAGGGCTGCAGAACTATCCTGCCTGTGAGGAGGATGTTCCAGCTCCCGTGAGGAGAGTGGTGCCCAAGCCAGGCTGATGGAGAGCTTGTGCTAGCAGCACCTTGTTCAGGGCTGCAGAACTATCCTGCCTGTGAGGAGGATGTTTCTAATCAGGCAGTTTGCTGACACTGTTTCTATGCTGGGGGAGAGCAGTAAAGGTGTTCGGTTGGAGGTAATTTCCGAACATTGCTGGGAAGTTTGCTGGAGTGTACAGGCAGGAAAGGCGATTGATGTAGAATTGGCTGAAGCCATTCAGTATATGCTCTCCCATCAGTTACAGGAGCTAGCTATGGATGAAGTAGCAAAGAAACTATAAAGCTCCTGTTAAATTGTGATCTCCTGAAGGTAACCAGTGGTTATTCACCAAATTTGCATAGATGGGTTTTGCCTGCTAGGGCCCAGGAGATGAAGTTTTAAAAAAGTGCTTTAAACTGTTGTCAGCAGGTATTACAGCTGTGGTGAAAGTTATTGATAACAAATGATATGGTTGAAGCACACCAGGATGAACTGGGACTTCCTTTGTAATGCATTTTGAAATTAATAATATCGGGAGGGCCGCTATTAGGCCAGTGCTAACCTGAATTTTGGCGAGTGTGCAAACCGACCAGTGTACCACCACGAAATCTGTTGTTTGGTGGAACCTTGCAAAAAGGGTCAAAGACTATTATGAGAGTTGTTAAATAACCATGGCCCTCATTAAGCCAGCTGGAAGCAAGGCAAAAAAAGGTTCTCTACAAGAAGTCGAGGACAACAAGGCCGCAAGGAAAGATGCTGGTAAGGAATATAACATTGACAGACATGAATTAACTTATGTTCCTGTTCAAATTGGGGAAGGTTAAAATTGTCCTCAAACAATGGCAGCAGTTGATCATCAGATTTGTTCATACTTAGTGTATTGAAGGGGTTAAAAATTGGATTTTACTATAAGGACAGTCTACCTAATCAACATTTCCTAGTCATAAACTTATTTTTTCAGATGAGGAAAATGTGCTATTCAAGCAGAGATTCAGTCGTTACATAAGAAGGGGTAATTGAGTCTTCTGTATATCAAAGTCAACAATTTCTGTCAAGTATATTTCCCAGATCTAAAAAGACTGGGGATGTACAATTATTCTGGATTTTATCGAACAAATTTGTTTGTTATAGGCATTTCAAAAATGGAGACCTTTACCACGGGGAACCATTGATTTAAAGAATGCGTATTACGCAGTGTCTATTCATGGTGATGATAGAAGATATTTGAAATTTATTGGATGACTGAGCTGTGGCAATTCAGGACATTGCCGAATGGATTAACTTCAGCTCCTATTATTTACTAAATTGGTAAAACCTGTGGTTAGCATTACTTAGAGCTCAGGGGCATGTGGTAATGGCCTATTTAGATGATATTCTGATTGTTGGAAAGACTCATGCTGAAACCCAATCATCAGTTTCAGTTGTTGAAAATCACTTTTGAACAAATGGGATTTGTTATTCACCCAAAAAATCTAAATTATCACCAGTCCAAATTATTGATTATCTGGATTTACCATTAATTCCAATCACATGTTGGTAACTTTGCCCAGGGATAAATTGAATCAGTTAATTGAGGACTGTGTTAATCTCGTTGGAGAACAACGGCCTTCGATTAGACAAGTAGCCAGTTTTTATTTGGGAAGTTGTTTGCAAAGCCTTTCCCAGCTGTGCAGTATGGTCCTCTGCATTATCAACAATTACAACCATCAAAGGAACAGCACTGAGAAACAAAGGGGCCATTTTTGATATGCCTATGCAGTTGTTCAGCTGGGGCGATTGCTGACATACAATGGTGGATAGTACATGTTTCAAAAAATGTAAGGAAGGTTTGGTGGAATCACCGTCACTGAATTACAGACTGATGTAAGTGCACTGGGTTGGGGTGCAACAGATATGTCTTCTAGTTGTGGAGGCAGATGGAATGTGGATGAGACATCGCTTCCTCAATTAAGAGGGATTAATTATTTAGAGTTGATGTATGGATGGGCTCAAAGCTTGTTGTTCTACAAGGAGGGATCTGCATGTGCAGGTCAGATTGACAACACCACAGCAGTGGCATAGTAAACCACTATGGGTGGAGTTAAGTCACAGTCTTGTGATAGACTGGCTAACCAGATTTGGAGCTGGTGTATTGACCAAAATATCTGGCTTTCAGCACATTATTTGCAGGAAGAGGTCACGTCAGTTTTAATGACAAACAACATTGAATGATGTTAAATCAGATGTATTTAACCAAATGATTGATCAGTATGCATTGCCAGATAATGACTTGTTTGCATCTCGATTAAATCATCAGTTACCTAGATATGTTTCATGGTAACCAGATCCTGGGCAGTAGCAGTGGATGCATTTTCGCTGCATTGGGGGAGAATGTTTGTTATGTATTTCCCTTCATTCTGTCTCATCACAGATGTTTGCAAAA
Source organism: Okamejei kenojei (assembly GCA_035221665.1). Lineage (NCBI taxonomy): Eukaryota > Metazoa > Chordata > Chondrichthyes > Rajiformes > Rajidae > Okamejei > Okamejei kenojei. The sequence continues at coordinate 13,310,566 of CM069146.1, forward strand.
GATCAAGGAGAAGGACTCCGCTTCAGGGGTATTGGGGCAGTGCCAGATTGGCCTACACGAGCATGGTTTCCCGTTGTATTACTAATGGCTAGGGAGCCTTACATGCTTATGCCCAAGAATAAAAATCTACGGTAAATCCAGTCACTGGGGATCAACATCCTTTATAGGATCGATTGATCTGTTAATTTGCAGATTTTAAGAGCCATAACCTGGAGAGGACTGTCTCAATCGACGTGGATGTTCTCACGTCGGCCTGCAGGATAGTACACAGCAGCAATATATCACCTATATAAGGAAGTGGGAGCAATTCTGCCTACAGCAGGATATTTATATATACACACAACACTGCAGGATCACGGATGTATTGGAGTTTGTCACCTCTTTATTTTGACCAAAAAATTAAGTTACAGTGCGATTAATTCAGCCAGAAGTGCTCTGTCTTCTTATTTACCTATGAAATCCAGAATTGCATACAGTAGGGACACATCCGTTAGTCACATTCATGAAGGGAGTTTTCAATTCTAATCCTCCTAAACCCAGTATGCCGGGATTTGGAATGTGAGTGAGGTTCTTATGGTTCTTTGCCATGGCTCTGGTTACAAGCCTATCTATAGCCAAATTAACTATGAAGGTGGTCATGCTTCTGTGTTGGTTTCAGCCCAACAATACAAACATTGCAAAAGCTACGGCTAATAGAATGCATGTGTCTGATGCCATTATATTTTATGTCTATGATTTGCTTAAACATAATAAAAAGAGGCATGACAGGATGTAAGATTGTGTTTTCAGCATACCCCGCAGATGATCGCTTCTGTATAGTCTCACATTTATCTCTTTTACATTGAGATTATCTAAACCTCTGAGAGGAACAGAGTTGGCTTTGTTATTAGTCACAAAAAACCACACAGTAAGGTGCCGGTGCAAACGATTTCAAGGTCCTCAACGGCCGCAGGATGGTCCAGTGAGCTAACTTTTCAGAGGTTTTATCACAAGCCATTGCTCGGGGTGTTTGCTGATTCTGGTGTCAGTACTGTTACGTTTTTCCCCTGAGTTAGAAGGGGTTTGTTATGATTTTTTGTAAATAAAACTGTTATTTCATTTAACAAATGTATTGCTGATGCATGATTGATTGTTAACGACTTTATGAGTCAATCCAGCAGTGTGAACGTCGGATTTGAGTCTGCGGCGTGAATTCACAGTGCTTTGAAGTCTTCACGTAGTCACTCACGTGACTCCAAGTAAAATAGTAAGATTAAATGAGAACTTACCAGTTTGAATTTGATCTTTATTTTATGAGGAGTCGAGTTGAGGACTACGTGCCCTCCCACCCTCATAGATCTCATCGGGTAGTTCTAGTTTTATCATCTTACCGTTATACTTCGGTCATTGTTAGCTGTGAATTCATTCCGCTGCTTTGAAGATTGACGCACCAACGGCTGTACGGGCTTCTATTCAGGTAGTCCCTCAATTCGACTCCTCATAAAATAAAGATCAAACTTCAAACTGGTAAGTTCTCATTTAATCTTACTATTAAAGGGCCTGTCCCACTTGCATGTGAGTGCGTGCGTTTGGCGCGACCAACCGGAAGTGGAGGTCGCGCGGAGGTCGCCCGAAGTTCGCGCGTGACATTATTTACACATATAAACGTGTTGTTATAAACCACAGATATGCACTTCACTTCATTCACACAAAAGCAATGGCATTTTGGCCTGGAAATTGTATTGGTGATTTGGTTTAGCCCAAAATGAGCTGTTATTGTGGACTGTGGGAAAGCTTTGAAAAGTGGTGCACTGAGGTTGAAAATTCTAATCAACTGGGTGTAACACGAGAGATTGGAGAAATTCACAAATTCGGGTCATGACACTTAATTAACAATAAAGAGAGAGGGTGGATTTGGCTGCCTGAAGCAGTCAGTCAAGAGTACTGTGGCCATATTCAGGCTCGAGCTTTGCCTGTGTGATTAGAATGAGAATAATGGATTGGCTTCAAACGTGCTGACTGATTTTGGGTGTCGCACGGCGTCGGGCGGTGACGTCATCACGCAACGCCACGCGCTAGGCATACGCCGTCAATACGCCGTGTACCCCGTCATGACGCTGCGTACGACGTCAATGCGCCTGCGTGTGTACGCGGGCCAACATGCCGTTGGTGCGCAAAGATTTCGGTCACTGCAGGAATTTCGGAGCCCTGCGTGATGTCGGGACCAGCCCCGCACAACTCCATACCCCTCCGCACTTCTATGTGGGACCAGCCCCACGCGGCCATAACGGTGCCCGTACGCCTCAAGCGACCACGAGGTTGCGTCATTTTAGAGCCAAGGTCGCGCAAGTGGGACAGGCCCTTAAGTTATTTTATCCAGTTATCAGCAAGGACCCACATTCAAATGGTTGTTCGCAATTAACTCAGGCCTGGCCTCTTTTGATCCAGCCAGTCCTGGTGCATGCTTGTCCTCATGCTTTTACTGAACTTGGTCCTAATACAAATATAATTAGATCTGTTATAAAGTTAGTGGATGAAAATCCTCAGTCTGTCTGGCCCACTTTAGACTTTAGAGATACAGCATGGAAATAGGCGCTTCAGCCCACTGAGTCCATGCCGACCAGCAATAGCCCCGTACACTAGCACTATCCAACGCGCTAGGGGCAATTTACATTTTTTTTCCAAATGCAATCAACCTACAAAGCAGTACGTCTTTGGAGTATGGGAGGAAACCGGTGCACCGGAGAAAAGCCACGCGGTCACAGGGAGAACGAACAAACTCCGTACAGACAGCACCCATAGGCAGGACCGAACCCGGGTCACTAGTGATGTAAGGCAGCAACACTAGTGCTGCGCCACTGTGCTGCCCTAGTACACCTGTACAACAAGAGACTTTCCATGAATGTTAAAGGAAAAAAACATTCATCCACCATCTGCAAGACCACTGCAATTCCCTGGAAATCATGGACCACTTCTCACATCTCAGGAGCCACTAATCACAAAAGACAGATCAAATTTGTCTTTAATAAACCAGTAAACCTTTAGTTCATTGAGGAAAAAGCTGCCTGAAGATCCACAACAAAAACTCCTGATCTACTGGGCAGCAATAATCCCTGTTCTCTACTTTTGAGGTCTAGTCTCTCTCTGTGCCTCAAGGCACTGAAAACACACCAATAGCATGTCTGCAAAGTCTTCCAAATCCACTGGAAGGATAAGCAAAATCATGTCAGGTCCCTCCCATACAAACAATCCCAGCAGTTAGGCCTTAATTACACCCAGTTGGCTACATTGAGGAAGCTACACCATTCACACATTCAACACCAGATGCCTGAAATAGCCAATCTATTCCACGCTGTATGATAGAAAAAGATATATTTGTGGATAAGGAAAAAATTCAAATAATTCCTGAAAATCTCCTTGAATCCTGCGAATTCCTGACATCTGACTCCGCAACACCGACCCAGTGCTGCCACCAGGACAATATCCTTTATTGCCAAAAGATTCTCAATTTTTAACCATCTTGGACTTTGGAATCAACCAAAATGACATGGAAGGGTAAGATGTGAAATCTCTCGTTTTCACACCTTACCGTTCCATATCTCTATGTCTCCCTCTCCCCTGACTCTCAGTCTGAAGAAAGGTCTCGACCCGTAACGTCACCCACTCATTCTCTCCAGAGATGCTGCCTGTCCTGCTGAGTTACTCCAGCATTTTGAGTCTATCGTTGGTGTAAACCAGCATCTGCAGTTCCTTCCTACACATTAAGGTGCCAGTACCTACAATAAATAAACCTATGTGTCATATGGCTGGAAGATGAGATAACGATCTTTAACTTTTTAGAAGAGCCCCTACACTATACTGGCATGCACCATCACAATAAAGCACTGGAAATATATCATGCATTATTTACAACACAGATACAGACCAATTGATTACAATGATCTATGGTATTATTTACTATTATGTTTCACATATTCTTGTTTTGCAGGAAGAGGCTCCAGCTCATTGCGCCTTGGCTGGCTCTCATAGTAATCTCATCTTCCACTTATGCTCGACAAGTGAAGGTAATTTTTTTCATTCAGACACAGCTTGTTTCTGAAGTGTTCTATCCCTGCTGGTTATAGTTATCTATTATATCAAAATGATTGATACTTGAACTCAGAGAATTTAGTCATTCTTATTGATCTTATTGAATTATGGAGAATGTTCGATGGGACAAATGTCCTACTTCTGTTTCCATATCTGGTTTCTACTTTGGCGCTTGAGTGATGTAAATTTAACACAAATTGTCAACGGGGAATTAGATATAGTATCCATTGTCATTCGCAATGAGGGAGTGGGGAAAATTGGATGGCTCCTTCAATGAGCCAGCACAAGCAAGATGGGATGAATGGCCCCGTTCTGTGCTGCAAGCTTTCCACACTTCAGTAGCATGGTTGAACACCAGGTGTATGCAAGTTATTTGAGCTCTCAGTGACCTCTCAAACTCAGGACAGGAGGCCATGGGTGAGAGAGAAAGGGCGGAATTGCTGATGTTGTGACCCAATAATTTTCTGGGCCATAGTTATTACTGGGACAGCCAATTATTAGGTGCTTGAGACAAATAGTCCATTTAGTACCCATATTAATTGGTGTTTCGTTCCATTCTGACCACTTATATGAAAGGAAATCTGATTCCAAATTGCATTGCAAGACTTTACTAAATGGATAACAAATATTAATGCAATAGAGTTTTATAGACAAAGAAGAGTTTTTAGAAACATAATAATATAAACAGAAAATGATGTGCCCTACCTGGACACACACCTTTCTCTCCCCATCCCTTCCCCTCCTCCCACATTGCTTCCTCTTTAGTTCATTTAGTTATAGAATTGTCACATGTACCGCAACCCCTCCATTTCACATCTTTTTGTTTTAATCTTCCAACAATCTGCCTATCAAAGAAGCCGCATGCCTGTGTCCATCTATTAAATGTTACGCTTTGTCCTGTCTCCTCGCTCTCCCAGCTTTCTCCCCCTCCCTTCCCCGCCCTCCCCCTTCCCCTCTCCTCCACAATCAGTCTGAAGAAGAGCCCTGATCCAAAGCTTCACGTCCATGTTTTCCAGAGATTTTGCCTAACCTGCTGAGTTACGCCTGCACTTTGTGTCCTTTCCCATTTACTCAGCCTTTGTTCACCTCAGTATTCCTCTGGGGAACCATATAATCAGCACTTCCCACTCATAAACCCATGGAGCAACCCAAGAGAGTCAGCATGTAATACCCCCTATGTTGCCAGTTTTTTTCTTGATTTTTGGTAGCAAAAATGCACTTAATAATATTTCATTCATTACAAAATTCCAAATGGATCTTTCCCAAATAGTCACATACCCTATGAAAAGCAGGAACAGTAACGGATATCCAGGACATATAAAAGTAGACACAAAATGCTGTAATAATTCAGCAGGACAGACAGCATGTTTGGAGTGAATGAATGGGCGATGTTTTGGGTCGAGACCCTTCTTCAGACTAAACCCCAAAATGCCAGCCATACTTTCTCTCCAGATATGCTGCCTGTCCTGCTGAGTTACTCCAGCATTTTTCATCTATCTTCGGTTTAAACCAGCGTCTGCAGTTCCTTCCTACACATATAAAAGTAGGACTGCTATAATGCTAAATGAGAATAGCTTCTCCTGGTGGGAGCATTAACAGACGAATGACAATTAATCAGACAGGATCTGCACATTGCCTGATTGTTAAAGTTTCTCATGTTGTTCAGACAAAGTTTTCTTTCAGTTAAGAAAAGCCTGTAAAAAGATATGACAACATACAAGTATTTACCATCACACACAGGCTAGGATGTTTTTTTTTTGTTGTTGTTGTTTTTTTTAAAATATTTTTATTATAGAAACAAAATAATAACAAAGTACATTATTTTACAATGATGAAAATACATGATATTAATGATATATTCGTACTATTAATATTATTTGTATTATTATTGATTATAAATTTTAAGATTATATATTTTATATAATTGAGAATACATGGTACTAGTAATATATTCATAATATTAGTAATATACTCATACTGTTGATAATATTTAGTATTGTCACTGATTTTGAAATGTAGAACCAAATTTTATGTAATTAAAAAATACGTAATACTAGTAAAACTTTTATGATATTCATTATATTTTCATACTTTTAATAATATTTGTATATCATTGATTTTAAAATTTAAAATTATATATTTTAATAATTGAAAATACATGATACTAATAATACTTTCATAAAGTTAGTGATATTTATATTCGTACTGATATTAAAAATTTAAGATTATGTGTTTCTATACTTTTGTCTAATTTTTTATAAAAGTATGAAAAGATAGAGAGAAAGAGCATGAAAAGTTGATGGAGAATGGAATATTAATCATTAATCCGTCATGGAGATATATTCATGATTTATTATATATATTTCTTCATCTATTCAAATATTCAGGCCTCAATCAAGTCCTCGTGCCGAACCATTATGACCCTGTAAATATTTAATATATGGAGACCAAATCCCTCTGAAGAGATCTAACCTGTCCATTAGGACAAGCCTTAAAATCTCTCCAGATGAAGTGTCTCCGACATTTCTATGTTACACATTTTGATTGTTGGGGATGTAGGGCCTTTCCAAAATTTTTAATATTAATTTTTTCCCAATTATTAAACCATAGTCGATAAAAGTTCTTTGGTTCATTGTTATTAGTTGGTCAGTTCAAGTATTCCCAAGTATTATTAACTTGGATCAGGAGTCAAAGTTATATTGACAACATTCGAAATTATCTTAAATATTTAATTCCAGTATTTTACAATTTTTATACAGTTAGTGAATGAGTGTGACAAATTTGCTTCTGAGATTTGACATTTATCACATATAGAGGATATTTTTGGGAAAATATTATGTAATTTAGATTTGGAATAATGTAATCTATGTAGTATTTTAAACTGTATAAGGGAATGTTTAGCATTTAACGAACAATGATGTATATGTTGTAAAACTTTCATCCCATATTTCTGGTCTTATTAATTTGGCCTAATTCATTTTCCCAAGACTGTCTATGTAATTTCTGTTGATGGGACATCACTTTCCAATAAAATATTGTATATATATGATATCATTTTTTCCGTATTTGGATGTTTATTCAAGCATTCATCTAAAATTTCTGTCTTTCTATTTCTAAGTTCTTGTGTATTTGCAGAAACATAATTTCTGATTTGTAAATATCTAAAATATTCTTTATTGTGTAGTCCATAAGTTTGTTGTAACTCTTGAAATGAGAGAGAAAAGAGTTTTCCTTATAAAGATCACCCATCTTAGAAATTCCTTTATTTTTCCATTGTAAAAAAGCCTTATCCATCATTGAAGGTTTGAACGTAAGATTATTGGCGATGGTAAGACCTAATGGTATAGATTTTTAGTTTTAATGTTTTCTTTATTTGTTTCCAGATGCGGATTCCGTTTTCTATTATCGGATTTTCACTATAAATTTTCTTAGCTACGTTAGTATTAGCAAATATTATAGAGCTATTTCAAATGGAGAACAATCTTCTTTTTCCATATTTAACCAATTTGGTTTATTATCTATTTCTTCTAGCCAAAAATTCATATTTTTAATATTGACTGCCCAGTAATAAAACATAAGATTTGGTAATGCTAATCCTCCATTTATTTTAGGTTTACATAAATGTTTTTTATTTATTCTATGGCTCTTGTAATCCCAGATAAAGTTAGTAATTAGAGAATCTACTGTTTTGAAAAGATTTTTAGGGAGATATATCGGAATTAATTGAAATAGATATAGTAATTGTGGGAGAAAATCATTTTTATTGCATTAATTTTACCTAACATTGAAATAGGTAAGCTTTTCCAGTATAAAATATTCTTATTTAATTTATTCAATAATGGAGGGAAATTAAATTTAAATAAAGAGTCAAATCTTTTTGTAACGAAAATCCCAAGATATTTAATATTTTCGTTTGTTATCTTAAAAGGGAATTGTTGTAATATAAGTAAATTATTCACTGTTATTGTCATGAGTTCACTTTTATTCCAATTAATACTGTATCCTGAGAGAGATCCGAATTCCGTTATTAGTTTTAACAAATTTTGGATACTTGTTTCTGGTTCAGTGATATAAAGTAATACATCATCCGCATATAAGGATATTTTATTTTTAGTATCTCTAGTATCATATCCATGTATTTCCGGGTGTAATCTCACCCTTTGGGCGAGAGGTTCTATTGCGAGCGCAAACAATAAAGGTGATAAAGGACAACCTTGTCTACAACCTCGAGATAAACTGAATTTAGTTGATAACATTCGGTTTGTTGTTATTCTAGCTATTGGATTTGTATATAACAATTTAATCCAAATAGTAAACTTCTCTCCCAATTTGAAAAGCTTCCATAACCGAAAATAGGTAAGGCTATTCCACTTGATCAAAAGCTTTTTCTGCGTCAAGCGAAATGACTACTAAATCTTTTTTATCACTTCTTTTCGAATATATAATATTAAATAACCGTCTTAAATTGTATGAGGAATATCTTTTTGGTATAAATCCTGTTTGATCGGGATGGATTAATTCGTTAACGACTGAACTTAGCCTTTGTGCTAGTATTTTTGTTAATATCTTTTGATCAGTATTTAATAGAGCTATTGCTCTATATGATCCTGGTTCATCCAAGTCTTTATTTATTTTGGGTATAAGTGTTATAATAGATTCATTCAACGTGTCTGGTAATTTCTGTTGTGTGTATATCTGTTCATATAATGATTTCAGACGCGGAACCATATGATCATGAAATATTTTATAAAATTCCGAACCTATACCATCTGGTCCCGGTGTTTTACCATTTTTTAATGATCTAATAGATTCTTGGATTTCTTTTATTGAGATATCAGCATTTAGTAATTCTCTATTTTGTAAATCCAATCCTTTCAGGTTACATTTTTTTTTAAATGCATCTATTTCTGTTTTATTTACTGTTGCTTTAGCAGTGTATAAGTTTTTATAATATTGCATAAATCTTTCATTAATATCTTTGGGTTGTATTAATAAATCACCGTTATGTGATTTAATCCTATGGATAATTTTTTCAGCTTCAATTTTCCTTAATTGTCGAGCCAATAATTTTTGGGGTTTGTCTCCAAATTCAAACTGTAATTGTTTAGTATGTTGATAAAATTTTACAACTTGATCTGTATATATTTTATTTAATTTATATTTCAATGCTGCAATTTTATTGTGTAATATTATATCTGGTTTTGTTGCATTCTGTATATCTAATTGCTTAATCTCCCTTTCCAAATCTTGTCGTTCCTTCCGAATCTTTTTATTATGGAATGCTTGTGAAGAGATCATGATTCCCCGGAGATATGCTTTGAATGTTTCCCATAATAAGGAGCAAGATATTTCTGGTTGATCATTTATTTTAAAAAAAATCTTAATTTGAGTTGTGATATATTCCTGAGTAGTTTTATTTTTTAAAATTTGTGGGTTAAATTTCCACTGTCCTGAATTTTCTGTTTTGCCATTTATTTTAATTTTAAATGTTAATGGCGCATGATCTGAAATTATAATATTATGATATTTGGATTCATAAGTAAGTGAAATAAGTTTTGCATCCACCAAAAAATAATCTATTCTTGAATAAGTTTTATGTACTGGCGAGTAAAAAGAGTATTCTCGTCCCGTAGGGTTTTCTGTTCTCCAAACATCTTTAATGTTAGTCGTTTGCATATAAGTCACTGGAATGTGATTTAGTTTTTCTTTGCTTTGTAGATCTATCTAAGTAGGGGTCTAGTGTGCAATTAAAATCTCCTCCAATTATCAAATTATATTGTGTTAATTCCGGAATATTGTTAAGTACTTTCTTCAAAAACAATGGGCTATCAAAATTTGGTCCATATATATTAACAAAAATCATTTTTTCTGTGTTTAATTCTCCTATCACAATAATGTATCTACCATCTTTATCAGTTATAGTTGACGTATGCTTAAATAAAGTACCTTTACAAAATAATATTGCTACACCTCTTGATTTATGCGTAAAAGAAGAGTGATATATTTTATCTATCCATTTAGCTTTCAACCTATATTCAGCGTCTTTTTTTAAGTGAGTTTCTTGAATATAAATTATATCAGCTTTAATTGCCTTTAAATGTGCCAATACTTTTCCTCTCTTTATCGTTCATTAATACCTTTAACCATTCCAACTACAAAACGTTAATCCCCTCATTCCCCGTATTCCTTTTTAAGTCTTGCATTTTAAGTTTGTAGAGATCTACAATAGAGTCTAAGGATCAGCGCGACAGACCCAACCTTACACCCGAACATTGAATAGATGAATTTTAAATCTCGCTTTATGTCCCTCACGAATATATCTCCATTGGTCCAATGTGTAACTCCATTCAAACTGAAAAACACAATAGATTGTATAAAAGAAGAGTAAAGGATAGTTTAAGAGGTTAGTGGTGTGTTTAAAGATAGAAAGAACTACATCTAGAATAGTTGTAGTTAGTGCTAGCCATACTAGCATGGCTATCCATCTAGCGACTTCCGTCGTTGATGTTTTTAACTTGACCAGCTCCTAGGTTTAAGGAATTATTATTCCATAATTATATTTTACCGGGGTATAACATTAAGGAAAAAAAGGGTAAAAGAAAAAAAGGAAAAGGGGTAGGATTCATCATATAAAAAGTGTCTATATCTAGAATTAATTTAAAAATCTAAGTAATATTAAACATAAAAAATGTAAAGGCTATATAAGAAAAAAAAGGGATAAAAAAATACCATAAAAACAAAAGGAAAAACTAAAATTCAAGGTAAAAATTGTTGTTATAAGGAAAGATCTCCAAATGAGATCCATCGCTATATTTTAACTCTATTCATTAAATAAACATTAGTTGTTAATTATTAGTAGTAGTGATTAGCAGTAGTGAACAATCTTAATTGGTAAAAATAATACTAATAATAATACTATTGTGATTTTAATATTTGTGTTATTTATTTATATTAGTTATATGATGAGACTAATTTTACTTCGGAGTCACGTGAGTGACTACGTGAAGACCCCGCCTCACGCTGGGCAACGGCATGACGTCAACGCTGACGGCGCGAGGAGGAGCTGCAGTAAGGAGCATCTCCTCGGCAGCGGTCGGAACGGCCCGCAGGTAAGTGAAGTTACACCGGGGCGTTTTTTAGGTTACGCTGGGTGGCTCCAGCAAAACGAAACTAAAAAGAAAATTTAGAGCCACGTTAACGTGCTGATTGAGCACTGATTATTAAAGAAAAAAGGAGAAATCGGGAAAAAGTTTTCGCGGGGTAAAAAAGATGTTCCCGGGGTGAAAGTAAAAATACGGGACGCGAAGTTAGTGCGGACCCGGTTCCGATACCATTGGCCGCTGATGTACCCGATAGTGAGTTTCCAGATTCTCCAGAAATAATGACCACGGAGGAAAATGTTCCTAAAAAATGCAAAAAGAAATCTGAGAGGCCCGTGGTTTCTGATGACTCTGATATTGAAAGACCTCCAGACAATAAAACTATGTGGCTAAAAATGGAGCATATGGAGAAAGTTCTCCAAACAATAATGAGACAAGGGTCAGAGTACCCAGATGAATCCCAAAAAATCCCTGAGGGTTTTGAATATGATGAATATGGCTGTGGGCCAAGTTGGGGAATATGATACTCCGGACCCAGGATTTGGGCTGGAAGAAGTCTCATGGGATGATATCCCAATTGATTTAGGGCTGCAGAAGGCAGACCCTGCTGGTGGCTATATGGCTTTTGAAAGCACACCACAAAGTAAAAAAAAGGCCTAATGTGCCTGGGATAGCACAAGAGTTTGCTATACCTGAAGGAAGTGGTGAGGCTATGGAAGAAATCCTAGCTGCAAACATAAATTATATGGTATCTCACCAACTTCACAATTCTGTGATGAATGAAACATCAGATTATATAAAGCTCCAAGAAATTGTGCCTCATTGGAAGTACCTACGGTGAATCCGATGATATGGACGTCTATGACTCCAAGTATGAGAGCCCTAGAAGTGAAGTTTCAAAAGGTGCTCAAATTAATTTTCTGCCGCCATTACGGCCTATGGCAGGCAAATGGAGAAATCTGGAAACGGAAAAGATTCAAAAGGATACTTTGGGCTTATTAGGTAATTCATTCTATGAAATTAATTGCATGAGGAAAACGGCGATTCGGCCCATATTTCACCCTAGATTTTGCAAGCCTGTGTCAAGAAAGTGGAGTTCAAGCTCCTGGGTATTTGTTTGGAGAAAATCTGCCGAAACAGCTGAAAGAGTTGAATGACGAAGCTAAATATTTTAGCAATGTTAAACCTTTTGTTTTTGGACAAAGAAGGGGTTTTTCGACCCGAAGGGGTTTCGATTTACATGATAGAAGCAGAAGTTTGTCACGAAAATACTATCGTGCTGTGCAGGCAAGTGCTTCCCTGTATTCGGGAAGAAGGAGACCACCACGCTCATACGGAGAGGTATTAAAGACTTATATACTTAAAGAAACTGTGGATGACCCTCCAGTTGGAGGGAGATTGCAAAAATTTTATAATGCCTGGCTTAACATTACTTCTGATCGATATGTATTACAAGCAGTTTCAGGAGCCATTATTATTTTTTAAAGAAGGGGTTAATCCTCCTGTACAGAATAGACCTGCTTATGCTTATGTGTTTCCTGCAGAGGAAAGAATGGAGATTAATGTGGAAATTGACAAATTATCTGGAAAAGGCGTAAATTGAAAAGACTTATGAACATAAGCATCAATTGGTCTTTAATATATTTCGAAGAGATAAAAAAGATGGTGGTTGCAGAATTATTCTGGACCTTACAGATCTGAATAAGTTTGTAGAATACAAACAATTTTAAGATGAAGACATTCAGTACTGCAAAATATCTTTTTTCAGCAGGGTGTTATATGGCTAAGATTGATTTGAAGGATGCCTATTATTTCTGTAGCAATTCATCAATGCTTCAGGAGGTATTTAAAATTTAATTGGCTGGGGCAATTATGGCAGTTTAAAGCTTTACCAAATGGATTGAGTTTGGATCCTAGACTCTTTGCAAAACTGTTGAAACCAGTTTTAGCCCAATTAAGAGCACAGAAACACATTGTTATGGCTTATCTGGATGATATTCTGATCATTAGTGATACTCAAGAGTCAGCCTGAGCACTCAGTTTCAGTTACTAAAGCTTTGTTTGAAAAAGCTAGGGTTTTGATTCATCCAATTAAGTCCCAGCTGCAGCTAGCACAATCAATTAACTTTTTGGGGTTTGTAATTTAACTCAGTGACTATGTTAGTTACTTTGCCAACAGAGAAGGCCAATGACATCTTGATGACTTGTAATTACCTCATTCACAAACCTTATCCTCCATCCGAGAAGTGGCGAAAAACCATTGGGAAACTGGTAGCAGCATTTCCGGCAGTGGAACTTGGTCCATTACATTATCAAAATCTTCAAAGGGACAAAATAAGGGCTCTTAAAGAGAAGGCAGGTCACTTTGACAGGCCTATGCAATTAACAAAAGAAGCCGTGTTTGGAATTACAATGGTGGGTTGAAAATGTCCCACAAGCTGCTAAGAATATCATGATTAAACAACCTGAAATGGTTTTACAAACGGATGCTAGTGCTCTCGGATGGGGGCTACAGATTCGTCCTCCAGTTGTGGAGGTAGATGGAAAGCTCAAGAAGAAGCGTTTCTTCAAGTTTATGGTATTAACTATTTGGAGTTATTGGGTGCTTTTTATGGACTTAAAAGCATATTGTTGTGTTAAACAAGGTCTACAATGTGTTAATACAGTTAGACAATAAAACGGCGGTTGCATACATTAATCACATGGGGGAGTTAGGTCAGTATCATGTGATTGTCTGGCCAATGAGATATGGCAATGGTGTATTGGTCGCCAAATATGGATTTCAGCAAGCTACATTCCGGGAAAGGACAATGTGGTAGCAGATGAAAGGTCCAGGATTTTTAAAGATAATACGGAATGGATGCTTAAGCCAGCAATATTTAAGAATATTGTAAACCAATTTGGGTTGCCAGAAATAGATTTGTTTGCATCTAGGCTTAATCATCAGTTGCCTACTTATGTGTCTTGGGAACACGATCCAGATGCAGTAGCAGTAGATGCTTTTTCATTACACTGGGGAAAGATGTTCTTTTATGCTTTTCCACCATTTTGCTTTGATTCAGAGATGCCTGAAGAAGATAGAACAAGATTCTGCTTCTGGATTGTTGGTAGTTCCAAATTGGCCAACTCAACCTTGGTTCCCAGTAATGCTGAATATGATTAAAGAACCATATATGTCGATTCCTAACTGTAGTGATATCTTGACTAATCCGGTAACTAAAGAGATTTTACCCATTGTATGCATATATGAATTTGTTAATCTGCAGGTTTTGACCAGACCACTACAGGAGCTGGGATTGTCGGACCAAACTATGAAAGTTATGGTTGCATCATGGCGCAATAGCACACAAAAGCAATATATGACACATATTAAGAAATGGGAAGACTTTTGCACACAGTCAAATATTTCTTATGATACTGTAAATATTGCAAATGTTTTGGAATTCCTTGCCAATTTGCATTTTCAGCAACATTTAAGTTACAGTGCCATTAACACTGCACGCAGTGCTTTGTCGTCCTATTTAGGCTTATGACTGATCAGAGATCAATTGGGTCGCATCCATTAATATCTAGATTCATGAAAGGAATCTTTAATATTAATCCACCCAAACCAAGATACACAGAGATTTGGGATGTGAGCATTGTACTTACGCTACTTAGACAATGGACTCCAATTGAAGGGTTGACATTGGAAAGATTAACATTGAAATTAGTCATGTTAATGTCACTGGTCTCAGCTCAAAGAGTGCAAACTTTACAAATGTTGCGTTTAGACTGTATGCATGTGACTACAGATAATGTTGTGTTCTATGTTTTACGAGTTGATCAAACAAAGCAGACCAGGGAGATCTGGAACAAAGGTAACCTTTCAAGCTTATCATATTGATCCTACTTTGTGTGTGGTTAAACATTAGAACAAATATATTAAAGTTTACTGACACCCTTTGAGGAAATGAAAATGCGTTAATGGTTTACGCACAAAAAACCACACACAAAAGCTTCAGTTCAAACTATCTCAAAATGGTTGAAACAGTGTTGGTTTTAGCGGGAGTAGACACTGATGTGTTCAAATCTCATTCCACCAGGGCGGCAGCTAACGTCCGCGGCAAAGGGGCGGGACGTGCCTCTCGAGCATATTTTAAAAGTCGCAGGGTGGAGTAGAGAAGAAACTTTTTCAAAGTTCTACAATAAACCTGTTCACACTATGACAAGCTTTGGACACGCGGTGTTGGGAGCACTATAATCACCTGCTTTGTTTACTATTAATTGCTATAGTCAATGGTGTAGTCACTCCTATCTTTTATCACTTGTAATCATTTTCCCTCAGATATAAGGAGGGTTATTATATGGTCTTTAAACCATTAAAAAGTTTAATTGTGAAATGATCTAACATTAGTCTGGTTTCTCATGTATGTGTTTACTTAGCCGGACTGTCGTACGGATTGATTCTACGACATAAAAAACACAGAAAGCTTTAAAATCTTCACGTAGTCACTCACGTGACTCCGAAGTAAAATAGTAAGATTAAACAAGAACTTACCAGTTCGAAGTTTGATCGTTATTTTATGAGGAGTTACGATGAGGGATTACGTGCCCTCCACTCCCACCCTCATAAAATAAATGATCAAATGGTAGTTCTAAGTCCTTTTATGAGCCTTACTATGTTACTCCGGCTTTTGGTGTTCTGTGTTTTTCATGCCGCTGCTTTGAAGTATTGCCATTGCCAGCGTGAGGCGGGGTCTTCACGTAATCCCTCATCGTAACTCCTCATAAAATAACGATCAAACTTCGAACTGGTAAGTTCTTGTTTAATCTTACTATTATTAATATCCAGATAATGCTTTCCGATCCAGTTTTTTCTCTCAATTCCATTCGACATTGTCCATTCCGTCCAGTCCAATATTACCTTGTAAGATCTTGCAGGATGTTGAGAGTCCGTGTTAGATCTCTAAAAGTAGTGAGAGTCAGTATATTCACTTGTAGATATTTTTCAGGTCTTGAACTGCTGTGCGAATTCCAATGCTGCTGTTGGGGTATTAAAGAAATGTTCCGCGTCGTTAAAAGTAACTCTTAAAATAGCTGGATAATTCAAACCATATCTCAGGTTTTGCACACCCCTCATGAGACTTTTAGCTTCATTAAATGCTTTCCGTTTCCTGGCAACCTCTGGTGGGTAATCTCGGTAGATACTAATCCTTTGTCCTTCAAATGTCAGGTCTCTGATTCTCGAAGCTTTTCGCATAATCTCATCCAGAACAAAGTCATATTGTAGCTTTATAATCATTTGTCTTGGAGGGGCGTTTAGTCTGGTCTGACGTCTGCTGACTCTATGAGCACGAGCTAATAAAGGCGTTTCTTCCAGAGATAGAACAGCTTGGAGTAGGTTTGCAGTAAATTCTCGAGGATCTTCGTTTTTCTCTCGTCCTTCAGGAATCCCTGCAATTCTCAGATTTTGTCTTCTCTGACGTCCTTCTAGCTCAGTACATTTCTCTGTTGTTTTAGTCAGCAAGTTCGGTAGACGTTCATTTTCTGTAATCAGCTTTGCTGTAGTCAAAGCACTTGTCTCAGCTATTTGTTCAAGGTTCTTTATACCAGCCGTCTGTTGTTCCAGTACTTCCTCCATAGGATTCATCCTATTTTTGAAAGTCTTTTTTAACCTTTTCAAGTTTTTTGTCCATCTTCTTTTCCATTTCATTAAACATTTCAGTGAATTCATTCTTCAAATCTTCCGATAATTTCTTGATCTTTTTTTCAATATTTAACTTTGTTTCCTGTTGGAATTCTTTCAGTTGATTATTCATCTGATTCATCTGAGTGTTCATCTGGCTGTTCATCTGGTTCATCTGGTTGTTCATCTGGTTTATTTCTTCCTTTATTTCTTCCTTTAAACCAGCAATCTGTTGAGAAATAAAAGTTTTCAATTCCTCACCTTCCGTTTTTTTCCCAGTTCTTTTGGATACATCTTCCAGGGAGGAGGTCCTACTCGAGTCCGAGGCTTCAGTTTGGCCTTCTGGCTGTCTCTGCCGGGTTGGTCGACCTTTCCCCTTGTCGGTAGGGCTCCGTGCTGTTGACATAATTAGTCGCGCGCCTGATGACGTCACTCACAACACTCGGTGCAGAAACGGCAGGCAGCAAGCAGCAGGCAGCGGGTAGGTCCCTTAATTCCCCCGTTTTTTCCAGTTTTTTTTCGTGGAGCTGGCTGGCGTTATCCTCTAGCCCTCCATAGCGCCACCGGAAGTCAGGCTAGGATGTTAAGGGGTACCCACTCAGAGCCTACACACTTGACAAAACTCACTACTTTTAATTATAAATAATACGATACTGGGGTATAAACCTGTTTAATTTCATAATGAAGGTGTGGGAATGGGGAAATATCATAAATACATTTGGCAAATGGAATTAAAGGCTTCAATTGTAGCAAATCTTTGAAATAAAATAATGGCACCACTGGCGCTTACTGCGATCCACGGTGGTCAGTTGCGGCATTTTCGGCCGATGGTGTAACGGTGCTTTGAGGCTGCTGTGGAGGTGTGAACACCCGGTTGACTGAAACGCTGTCCTGCTGCTTGGCGAGCCACAGCTCGTCCGCCTGTTCAGCGAGCTGCAGGGAATCAGCGAAGTCGGACCTGGCAAGGAGCAGGCAGATGTCGTCGGGCATTTGCGCTAGGAAATCCTGCTCGAACAACAGGCAAGGCTGGTGGCCATTCATGAGCGCCAGCATCTCGCTCATCAATACCAACGGCTTACGATCACCGAGGCAGTCCAAAATCCAAGCCGCGTGATCGCAACGGCTGAGTCCGAAGGTGTGTAGCAGCAGCGCCTTGAGACCCTCATACTTCTGAAAGGCGGGCGGATTCTGCAGGTAAGGCAGCAAATGGGTGGCAATCTCCTGACTGAGGGCACCCACCACGTAGAAATAGCAGGTACCATCCGCGATGATGTGGCGGAGCGCGAACTGTGCCTCGATGTGCACGAACCGCACCTGAGGCTCAACCGCTCAGAAAACAGGCAACTTGAGGGAAACTGCATTCTGCTGGGTGGGGTTGGCATTGATGGTATCGGCGTTGTCCATGCTGAAATCCGAAAAACTTTTGGATTGTCGGGGTCACCACTGAAGCGAGACCAGGCAGGTCGAGTAAAGTAATTTTTATTTACAGAGAAAACAGAAATAAAGCCCGTGCAAACCGCGTGCCTGACTCAACTAACAAAATACAGCTCTTGTCGCTAGGAGAGGCGCCGAACAACTGTCTAAAACCCCACGAACGCACCCTTGCGGTCACGTGACCGTGTCGACCAATGACGAGGGTTCTGACTTCCCCATCCCACCACTGGATGCCGCTATAGAGTGTAAATAAATCATTCAAAGTAAAATCAAAGGTGGTATTAAGAACAGCAGGAAAAATCCTAGCCGCACCATTTTCTTTAGTTTAGAGATACAGTGCAGAAACAGGCCCTTTGGCCCACTGAGTTCGTGCCAACCAGCGATCCCCTCACATTAATGCTATACTACACACTAGGGACAATTTTACATTTATACCAAGCCAATTAACCTATAATTCTCTACGTCTTTGGAGTACGTTCTGGGGGCGGAGTTGGATTAATTGGAGATGGTCTTGGAGGGGAGGATGCTCCTCAAACTGCAGAGCATCTTAGACAATACAGATCACCCCCTCCATGACACACTGGTCAGCCTGAGGAACACCTTCAGCAACAGACTGGTTCCACCAAGATGCAGCACAGAACGCCGCAGGAGATTGTTTTTCCCTGTGGCTATCAAACTGTACAACTCCTCCCCCTCCTGCTTTGGGGTAGACTGACTCCCCTTCCCCTCCCCAATCTTTTACATCCAAAATCCTGGACTTTCCACTCATCACTTTAATTTCATGTTTCATTTATCTTGTTGTGTTTTATGATTGTTGGCAGATTGATTTCTCTCCTGGGATAAATAACGTTCTATCGTATCGCATCATTTCATATGGGAGGAATTCGGAGACCATGGAGCAAACCCGCGCAGGCCTCAGGGAGAAGGTACAAACTCCATACAGACAGCAGGATCGACCCCAGGTCCCTGCCACTATGGCAGAAGCTCTGTTGCTGCGGCACCATGTCGCCCCAAGTTTATGACAGAAAACCCATAGATAATAATAAGATTAAATGAGAACTTACCAGTTTGAAGTCTGATATTTATTATATGCGGAGTTACGATGAGCGATTACGTGAAGAACCCCACCAGTCCGCATGCACGTCAATCTTCAAAGCAGCAGTGTGAAATCACAGATAACAGTATTTGAAGTAATATAGTAAGATTATAAACCTAGAACTACCAGATGACCTTTGTGATATGAGAGTTGCGAGCGGTGGGCACGTTATCGCTCATTGTAACTCCTCATAAAATAAAGATCAAACTTCAAACTCGTAAGCTCGTTTAATCTTACTATTTTACTTCGGAGTCACGTGAGTGATTCTGTGAAGATTTCAAAGCTCTGTGATTTCATGCCGCAGATACGAATCCAGGCGTCTCACTGCATCAATTGACTCAGGATGAGTGAATAAAAAATAATGCATTGAACCATGACATTGATTTGAAAATGTTAATGGTTTATTTAACAAAATAAACAATATCGACCCCTCTCTCCCAGGGGGAAACTATGAAAGAGAACCTAAAATGGATTGGGCGAATACCCCCGGTTCGGTAAGCGGCTTGTTATAGAACCTTTGAGAAGTCAGTTCATTTGACCATTCTGCGGCCGCTAGGATATGGTCGAGAGGGACGTCCATTGCCCTCGATGCTGACATTGATGCCGCCCTGGCGGAGTGAGATTTGAAATGGTCAGTGTCCACTCCTGCACACACGAGAACATGTTTCAGCCACCTTGAAATGGTCTGAACCAACACTTTCATATGCATTTCTTGTGGCTAATAAGTAATGATGATTCCGAACCTCTGAGGCGCTTGGTGATCTTAATATAATATTGCAAGTGCGACACTACACACAGTCATAAATCCGTGGGGTTTGCCGAAAAAATAACCTTGAACCCTGACACCTTGGTCTGCTCTGTTTAATTAAATCATAAATGTAAAACGTAATGTTATTACCAGATAATACCATCCTGTCCAGTCGCAGCTTCTGCAACGTCTGGTCCCGTTGCGCTGAAACCAGCGCCATGAGCAAGACCACCTTAAGGGTGATTTTGGGTAAAGACAGGGATGTGTTTGGACCCCACTGGCTAAGCAGCGCAAGCACCATGCTTACCTCCCAAATTTCTGAGTACCTGGGTCTGGGGGGATTGGAATTAAAAATACCCCTCATAAACCGAGATATTAAAGGGTGAGATCCAACAGAATGTTGTTCCGACCCCAGCCATAAGTATGATGACAGGGCACTCCTGACACTATTGATGGCACTATAGCTCAACCCTTCGTCAAAATATAACGTTGACAGAAATTCTAGCACAT
Organism: Okamejei kenojei; assembly: GCA_035221665.1. Taxonomy (NCBI): domain Eukaryota; kingdom Metazoa; phylum Chordata; class Chondrichthyes; order Rajiformes; family Rajidae; genus Okamejei; species Okamejei kenojei. Next base: position 13,331,190 of record CM069146.1, read on the forward strand.
CTGAGATGCATGCCGTGTGATATGCAATTTTCCCCCGTGAACAGAACCTCTCCCATTTCCTGACATGAGAGGTATACTGTTTTTTGGTACTATCCCTCCAGGCCGCAGCAATCACTTCCACGGTACCAGCGGATAGTCCATGCCCCAGGTATGGCCTCCTCAGAATCTGCAAATTAACAGATCAATACAATCATGTAATGGATGTAAATTCCCGGTTACAGGGTGCACCAGTAGGTCACTGCATTTCGGAACACCGATAATAGGCTGTGTTGTTATCTCCAAAACGAGAGGGAACAATGGCTGAGTAGGCCAGTCGGGTACCACCAACACTTCTGAAGCGGAGTCCTGCTTGATCTTGAGCAAGCACCGACTGATGAGGCAAAATGGAGGAAATGCATATAAAAACATTCCACCACAGTGTAGCGAGAATGCATCTACCGCTACTGCCCCTGGGTCTGGTTCCCTTGAAACATATTTAGGTAACCGGTGATTGAATCTGGATGCAAACAAATCGATATCTGGCATCCCATACCGAACAACAATATCATTAAATACATCATGATTCTGTGTTGTCATTAAATTTGAGTGACCTGGTGTCTGCCACCATGTTGCGTCTACCTGGTAGGTAGATGTCTTGTAATACACCAGTGCCAAATAAGATTAGCCAATCTATCACAAGATTCTGACTTGATTCCACCCATGTGATTAACATACGCCACTGCCGTAGTGTTGTCAATCTGAAGTTGACCATGTAAGTGACTCATAGTAGTACAATAAGCTTTATGCCCATAAAATGCTCCCAATAGCTCTAAATAATTAATTCCATGTGATTGAAGAATAAATGCCTCATGCATATTCCATCTGCCTCCACAGCTAGAGATGGTATCCGTAGCACCCCAACCTAAGGCACTAACATCAGTCTGCAAAACAACTGAGGGTTCCTCAACCAGAATTTTGCTGGAGCAATTTGAGACGTTCATTATCCACCAGTACAATTCAGCAATGGCTTCATCTGGGAATTGCATGGGCCTGTCAAAATGACCTGCATGTATTCTGAGTGCCTGTTCCTTTGCACGTTGTAAATTTTGGTAATACAAAGATCCATACTGTGCAGCTGAAAAGACAGCCACTAATTTGCCAATCAGGCTGGCCAACAGCCTAATTGAAGGTTGTTCCTCCTCCATGATCTTGTTACAGCCTTCAATTACATTTAATCTCTTGCCCCTAGGCACGGTCACTAGCATGTGAGTTGAGTTCATAGTGAATCCCAAATAATCAATCACTCTAATTGGTATCAATTTGGATTTAAGTGGATGAATGAGGAATCCCAATCTCCCAAACATGAGTTTAACAACTGAAACTGATAATTCAGCTGTTTCCCGGGTCTTTCCTATTATTAAGATATCATCCAAATAAGCCATTACAATATGGCCCTGAGCCTGGAGTAGCCCCAATACAGGTTTTAACAGTTTTGTAAATAATCTAGGTGCCGAGGTTAACCCATTAGGCAGTGCTTTAAATTGCCATAATTGCCTTATCCAGCTAAATTACAAATATCTCCAATGATCGCTATGAACAGGCACTGAGTAATATGCATCTTTCAAGCATATACATCCTCTGGAAATCAGTTGTTTGGCAGTAACAAATGTTTCCATTTTGAAATGTTTATACTGCACAAAAGGGTTAAGGCTCGTCAAGTCAAGGATGATTCGACATCCCCCATCCTTCTTTGGCCTAGGAAAAATATTAGACACAAATTGGTGAGATTGATAATGTGTCTTCTCAATTACCCCTTTTCTATATAATTTTTTTATTTCAGCTTGTACCTCCAAATTCAATTTTGTGAGAAAATGAATGTCCGACTTGGGGTATGCTGTACGGGAGGACACAAATTGGGAAGGAATTCAATCTGAAACCCTTGCATACTATGCAGTATAAATAAATCTGATGTTATCCCATACCATTCCTTCAGAAACAAGTGTAATCTTCCTCCAACTTGTAGGTGATTCCCACTTAATATGTTCCTACAAGAACCAGACCCACCTACCTCCATGGTTATCGGTGGGTTTTTCTGCCCCCTGTTTCTGGGAAAAGGCATGTTCGCCCATGCCCCTGTCGGCATGCGCCAGTTGCGCATATTGGTGAATGGCCGACTTGGTCCTTGACCTAGCCCGGTTTCAGCAAATCGTTTATATGGATACTGCCGCCGCAGCGCTCTGGCACTGAACGGTACTTTAATAAGTCCAACCGTCTTTGCCTTGTCGTCCAGTTCCTTGACTCATTTTGCGAGGTCTTCACCAAACAACTGATTTGGTGGCTGAATATTACTAGGTTTGCACAGAGCGGTGAACTTCGGGTTGATGGTGGGGCAGATGGCACTTTTCCTCAGACAGTTTATCTCGCATTACACATGAGGGCCAGGGCATCCTGCTGTACATCAGACAGGTACCCTCCATCCACCGACCTGGCGAACGTTGTAATGCCCGAGGCGAGGAGCTTCAGCACCCTCTGAAGCCTCATTTCCTGAGCTCTTATGCCTATGCCCATATGACCCCATATGGCGTGGTTCACAGCCGCAATTTCAGTAGGACACTATTCGCCAGTGTCTCATACTGTTTGGCTGTTTCATCGATAGTGAGCTCTTGAAGCTGGTGTGAAGCCAGATAGCTAATACTTGCAGCCAACTCTTCACCCAGCGGTTCTCCTGAGTCTGCAGGGATGGCAAATCTTGCTGCCAGGGATGGTACCTCTGACTTTTACCATTCATCCCTTGGGGTATGCTCCATGGCTATACCCTCAGACTCGGCGTCAGAATAACACTGACGCACGCTCTCCTCCTCCAAGAGGGAGACATTAAGCAGCCCTGTCCCAGGTGCCGCTGGCGCGGGCTCTCCAAGAGGACGGCACTGACACAACTTCTCCTGTTGCAGTGCGTCTAGATGGAACATCCTCTCCATTAGGATCTCCATTCTGGACAACCGTCCCAAGACGTTATCCATTCCCGGAGGGGAACCCTCCCGGCCTGACTCGTCAGAGTCCACGGGCCGTGCAGATTTTTTTGGTGGCTTTCTACGCCCAATGGAGCAGCCACGGTGCTTTCAGACACCAAGTCTGCAGTCGCTGGTCGTACAGTTAGCGACTCAGTAGGTGAGCTAGGCGGCCGCCCTCTACCCGCACTTCCGTGGTCTTACATAAGTACTCACCCGGCGGCTCGCCTTGACTTCACCCTCAACGTTTTCTCCATACTTGGACTTGCTCCTGAAAACAAGAATTATCAAGCGCAGAAAATGACCTCCGACTAAGTTTTACACTTACCTGAGGCTTTTTAAAACTTACCGCTGGAGGACCGATGCTCCATGCATCAGATGTAATGACGCGCATGCAGACTGGGGGGGTTCTTCACGGAATAACTCACGTGACTCCTAAGTAAAACATCCAGAATGGGGACCCCCTACAAAAAGCTGACTCCACTGAAAAACATATATTACTATGTAATTCTGTAAACATATGTTGAAATGTTCATTGCCAATATGTTGTATTGTTAAAAGATCCTGTTTTGTGGAAATATTAGACATCCATCTTTTGGCGCTCCATTTTTTAGCTCAATTTTTCTTTAGTGAACATCAAAAGGTCTGGTATTTGCATGTTAACACATTATTTGGCTCATTCTTCATCTTCGGAGTATGTGAGGGGAGGATGAATGAATTACAGTCAGGGGATGGGTCTTCTTCTTATTCTGGAGGGTGCTGGCTGAAACACTGTTTTCCATTCTTACATTTCCTGCCACATTGCTGAGCTCACAGACTTTTTAATGCTTCCTTTACTCTCAATAACATGCTGGAGTAACTTAGCGGGTCAAGCAGCATATCTGGAGAATAGGTGACGTTTCAGGACGGAACCCTTCTTTAGACTGAAAGTAAAGGTGGGGGGAATAAACTGGAGATGAGAAATGCTGACCCATTGAGTTCTTCCAGCAGTTTATGTTTGCTCCAGAGGATAGATTTTCTGATTGGCCATGTCTGCATGACACATAACCTCTGTTTAATTTAGTTCAGAGAGACAGCATAGAAACAGATTTTACTTCGGAGTCACGTGAGTGATTCCGTGAAGAACCTCGCCAGTTCGCACGTGCGTCAGTTACGTCAGCCGCATTGGTGCAAGCACCGGACTGGCAGGGCAGCGCTCCTGCCGGCGGTAAGTCAAACCTAGAAGGTAAGTTTCCTTTACTTACATGGGGTTTTTGTTCAAGCAGGAGCCTCTCTTCACAGTGGTTTCCTCAAAGACTTTTGCAGAGCCCAACGAGTGAGCCGGCTATGGGCTGTGGGAAAACCCTGGTCCGACCGCCGAAGCGGATAGCCGGTAAAAGATCGCGTTTTGAGATAAGCAGCCGCTGACAAGGCAGTCAGTGGCTTCCAGCCTGTGGGGATGCCATGGAGTGGCAAGCGAGTAATGCTAGAGTCGCTGACAGCGGCTCACAGTCACTTTGGTCCCCAGGCAGGGAGTAAAACTGGTGGAAGAGAGGACTCGTTCAGCCGTATTGGACTCGGGTGAGTCGGGCTGCAAGGGTTTCTCTCTAATAATAAGGGTAGTGTTTGCATGTATGTTATAGTGCTTTTTAACCATTCACACGTGAAGCTCTACACTACAAATTTAAATTAGTGAGACTACACTGTAATAGCACGGGCCTATGGGATAGGCCGCGCTAGCAGCACCTGGGATAGGGCTGCTTCATGTGTAAAAGCACCGGCCTATGGGAGAGCCGCGCCAGCAGCGCCTGGGACAGGGCTGCTTCATGTGTGAAAGTGCCGGCCTACGGGAGAGCCGCGCCAGCAGTGCCTGGGACAGGGCTGTTTCATGGGTGAAAGTGCCAGCCTACAGGAGAGCCGCTCCAGCAGCGCCTGGGACAGTGTGACAGTGCTGGCCTATGGGAGAGCCGTGCCTGGGACAGGGCTGTTTCATGTGAAAAAGCGCCGGCCTCTACGAGAGGCGGTGCCGGCAACACCTGGGACAGGATTGCTCAAGGTAACACATACTTCTGCTAGGCCCACGGAGTCGGGGGATGATTCCTCACTGGGGCTGGATAGTGCGTTTGAACGACTATCCCAAATGCAGCAACTATTGCATACAGTGCAACAGCAGGGCACACCCCAGCAGGAGGAGTGTCAGCGCCACCCTGAACAAAAGGCACCAGCAGCACCTAGTAGAGGGCTGCTTGATAGCACCCTCATGGATGATGAGGCGCGTGCCATGGGTCATCTTAGCTCTGACCCCGACTCTGATGGTAAGGTTGAGCCAGATGTTCCATCTCTGCAGGCCGCACCAGCAGCGCCAGTTGACAGAGCTGCTTCAGGTCTCCCTCTAAGAGGCGGAGACCAGGACGGGTCAGTATCCTGCTGACGCTGAGTCTCAGGGTATGGCCGTGGGACATACCCCAAGGGATGAAGGGCATGTGTCAGAGGTACCCTTTCCTGACAACAAAGTTGCCATCCCAACAGAATGTTCCATTCTGGTACAGGTCCAATGGGGGCGTATCAGCGCAGGTATCCTGCGGCCTGCGGCAGCGCCTGTTTAGGGCTGCCTGCAAATCGCCCTCTCTGAGAAGGGGAGTGCAAAAGGTCAAGATATAACTGACTCCAGGCTCTAAAGAGGTCGATGGAACATACTGGAGCACATATGTGTCGGCAGTGAACAGCGCCAACAAGCGGATGTGAGCGCCAGACGCAGAATCTGTTATTCAGGTAAGGCCTATTCGACAGGGGAAAAAACCTGGCAGACGGATCAATTAAGGCCAACGGCAGGCAAAGGTTCATCATTTCAGAACGCACCCCAGGCGCTCATCGGCAGTAGGCGGTTCACTGGAGCTGGGGGCAGCATGACAGCTGGGCAGAAGTTCTACACACCCTACCAACCCTACCAACCCTACTCAACAAGGTGGGTCTGGCACTTCCGAAACATGAGTAAGTGGACCACTCACAAGTTGTAATATTTACACTTGTTTGTTCAACACACAAAGGATAAAAACATCTGCTTAGAAGCACAGTACTGGCATTCCAAGCAAGTTTTGGGATTATGGGCAGGGTAGTCCTTCAAGATAGCCTCAGAAATCGGGCCAGAGTTTTCGTGAAAAGCACCCATGGGATAATGGCAGAGTGGCCTGTTCATTATTAAAAATGGATAGTGTCCAGCAGATGAACTTTCCGAATATAAAAACTTCTTTCCTGACTAACAACAGATTCATAAGGGTCTCAAAGATCCATTCTATGCAGTTCCCATTACAGAGGTTATCAAAGACAATATAACTGTACTAATAACAGTAAAACATTGCTTAATGGGATAAGCTGTTTGTTGATCATTGGGATTTACCTTTAACTATTAATTAGCCTATGACTCCGCCCTGTGGCAAGAGATCGGAGTTAATAGCAAACTGTTATAAAACTGACTTATATTTCATCAAGAGTAATTGGCAATATTGTAGCTATGTTTCAGCTGTGCAAAGTAGCGACCTCTCAAAGGACATGTAGATCATTGTTAACAAACTTATGCTATTGTCAGCTCGGTCACAATGATGAAAAAACAGTAGTCAGCATTGCTCCAGTAGTTTGGTCAGTCGAATTCAGTTATTACAAACTGATGCCAAGAGCTCTAAGGTGAGAAGTTCCAAATACCATCTCTAGTTACAGATAGTGGAGATTTGCATGAGTTGCCAATTCTGTTGTAGGTATCAACTAAATAGATACACTAGATGCACCCCATGGGTAAAGGGCTATTGAGCGAATAAACATGTTCAACTTCAAGTTGCTACGCTACGGTGGTGGCATATGTTAATCACATGACAATCAAGTAAAGGTATCCTGTAATAATTTTCCTAATCTCCTCTGCCCTTGGTGTATCATCAAGTTCAGATCGATGACAACACAGAATAGGTATTGGATCTCAAAGTATTATGAAAGTATGGTTCAGTGGTATATCGAATATCGACATGTTGGGTTCATGTTTATTCACTGCTTGCAAAACCATGTGGCAAAACAGTGCAGAGAATCCATTCTCGTTGTAAAAAGTAGGAATGTTTCTTTTATGTCTTCCTCCATTTTGCCTCATTAATCGGGTCTTGAGACAGTCATCAAGACATCGCTTTAGGTTTTCGTACTGACTGACTGGCTAAGCAGCCATGTTGCCTGCTTTCATCAGGCATAATAATACAAACATATACGGTTATTCTAAAAAATGAAAACTTTGCTGGTTCAAACTGTGGTTCGGGAAACCAGCCTCTGCATAACAAAAGAGTTATTGACTTACACATTCTGAATGGACTGCCTTACGGCTCAGGCTGTCACATCAATCCATGAATGTGCTCACTGCAGAGTGCAGGGATAGCACCAAAAGAGCAGTACATTCCTATTTAGGGGATCGGAAGCAGTTGTTCAATGGTAATGTTACATATAATACGGTACAGATTACTAGCGTCTTCCAGTACATTCTTAAATGGTCTTTGACAATAAATCAGTTATAGAGCCACTACAGCTGCAGCAAACGGGAACCTCTCTGTCGGGTTCAAACCTGGGTATCGAGTTGTAAAGAGATCTTGACACAAGTTCTCCCACTACAAGTATATGCAGTTTGGATATTGAAAATGTGTGAACAATACTTCACAGGGGGTTCCCGCTACATCCTTAGTCATGACACTAGTATCAACACAACGAGGTCAAACATTGCAAACGCTGCGGCTAGATAGGATGGAATTGGCTGCAGGTGCCATTACATTTTACATTCCGATCTACACAAGCAGAGCAGACCAGTGGTGGCAGGATTTAAGATCATATTTCGGATACCCCACAGACTCACTTCTGTGGGGTATCCGAAATATGCCCTCCACGCCCAACCCACTCTCATAAAGATCATCTGGTAGTTCTCAAGTTGCTAATCTTACTATGTTAACTTCGATTTTTGTTATCTGTGATTTCATACCGCTGCTTTGAAGATTGACGCACATGTGAACTGGTGGGGTTCTTCACGTAATCACCAATGTAACTCCTCTTAAAATCAAGATCAAACTTCAAACTAGTAAGTTCTCATTTAATCTTACTATCCATTGGCCCACCAAGCCTGCTCCGACGAATGATCACCAGTACACTAGTTCTATCCTACACACAAGGGACAATTTATAGAAGCAAATTGACTTGTCTTTGGGATGTGGGAAGATACCCGATCACCCAGAGGAGACCCACGTGGTCACTAGGATAACGTACAAACTCCGCACAGACTGCACCCATAGTCAGGATCAAACCAGAGCTTCTGGCGCTGTAAGGCAGCAACTCTATCATTGTGCCACTGTGGAATTGAAAAAGTCAGTCAGTTTAATCATGTTATGTGCTTTTTGCCTGCAATTTTCCAAGTAGCTGCATGTTGTGAAGAAGTCTCAATAAGCTTAAGAATCAAGGAAAGATATTTAATTGACATTTTGACACAATTTCTCAGAATTTGCACAGCCATTGCAAGCTTTGTGCTTTTTGGCTCATGAACACATGGAAATCTTCCTCAATGGTGGACCATTATTGGTGTAAAGGGGAGTATCATTGCAGTATTTATTAAATATTTCAGTCACCACTGAGAGATTGTTGCAGTCTGAGATGCTGCTCTTCTAATAAACCATTGAGTTCCCATTTTTTCTTTCAGATGAATGGAAAAAGTCGACTTAAACAAAGAGCAGGGGAATTTTCCAAAATCCCGACTAATATTCATCCCTCAATGAACATCAACAAAACCCATAAATCTGTCATTATTGTGGGAGCTTTCCCTGTACAAATTATCTGCAATATTTCCTACATAGACTGGGCTTCAAATATGAAAATAAAGTCCACTACAGGTGCTGGAAGTTTGAAATAAAAACAGAAAATGTTGGAAACATCAGCAGGTCAGACTGGAAAATGAAACAGAATTTAAGTTTCAGGTTCATAGCTCTTTGGACGATTGGGGAGGAGAGAAAATAAATTTGTTTTACAAGCAGAGAGGATGGGGTGGGGGTGATGGATAGATAGAAGGGAATGTTCAGAAGGTGAGGCCTGTAGATGAAGACATCTGGTTGAGAGTTAAATGAGGAAGGTTAGAGAAAAATGTAAACATAGGAACATGAGACCTGCGAAATTAGGTAAAGAATGGTCCTTGACTTGAAATTAGTTTAGGTTAGAAATACAGCATGGAAACTGAGGGATATGGATCATATGTAGGAAGGAACTGCAGATTCTGGTTTACACTGAAAATAGACACAAAAAGCTGGAGTAACTCAGCGGGACAGGCAGCATCTCTGGAAAAAATGAATGTGTGAGGTTTCGGGTCAAGACCTTTGTTCAGACTGAGAGTCAGGGGAGAGTTTCTTGACTAGTTTCACTGCCCTGCTGTTTAAATTTTTCTGATTGTATGCCTCATTGTCACCATCCCTTCACCCAACAATGATCCAAACTACATTTTCCTTGAACTTCGTCCCCTTTGATCTCTCGTTTTCACCTTATGGGCCTGGCCCACAGGCGACGTTTTAGGCAAATGCAGTCGCCACGATCACCACATGTTCAAGAGTAGGTGCCGAGGAGTCACCTTCATGGTCGCGAGGCGTTCCCGCATTCTGGGAACTGGTTGCGGCCTTATTATGTTCGCCACAAATGTTTCAACATGTTAAAAAATTAGTGGCGACTAGAATGAAGCCGCCATGAAGAGTAGCGAGAATTCTCGTGCCGTAGATGGATCACCAGGAGGTCCTAATGGGTTGCCAGGAGGTTGAAGGTTCTCGGAGGTTCTTGTAGGTTGGAGCCGATGCTGACCGGTGAAGATAATTGGCTCATTGGGGAAAGAAAACCGTAAGCATGAGTTTTCAGAACCAACAAACAGACCGGTAACGTTAAATGTCGCCAAGATTCACAGCCGTGTATCTCTGGCTTCTTAAAAGTTGTCTCCATTCCTTCTCCCTCCTTCTCCCTCTTTCTCACCCTCCCCCCCTCTTTTAAAGGACTTACCATACACTGTGCTTTAGCTGTCTTAATTACAATGCCAACCTTCCTGTTCATCGTGGTGTGTGTCTGTATCACCTTGGCTTTGCACCATGGGAACTTTTTTAGACAGCGCTCCCACCCCCCTGCCATGCCTTTGTGGTGGATGTTTATGTCCAATATGTGCTACAAACTCTGCCACAGGCATGCCGGAGAAGGTGGCTGGGTAGACTGGGAGAAGATGTGCTTCTTCTGCAATATATGCTGAACATCTGAATACTCCCACTGAATGGACTCGTATCTTAATGCCATTCCAGATGGTCTTTCTCTATTTTGAACGGACATGAGGCCAGAAATTCCATGAGATAGTGGGGATTATACATTTTTGCAAGCAGATTTTTGAGAGTGAACTATTTGAACTATCACCTTTTAATTGCTTAACAATGATGGAGATGGGAATAGAATATTCATGCCTAAAGTCTGGAGTGAATTATTAGATGGGTTTGGATTGCACATCAAAGCCATTGAAACATCTATGTCGAAGAGAGCTGGAAGAGAGGGGGGGCTGGACAACCTCACCCATGGATGTACTCTAGAGATGCTGCCTGACCTGTGGAGTTACTATAGCACTTTATGCCTTTTTTTAAGAAGCTAAGTAGACCAAAGACATTTTCCTACAGCAATGAAGTGAAGTTGTGTCACACTATGTGTAGTGCAAATTTCTCTGTTGTCTGTCAATGGGAATAATGGAATGCTTGCTTCAATGGCTGAAAGGTTGGAGGAGATTAATTATCTTGAAAAAGGGAGGAATGCTACTTTCTGTGTGGATGAAATCAATTGTCACCATGACCCACACAATAATCAATGTGCACAATAGCAACACCACCTCAGTTACACAATCTGCCTCCAACAGCTCCACAACAACCAATTTATAGATAAGCAAAACAAGACTAACAATGTTTCACAAGAACTGCTCTATAAATATAGCCATCCATTCCAGGCATGTTCAAACCAATCAGTCATCCACATTCAGATACTAATTATCTCTCTTACAGGGTTTTTTTAATAGATACAGAGCGGATGCAGGCCTTTCGGCCCACCGAGTCTGCACCAACCAGCGCCACTACTCTACACACAACACACACACGGAACAATTTATACTCATACCAAGCCAATTAACCTGCAAACCTGCATGCCTTTGGAGTGTGGGAGGAAACTGGAGATCTCGGTGAACACCCGCATGGTCATGGGGAGAATGTACAATCTCCGTACAGACAACACCCGCAGTCGGGATTGAACCGGGTCTCTGGCGCTGCAAGTGCTGTAAGGCGGTAACTCTACCGCTGCACCACTGTGCCGCCCCAGGTTGAAGCACCAGATTTAAGAGATAAGGCCAATGTGATCTTTCTGTATCAGGCTGTTTCATACTATAGTACATGAGGATGTTTTTAAAAATGTTATTGCCCCTGTATCTTTTCTTTGAGAAAGAAGAAGGATGAGCTGATGGAAAAGAAAAATAAACTTTCTTAAAATATTTCCGATATTGCTCTGAAATAGCGTCACTGATTCATTATGCTGGCAGCTCCTCACAAGTTCAAATTGTGAAAATGGGATTCACTGCTGGTTGGAGAGTTAAAATAGTGAGGTACATAGTACAGGGGGCTCAGATCCCAGTGAATAGGGCAAGCAACTGTTTATCTGACTAAGTAACAAGAGTGAAGAACAGCTGATGAACTACATAAAAGTCAGAGCTACACAGGGGCTGCCATTTACAATAAATCAGAAGTATAGAAAATAAAATAGGAAGGAGGTGAAGAGGAACTCTTTAGTCAGAGGGTTGTTAATCTGTGAAACTCATTGCCTCAGAGGGCTGTGGAGGCCGTCAGTGGATAGTTTTAAGGCAACGATAGCCATATTCATTTAGATTTCGCAACATGACCTCTTGTTTATGTTACGCAACAAAGTCACTTTTCACTTTGGAACGTATTTCTTCACTTTTGTCAAGCTTTAAAAATCCATCAGTAAAATCCTCTTTTTAAAATCCTTCCTCTGGAGACATGGTCAGAAATCGATCAACATGAACATGTTAGGATGATATCTAAAACATAATTTGTTCTCAAAATGCATTGACTTCGTACTTGATATGTTGTTTAGTTCCCCTCATGGTGTATTTTTCTTCAGGCAATCCCTTGGGATAGATGACTTGCTCCTACTTGGATTAGTCACTATTGCAGCAACTGATGTAGCCAATGTGGGAACTGCAGCGATGGGGTAGTTTGTGACACAATGTGTAGGGTTTCTGTGCGCTTCTGACACAGGCACTTGAGATTCTCTTAAGGTCATAAGTCTTAAGGTCATAAGTGATAGGAGTAGAATTAGGCCATTCAGCCCATCAAGTCAACTCCGCCATTCAATCATGGCTGATCTATCTCTCCCTCCTAATCCGTTTCTGCTGCCTTCTCCCCATAACCTCTGACACCCGTACTAATCAAAAATCCATCTGTCTATCTCTGCCTTAAAAAATATCCACTGGCTTAGCCTCTAAGCCTTCTGTGGCAAAGAATTACACAGATTCTTACCCTCTGACTAAATAAATTTCTCCTCACCTCCTTCCAAAAAGAACATCCTTTAATTCTGACGTAATGACATCTAGTCCTAGATGTTCCTGCTAATGGAACCATCCTCTCCACATCCACTCTATCCAACCCTTTCACTATTCTGTATGTTTCAATGAAGTCCCCCCTCATTCTTATAAACTCCAGCGAGTACAGGCCCAGTGCTGGCAAACGCTCATGATAGGTTAACCAACTCATTCCTGGAATGGGATTCTCAACGCCATCCCAAATGTTTTTTCCCCACCTTGAATTGCCCTGTCCTGGGATGTATGAAAATCAGTGGGAACACCACTAACAACCTAGGGGGCTGTCCTAGCATACTACCTCACTATTGTTTCTGCCCAGGACCCATGGTTCACCTATACAGTACCTCTATTTTTATCACTATCAAAGGCTAACTCTCAACATGAACCAAATATTAAACAATCAAATGACCTCAAAATAATGCTCCAGTAGGAACTGCAGATGCTGGAAAATCGAAGGTAGATAAAAATGCTGGAGAAACTCAGCGGGTGAGGCAGCATCTATGGAACAAAGGAAATAGGCGATGGTTCGGGTCGAGACCCTTCTTCAGACTGAAATAATGCTCAGTCCAACTTTTCTCATACACCACATTAAATCAAATGGACACTTCAAATGGGTTCTTTGTTAGCATTCATGTGAAGGATATGCCAAAAACACTTCAAAAAAATGTAAGCATCATTGTCACAGCTATTATTGTTGATTACATTTACCATTAGGCACATCAGGTTATTAGAATTTTTGGTTTAAAAGTGAAATGGAGCAACATTGAACAGTTTAAATGTGTCAAGCTTTAAATAATCAAGTAGAAAATTAGGTACAAGTCGACCTCTCTGGGCAAGTAAAATAATCAGTATTTCCCAGTTAGATATATATTTACAATTCAATCTTGCAAACAGATTATAAACATTAATCGAGGAAAGCAGAACACCTTGGAATGCCCCACAGTGAGTGAGTTAAAATTGCCCAGCACAACAAACAGGTCCACTGAGTGATAGATTATATCGAGCTATCAATTTATTATATTGATCTCTGGTTAATAGACTACTACAGAACAGTTTATTAATATCAGCATTGGATAGGTTGCTGTTTAGTTTGGCCCTCTGCCAATGTGGAGTATTTAAATACCCCCTCACATAGAGAACCAAGTAGGAAAGGGATCACAAATGTTTTTGGAGCCATTGGCCATTCTGAAAAAAATATTTGTTGCCTTAGATTAGAGGAGCAGGTATGGTGAATGAGAGGCTGCAGAAGGAGAACGAAGTGTCTGAAAGACCTTCCCGGAAAAATAGTGTGGCCATTTCTGCCTGGTCTCAGGCGGCCAACAGCAGCGATATATCGATGCAGACCAAACCCCAATCCACAAGAAAGTCTCGGGGTCGCTCAGCCTCCATAGCAACATGTGCAGCTGCCGAGAAGCTCCCCCTAAAGACACGTTCTTCAAGGGATGCCCGATCTCCAAGGAGGTCATCGGTCAATTTTAACCTTCACGCAAAGGATGTCAAAACGCAGCGGAGGTTATCCGTCCCGCAGGAGGCGATTCTGATGGCTCCTAAACCGATCCTGAAGAGGGAAAGTCCTCCGTGCGGCGACATGACCCTGGGCCAGCGAGGGGCCATCTCAGGAGATAGCTCAACCTCCGCCCTGTCTGCAGCTCTAGGGGCACCCCTCCCTATGGCATCTGCTCCCAGAAGACTGAGCCTCCAGGCGGTGAAGTGCAGCTCGGAATTCGCCTCGGTTCTTCTGGAACTCCGGACAGAGAGTGGGGACCCGAGTCATTGGAGACAACTCTGCGAAATTAGTCCCCGTGTTCAGAATGAAGCCCCTGAAGGTAGAATCTGCAATGCGTTCTGATCTGTTTTACGGAAAACCTTCTCTACTTGCAACTGGAGAATGTGTGAGGGAGTTCGCACGAATATGATGGAATGAAGACGAATTTAAGAGCACAGCTTTTAAATGTTACATTATTGCTTAGAATTATGTTAAAACGTGATTATTGTTGGAATGTTCTGACATGATAATAATGTTGGTCCTTAATCCGAGATTTCTTTATTGGTATTCAGTTTCAGAGCTATGTTCCTGAAATAGTTGAATGCACAATAATTATAATGGTTTTCTCTTGAGATCTCTGTCTTAAAAATTATTTTATTATATTTAATAAACCTGAGAAAAACGTTCCTTTGAACACCTTCCAATGTAACTCGTATGGAATTGAGGTGGAGACACAAGGGACGGCAGATGCTGTAACCCTGAGCGAAACACGGGGTGCTGGAGGAACTTAGTGGGTCGGGCAGCATCTGTGGAACGAATGGACAGACGAGACCCTTCTTCCGACTATAAGGGGAATGGATACCAATCCATTCTGAATCCATCTCCGAGACATATTTAAAAATGTACTAATAAAAGGCGAAAAAAAAGTGATTTTGAAAGTCATAGTTATTGATGTTGAAATATTTTAATTGCAGATGAAGTTATTCCATAACATAGACATTGTTGTAATATGAGTCTGAGGAAGGGTTTCGACCGGAAACATTACCTATTCCTTATCTCCAGTGATGCTGCCTGACCTGCTGAGTTACTCATTTTGTGTCCATCTTTGGTTATAAAATGGGATCAGCAGAGAACAAGATCATTTGGTAAGAAAAATATTAAACACAGCTAACTGGGCTCTATGGGAGGCATTTTGATGCATACAAGGAGAGGGAACCATTCTAGTTTAATCCATCACTTGTGTCCAATGGAAATCCCACATCTCATCAAAACAGATAACCAACATGTTGTTTGGGCGGAACTTGGTTGTGGAAATGTCCACTGCCTCACATGTACAAAAAATCATTGGTTTGTAATTAGGGTAGTGACTACAATCCCTGCACCTGCCAAGCTATCTACTTCCCACAAGATACACTAATAGACTATTGTAGTCAATACTTTAAAGGTCGGCATCACACTCCAATCTGTCCCATTAAGTTCCCAAAGATAATGGTACATAAATCCAAATGGATCAAAATTATAGATGTTTGCATTAAATCCTTAGATTTTGCTGGATCTCCATCATTGGAGAATTGCAAAGAGATCTATATCAATAAATGGTGACAGAAAATGTCCAAAATGAGGTTCTTAAAACTAAATTGAACCCTGATCTAAAGCTAATAATATTAGGAGACCCTGACTCAAGCTTAATATTAATAGTGAGTCAAATACATTTTCTTGATTACTGTTTGATAATTGGAAAAAAATTAATATTAAAATTCTGGAAGGGAACATTATCCCCCACAATCAAAATGTGGACTGTGGAAATGTTGGAGACATTGCATTTGGAGAGAATTAGGTTTGTCCTAATGGACAACTATGAACCTTTTGAACAAATATGGTCTCCATTCATTGATTACTTAAAGGGGTAGCTGAGCTCAGCACCGTAACTCAATAAGTACCCTGGTGTAGGATTAGATGAAAAAAGTATTGGGATCTGTATACATGTCTCAATAGATATTGTTATATGAAACTGTTCCATTCAATGTAAAGATTCCTTTATTTATTTTTTAATTATATAATAACTGTTTTTATTTATTTTTTAATTTTTCTTGTTTATCTTTTCTTTTTTACTTTTTTTAATTATATAATCATTATTATTTAATCACAACGTCTTGATTATATCTTTTTTACTTTTTATTTTTTTATTATATAATCATTATTATTTAATCATAACGTCTTGATTATTGATTTATACTTTTACTTTTTTTTTCACTCCCTTACCTTCCCAAAAAAATATCAAAAACAGTAGCATATATAAATTATCCCGTAATATCTGTACAACGTTTGTGATAAGTCTGATTTGTATTTGAAGTGCTGTTGTACCTTAGATAATATGCAATGCTTCTAATAAAAATATTAAACAAAAGAAAATGTCCAAAATGAGCGATCAGAAATCAATGGGCTTGTGATTTCATGATTCCTGGCTGCTTCCACGTAAGAGCCTTCCACTGGTTATCTTAACATTAGTCTTGTAGTGATCCAGTCATTGCATCGGTTAGTTTCCATGGTGATGATTTTGATGAATCAGAGAATTATACAGGTGTATTGTGTTGTAAGGTGAGAAGGTCATTCAGCTTATTATTTTCATCCGATTCCAAAAAAAAATCATTTTAGTTAATCAAATTTTTCAGCTCATTGTGGATGGATTGAGGGTTACAGTTCTTCAAGTGCGCATCCTGGTATTTGTTACTTGCAATGAAATTTTCCGCCTCCACCAGGTTTTCTGGTTATAAGTTCCAGATCCACATTACCCATTGACCAAAAAGTAGGTTCTTCAACTTCTCATTGATCTTTCTACTATTTAACTTAAGCTTTTCTCCTTCCTTACTTTTCCCACTGAAAAGGAAAAATAGTGCTTCCTATTCAGCCTGTATATTCTTCTCATATTTGTAAACACATAGATTAAATCTCCCCACAGTCCTCTTTGCCATATTACAGGTTAATCACTCCTTAACACCTATAGTTTGATGACTAGAACTGTTTTGCTTTACTCTAGCTGTTGCTTCAGCATTGTTTTACACTGTCCTAATTCCTCCAAAATGAATATTTCCATTCTAGGGCTTCAAAGTTGTCCTCTTTCTTTAGTAACTATTATTTCCCCCCTGCTGTCATAGATGGACCACTCAATCGTATCTCCTCTGTCTTGTTCTGCTCTCAATCCCCCTCATCTCAGGTGAACAAAAATAGAATTCCCCTGGTCCTCACCTTTCACCCCACCAGCCTTTACATCCATCGCATTATTCTCTGACATTTCACCACTTCCAAAGTGATCCAACCATCAGGCACATCTTTCCATCCCCACCACTTTATACCTTCTGCTAAATCATCACCCTCTGCAACTCCTTGGTTCACTCATTCCTTTCTACCCTACCACCCTCTGCCCAGATACTTTCCCCTGTACCTCCTCCCTCACAATAATTCAGGGACCACATGAAAAATAGGCGAGCACCTCATATTCCATCTGGGTAGCTTAATAACCAAAGGTATGAATATTGAATTCACAAATTTAAGGTCATTAACTAAAACCCCTCTTCTTCCCACACCAACCCTTACACCCCCCCCCCCCCCCCCTTCCCTGTGCCCCAACTGGACTCACACCCCTTTCTCCCTCAGTCCATCCCTTTCATCTACATTTCTGCCTCTGCTTCACAATTCGCAACTCTTCTACCATTATCTCACACCTTCTGATGTTTCATCTCTGGCCTATGTCCAACCGTCTGCCGATCAAAGAAACACCTTTACCTGTATCCACCTATCACTTGCCAGGCCTTGTCCTGTCCCTCCTCTCTTCCAGCTTTCTCCTCCCCCACCACACTCAGCTTTAAGGTTCATGACCTGAAACATCACTGATCCATGCTCTGCAGAGATGCTGCCTTACCCGCTGAGTTACTCCCGCATATTGTGCCTTGTTTTGTAAACCAGCATCTGCAGTTCATTGTTCCTCCTTTTGCCCTGTTGGCTTTCCTTTTTATTTATAACTCAGCATAGTGTTTCCTTAATTTCACCTGCCTTTATTTTCTCATTCACCAATATTGCTTTCCTTATTTTATTTTTATTTTCATTTCTGCACTCTGTGTATTCCAGCAAGCTATCTGCAACATTGAGATTGCAGTGCCTTCAACACCCAGCACATCAAGGTTTGGAAATCTATTTAGTCTGATGACAGACATATTTGCTCTAAAACCATAATTTTTCTGACAATGATTTACTTCTATCCTTGTTGACTTCTGCACAATCTTATTTCAGTCTGGTACACTCAACATTCCAATTTTCAAAAGTTATTTGTGTTCTATTTTACCCTTTTCCATTACTGTGCTAAATCTAAGTGGATTCCGACTAGCACATTTTCCATGAGCCTATTTTCATTTCTTAAGGCTGAGTCTGGTACCAACCTCTCACTCAAAGACATTTTAAGAAATCTGCATGTGGCGATGGAGTGGTGGCAGTACCCAGTGGTGGTACAGTGGCACGGCGGTAGTGTTGCTGCCTTACAGCTCAAGAGACCTGGGTTCGATCCTGATTATGGATGCCATCTGAATAGAGTTTGTATGTTCTCCCTGTGACTGCGTGAGATTCCTCCGGGTGCTACAGTTTCTTCCCCACACTCCAGAGATGTGCAGGTTTGTAGATGAATTGGCTTCTGTGTGTATAGGATGGAACTAGTGTGAATGGGTGTTGTTGGTCGGCACATACTCGGTGGTCGTAAAGGCATGTTTCAATTCTGTATCTCTAAACTAATCTAAACGGAACTAAACTAAGCTAAACTAAACTAAACTAAACTATACATATCGTGTTCACTTTTTAGTCTGCCGGTTTAAGTAATGATAATTGAGATCCACAAAAATATTGATTTAGCTGGAAATTCTAATGCATCATAATGTACATGTTAAATAGTCATTGCAGTTTTGATCATGAGCCAACACAGAAAATTTTGGTAGCGTCTGAGAAACGGGAAAGGGTCTTTTCTATTGGTATTGGAATTGGTTATTGTTGTCACTTGTGCAGGGATACAGTGAAAAATTATTTTGGGTGTGTCTGGGCAAATCATGAGTAAATCTGGTAATACTTAAGAGAAAATAAACAAAGTTCAAAACATAGTGTTATAGCTACAGAGAAAGTGCAGATTAAAAAAAGTGCAGGGAGAGCAATGAGGTAGATTGGAAGAATAGGAATTCATCCTTCGCATATGAGATCTCTGTTCAAGTGTCTGATAACAGTCTTGAATCCAGTGGGAGGTGCTTTCAAGTGTTTGTATTTTTTGCTCAATGGGAAACGGGGGGAAGAGAGAATCACTGGCGCGTGAATGGCCTTTGGTTAAATTTGCTGCATTCCTAAGGCAGTATGAAGCATAGATGAGAAGGAGACTGGTTTGGGTGACGGACTAGGTTGTGTTCACAACTTTCTGCAATTTCTTGCAGTTTTGGACAGGGTGGAGAGTGTTTGTCATATTAAGTTTAAATGAATCTGGATTTGATGCTTTCTATGGTACATCTGAAAAACCGACAACAGTCTGAAATACCAAGATTCCTTAATATCTGAAGATGTACAGGTGTTGGTGAGCTTTATTGGCCAAGGCAACAATGTTTACCAGGAAAAATTGTTGCCGATATTTGAACAAAGAACTTAATACTCTTGAGCATCTCCACTTCAGCACCTTTGATAGAAACGAGGGTTTGTACTCCACCCCACTTCCTGAAATCAATGACCAGCTCCTTAATCAGCTCAGTTTGGTTTATTGTCATGTGTACCAAGGTACAGTGAAATGATTTTATTGCATGTTAACCAGCCAGTGGAAAAGCAATACATTATTGCAATCGAGCCATTCACAGTGTACAGATACATGAGAAGGGAATAACATTTAGTGCAAGGTCAACCCAGTAAAGTCCAATCAAACATAGTCCGAGAGTCCCCAATGAGGTAGATAGTAGTTCAGGACCACTCTCTGGTTGCGGTAGGATGGTTCAGTTGCCTGATAATAGCTGCGAAGAAAGTGTCGCTGAATCTTGCTCATATTGAGTGAGAGGTTGTTGTCTTGGCACCATGCTAGTAAACTCTGTAAGGAGAATGGATGGGGTCAGGTTATTAAAGATGAGTGTTAACTGCTGGGGAACATTCCATTCACCACAGTGACAAAGAGCAGTTGTGAGCTCAAGTTTGCAATTGCTTGGGTGTTTGGTACATACTAATCATCCTATGTAGATAAGCAAACCTGTTTGTTCTGCAGTGCAGTGTGTTCTCTGTGAAAATGTTAGTTGAATGTCCCGTGTCTTTCGTTTGCCTGTCACGTTCAGTCTTCAGTCCTTTAGTTGTAATTTAATAGTTTCTTTGTTTTGGTAATTATGATATGTTTAGTATTTAGTTAGGGTCTGTAGATAGTTTAATCTTTGCTCTGATGCCGTATAGCCCATTGTGCCTGAATGAAACGTTTTCAACCCCAATGTTGGACTCGGCAAATCATTGAGAATTCAGTGACCCTGCACTCTCTATATCCATCCTGTACTCCACCCTGTCATTGTTCGAGGTCTGCCTTACAATGGATACAAACACAGACACAAACACAAACGCGGAACCCTGGATTGAGGCCACAAGTAAAGGCCACGTCAGGGATTTAAGTATTGTGGTTACTTTGGCTCCGTTAATTCTTCATCTCCTTAGGCAGTCTGTCTGCATCATGAATGAATTGCTCCCCTCCAGTTGTGTGGGGTGTGAGCTGATGCAGCCAATTTAGAAATTGTTGAGGATTCTACAGATGGGACAGGTGGTGGATGGTAGGCTGGGTGGGTCGATAGCCTGTGAGGTGGTGCAATGTGAGGTGGTCCTGTGAGGACACTGATATTGGTTTGCATGCCTTCCGATGAGTTTGGAGGGTTTTACAGAGACAGAATTAATGACATCATTGTTAGCTGTGGGCTAGGTGAGAATGAGTTATACAGACATACAGATTTTGTTAGTTTTCTCGGTGGCACTTAGACTGAATTAGAATAAGTGGGATCCGTTGGGTCCCTGTCACACAGGAGGCTTGGTCCCCCAACACAATATTCCACCACTCACCCATAGCCCCTAACTGCACAGGCGCAGCACATTTCTCCTCATCCCTAGCACTCTCTCCTCCTTTTCCATCCTCCCTCTTCTTTCCCCTCTCCTCCTCCCCTCCCCCAATCCCTTGCTCACCCCTCTCTTCTTCTCCTTTCCCCTACCCTCAGTCCCTCCCTGCTCACTCCATAACTCTTCTTCCCTCCCTACCCACCTCCTATCCCTCTATCCCCTCTATCCCCCATCTCCCCACTCCTCACCCACTATCCCCCCACTATCCTACCTCACCTCCCCCTCTCTTCTCTACTCCTCTACCTCTCCCACTTCCCCCTCCTCTACTACCCCCTCTGTTCCCCCTCCGATCCCATTCTCCCTCCTCACCTCCACCCTCTTCTTTCCCTCTCTCATCCTCCGCTCCCCAAATCCATCCCTCACCTCTCCCTCCCTCTCCTTTCCCCTAACCTCAGTCCCTCCCTCCATAACTCCTCTCCCCTCCCTATATCCCCTCTCCTCCCCCACTCTCCCTCCCCCAGAATCTCAAGGTTGCCGCTCCTCTCCCTTCTTGCGTGCCCCGGAGGAGCATCAGCCATCGGCGCCCTCAAAGCCAGGCCCCGGTTCGGCCCGGAAGCAGGAGCAGCTACGGCCGCAGGCTGGGAGGGGGGGTGAAGAGCTCGGAGAAAAGATGAAAGAAGAGCCATGGGGGAGAGGGGGGTATCACGGGGGAGGGGGCAGGAGCCAGCGAGGGAGACCAGAGGGGAAAGGGGTGGATCTGTGGGGCATTGCAATGGCAGTGCGTTTGGGACTCACAGCGGGTGCTGGATGTTCTCCTCCGCCGGGATCTCCGCTTTCCGTTTTGCAACATGCCATGCTGCTGGGCTGCTGCTAGGGGCGGGGCTGCTTCTTGTCCATCTGAAAGTCCAGTTCGAAACCTCCGCCGGCTTTCCTCAGCTCTCCTAAAGACGCGATGGTGCAGGAAGGGGCGGACCGTGACAGGGAATGACAGGGGAAGAGATTAATCCGCGCTGGAAAGCAGGAAAAGAGATAGATCTGCGCACGCGCGTTTTTAAGATTTTTAAACCTCGCTAACTTTGACGACATTTGGCCGATCGGAACAAAACCTGGCGCACTGGCAGCATAGGTGAATGGTGAGTGAACTGGCTAAAAATCTTAGCGCTTTCGCAAACTGTATGACCACCAAGCCGTAAGATAACAAGATTAGAGATTTAGTTATGTATAGATATAGATAGAAGATAGATAGATAGATAGATGGATAGATAGCATGTTGAGTGAAATTTTCCCTCAAGCCAACTTCCAGCCTACGCATTCATCTCAACAGGGGTCTGATGGGCACTGTTCTTCAAGGGGAGATGGTTTTTCCAGAGGAATGACAAGGCAGCTGCCTTTGGGAACCACGCTGGTAAAGTATTATCAGATGATTCAGTCTGAAGACAATTTCCGTGTTGGGATTTCCCCCAGTTCCCTCACTTTTTTTCCTTTAATGGTGCACCGCTTCTGAATGCAGAGAGACACAAAATGCTGCAGTAACTCAGCGGGACAGGCAGCATCTCTGGAGAAAAGGAATAGGTGATGTTTCGGGTCAAGACATTTTCTGTTTGAGAGTCAGGGGAGGGGAAAACTAGAGGTATGAAAAGGTACAGAACAGATCAGAGTCAGCCCCGATGGCCAAGAAGCCCACAGTGGTCTATTGGTGGCTGTGGAGGAGGTGATAACGAAGGGAAGCAAATCACAAAGTGTTGGAGGAATTCAGCTGGTCAGGCAACATCTGAGGAGGGAATGAATAGGCATAATTTCCTGTCGGGACCCTTTTTTAGACTGAGAACCTTAATAATAATTGTTCAGACCTGAAACGTTGCTTGTCTATCTCCCCCCCATAGATGCTGTCTGATCTGCTGAGTTGATCCAGCACTTTGTACTTTGCTCAAGATTCCAACATCTGCAGTTTAGCTCATCCCAAGATAACAAGAAATTGCAGCGAATTGTGGATGCAGCCCAGACCATCACACGAACGAACCTCCCTTCTATTGACTCCATTTATCCCTCAGCTATGCAAGGCCAGCAGCGTAATCAAGGACGAATGGCAACCTGGCCGCTCACTCTTCTCCCCTCTCCCATCAGGCAATAGAAGTGTGAAAAACGCCCACCACCAGATTCAGCTCCTGACAGTTTCTTCCCAGCTGTTATCAGGCAACTGAAACATGCTACCACCACCAGATAGCAATGCTGAACTACTATCTACCTCTTTGATGACCCTAGGACTATCCTTGATCGGACTTTGCTGGCTTTACCTTACACTAAACATTTTTCCCTTCTCGTGTATCTATAGATGACTTGACTGCAAACATGTATTGTCTTTCTGCTGACTGGTTAGTACGCAATAAAAGCTTTTCACTGTACCTTGGTACACGTGACAATAAACTAAACTGAACTTCTTGTTTTGCTGCTCCATTGCAAAAATCTCTCAAAGTATGCCAACTTTGAGTTCTCCTCCTGTCTGAAGAAGAGTCCCAACCCGTCGCCTGTCCATTTTAATACACAAATGCTGCCTTGCCCACCGAGTTCCATCAGCACTTGCTCAAGAAACCAGCATCTGCAGTTCCGTGTGCCTCAAATTGCTATTTTTTTCACATCGATAACTGTAAAATAGTTTGCGAATTAAGTACTGAAACCCTCAGCTAACCCATGCTCGAGGTGAGTCGAATCCTCGGGAATATTAAATACAACTATGAAATGCTTCAAACCACATGGATGAGCACTTGAAACAATGAGTCAATTTAACCAAATTGAAATTGAATACATGCAAAGAACATCGAGAACATTGAGAATACTGAGAACATCGAGAGCGAGGGTGACAAAGAGGATTAACATTTAACACTTAATATACACCTGATGATACTGGATATTGTTACTTTACTATGAAGAAATTGAACTTTAAATTACTATACTCAAGGACTGTCTTGAATTTAGAATGAAATTGAATAGTTATCTTGTTATTGTCATATAATATTTTATATTTTAGTACTAATTATTACTAATTACTAATTATAATTACTAATTATTATTAATTATAGTTAACTGGATCAACTTAGAATTAGCTAAAAGGATGAATTATAAGTAATGTGTGATTCAGGCAATTTTTTTTTTAATTTAAAAAATGGAGGTTTACTCCTTGATACTTGATACTTTTTGACTAATCGTGGACTAATATTTTTGTTATATGAGACTAAAATTTTACTTACTTTGAGATTATTAATTATTCCACTACTGGAATATAACCACTGTTCCTCCCCCCCCCCCCCCCCCCCCCCCCCCCCCCCCCCCCCCCCCCCCCCCCCCCCCCCCCCGCCCCCACCCGTATAATGTTTTTTATTGAAATTTAAGCTTTTCTTTTAAGGAAAGTACGGAGCTAGTAATATTTTTTTTTTACCAAAAGCTACGGAAGTCCTTAGCTGTCTAGCCACATTAGGGTGGCTATCACTAACTGCACTAATCATAGATGTAGTTTTTTTCTCTCTTTTACACTTTACTAATACAACACTCTCTTTTTTTTACCAAAAGCTACGGAAGTCCTTAGCTGTCTAGCCACATTAGGGTGGCTATCACTAACTGCACTAATCATAGATGTAGTTTTTTTCTCTCTTTTACACTTTACTAATACAACACTCTCTTTTTTTTTCTATTTTATATTATATTATAATCATTATAATCATTATTTTGAATGGAATTATAAGTATTATTTAAGGAGATATGACCAAGAAGAAAACCTACAAGATCTAAAATTCATCTACCTGAGGTTTGGGTGTAAGGTATGGTTTAACATGCTGAATCATCTGCTCTATTATAGACCACCTTAATCATAAGATGCAAGACGTAAAAGTGAAAACTGGGGGTGAAGGAATTACATTCTGTAGTTGGAACATTAAGGGAATTAATGAACCCATCAAGAGAGGCAAAGTATTAGCTCATTTAAAATCGCTTAAAGCAGATACAATATTCCTCCAGGAGACTCATCTTAAAAAGGAAGCGCAACATAGACTGAAAACAAAATGGATTGCTCAAATGTATCATTCTTCATTCACACATAAATCTAGAGGGGTTGCAATATTAATCCGCAAAGGTATACCTTTTCAAACATATCAACTATAGAAGATATATTTTTATTTATTTATTTATTTATTTTATTTTTTTATTATAGAAACAATATATACAGAGTACACTCTTATGCGGCATTAAAAATTATATAATATACAAAATTATATAATATTGATTATCAATTGATACTGTTTGTGTTATTTGTAATGTTATCCATTATACATTTCCTGGTTATTTATTTTGTATGTTTGGGAGTGTATGTAGTATATTCCTAAAATAAGCAATATACTCACACTTCTCATACCACACATATTTCTTCTAATTACCAAATACAAATCCCCCCTAATATAAACTACATAATACCCAATCTTAACCAAACTTCTATGATATTCATGATATTTTCATAATATTAAGAGTGTTTGTATTATTATTAACTTTATATTTCAAAATTATTATATAGTTGAAAATGCACAATTTTATATAATTACAAATTTAAGACATCTATAATATTTTCATACAACTAATAATATGTGTATTCATACTAATATTAAGAATATATATAATATGTTTCTATACTTTTTTTCCCTACTTAAAGATAGAAAGATAGAGATAGAAAATAGAAAATAGAAAAGAAAATGTGAAAAGTTTGGTGTGAGATTAAAATATTACTCAATAATCCGTTCTTGGAGATACATTCATGATTTATTATATGTATTTCTTCATCCATTCAGATATTCAGGCCTCAGTCAAGTCCCCGCGCCGAACCATTATGACCCTGTAAATATTTAATGTATGGAGACCAAATCCCTTTGAAGAGATCTAACCTATCCATAAGGACAAGTCTCAATCTCTCCAAGTGAAGTGTCTCCGACATTTCTGTATTCCACATTTTAATTGTTGGGGATGCAGGGCCTTTCCAAAATTTTAGTATTAATTTTTTCCCAATTATTAGAGAATAGTCGATAAAAGTTCTTTGATTCCTTGTAATTATTTGTTCCGTTTCCGGTATTCCAAGTATTATTAACTTTGGATCAGGAATCATAGTAATATTAACAAACATTCGAGATTATCTTAAATATTTCGTTCCAATATTCTACAATCTTCGTACAATTAGTGAATGAATGTGACAAATTTGCTTCTAAGATTTGACATTTATCACATATAGGCGATAATTTTGGAAATATATTATGTAATTTAGATTTAGAGTAATGTAATCTATGTAAAATTTTAAACTGTATAAGAGCATGTTTAGCATTTAACGAGCAGTAATGTATGTGTTGTAAGCTTTCTTCCCATATTTCTGGGCTTATTATTTGACCTAATTCATTTTCCCAAAGCTGTCTGTGTGTTTCCGATGATGGAATATCACTTTCCAACAAAATATTGTAAATATATGATATCATTTTTTTCTGTATTTGGATGTTTATTCAAGCATTCATCTAAAATTTCACTCTTTCTATTTCTGAATTCTTGTGTATTTGCAGAGATATAGTTTCTGATTTGTAAATATCTAAAATATTCATTATTATGAAGCCCATAAGCTTGTTGTAACTCTTGAAATGAAAGAAAAAAAATTTCCTTATAAAGATCCCCTATGTTTAAAATTCCTTTATTTTTCCATTGTATAAAAGCCTTATCCATCGTTGAGGGTTTAAACGTAAAATTGTTGGCAATAGTAAGACCTAGCGGTATAAATTTTAGTTTTAATGTTTTTCTTTATTTGTTTCCAAATACGGATTCCGCTTTCTATTATCGAGTTTTCACTATAAATTTTCTTAGGTACATTAATATTAGCAAATATTATAGAACTAATTTCAAATGGAAAACAGTCTTCTCTTTCCATTTTTAACCAGTTTGGTTTATTATCTGTTTCTTCTAACCAGAAGTTCATATTTTTAATATTAACTGCCCAATAATAAAACATAAAATTTGGTAATGCTAAACCCCCGTTTATTTTAGCTTTACATAAGTGTTTTTTTATTTATTCTATGGTTCTTATAATCCCAGATAAAGTTAGTGACTATAGAGTCTACTTTTTAAAAAAAATTTTTAGGGAGATATATCGGGATTGATTGAAATAAATATAATAATTGTGGGAGAAAAATCATTTTTATTGTGTTTATTTTACCTAACATTGAAATAGGTAAACTTTTCCAGTATAAAATATTTTTATTTAATTTATTCAGTAATAACGGGAAATTAGACTTAAATAGAGAGTCAAATCTTTTTGTAACAAAAATACCAAGATATTTAATATTTTCATTTGTTATCTTAAAAGGAAATTGTTGTAATATCTGTAAGTTATTCATGGCTATTGGCATAAGTTCACTTTTATTCCAATTAATACTGTATCCTGAAATTAAACCAAATTCCGTTATTAGTTTTAACAAATTACGGATACTTATTTCCGGTTTAGTGATATAAAGTAATACATCGTCCGCATATAACGAGATTTTATTCTTAGTATCTTTAGTATCATATCCATATATTTCCGGGTGCAATCTTACCCTTTGGGCAAGAGGTTCGATTGCTAACGCAAACAGTAAAGGTGATAAAGGACAGCCTTGTCTACAACCTCGAGATAAACTAAATTTAGTTGCTAACATTACGGTTTGTTGTTATTCTAGCTGTTGGGTTTGCATATAACAATTTGATCCAAGTAGTAAACTTATCACCAAGCTTAAAAAGCTTCCATCACCGAAAATAAATAAGGCCATTCCACCTGGTTCAAAAGCTTTTTCTGCATCCAGCGAGATAACTACTAAGTCTTTTTTATCACTTCTTTTCGAATATATGATATTAAATAACCGTCTTAGATTATATGAAGAATATCTTTTAGGTATAAATCCTGTTTGATTAGGATGAATTAATTCGTTAACAACTGTGCTTAATCTTTGTGCTAGTATCTTTGTTTAAAATTTTTTGATCCGTATTTAATAAAGCAATTGCTCTATATGATCCTGGGTCATCCAAATCTTTATTTATTTTGGGTATAAGTGTTATAATAGACTCGTTCAGTGTATCTGGTAATTTCTCTTGTGTATATATCTGTTCATATAATGATTTTAAATATGGGACCATTTGATCATGAAAAATTTTATAAAATTCCGAACCTATACCATCCGGTCCTGGGTTTTACCATTTTTTAATGATTTAATATATTCTTGGATTTCTTTTATTGAAATATCAGCATTTAATAGTTCTCTATTTTGTAAATCTAATTCTTTTAAGTTACATATATTTAAAAAGGCATCTATTTCTGTTTTATTTACTGTCGCTTTAGCAGTATACAGATTTTTATAATATTGCATAAATCTTTCATTTAATATCTTTGGGTTGTATTAATAATTCACCGTTTTGTGATTTAATCCTATGTATAATTTTTTCAGCTTCAATTTTCCTTAATTGTCGAGCCAATAATTTTTGGGGTATAGAAGATATTGACGGTAGATATATTGTAGTAGTAGGCGAGTTATACTCAAAAAAGGTGACTCTCCTTAATGTATATGGACC
This sequence comes from Okamejei kenojei, assembly GCA_035221665.1. Taxonomy (NCBI): domain Eukaryota; kingdom Metazoa; phylum Chordata; class Chondrichthyes; order Rajiformes; family Rajidae; genus Okamejei; species Okamejei kenojei. The sequence continues at coordinate 13,359,991 of CM069146.1, forward strand.
AAATTTGATAGCCCATTGTTCTTCAAGAGAATACTTAATACTATTCTGGAATGCACACAAAATAATTTTAGAATTGGTAGAGACTTAAATTGTACACTAGATTCTTATTTAGACAGATCATCAACTCAAAGAAAATCAAAATCACAGTCAAGTGAATTTTTAAACTCATATATTAACACTACCAACATTAAGGATGTCTGGAGAATTGAAAATCCATCCGGACGAGAATATTCATTTTATTCACCGGCGATGATAATAAAGTTGAAGGAGTGGACTGAGCAGAGTGTGGGCGGGGGCTGTGTGTCTGCGGGCGGGCGGGGGCTCTGTGTTCGTGTGCGGGGGCTATGTGTTCATGGGCGGCAGCGGCCACCACCGCTATGAGCCGGGAACCAGTGTGTGCAGCCGGGGCTGGGAACCGCTGAGTGCAACAGGCGCCGGGGAAGGGAACCGCTGAGTGAGTCTGGAGCCGTGTCCGGTGATTGCAGTCGCAGCTTGAGCAGCTGAGCCCACACACCCCCTCCCCCCCACCCTGCTCTCACATCCCCCCTCCCCCACACACCCACTCCCCCACACCCCCATCCCCCAAACCTCCCTTCCCCCACACACCCCCCTCCCCCCCACCCCCGTCCTCAACACACCCCCCTTCCCCACACACCCCCTCCCCCATACAACCCCACACCCCTCTCCCCCTCACCCCGCGCACACACACCCTCCCTCACACACACTGCCCCTTCCCCACACACACCCCTACACCACACACCCCCTCACCCACACACAGCCCCACTCCCCCACAGCCCCCCTCCCCCCACATACACCGCCAACGGCCCCCGACAGGCCCTGCCTGCAGCTGTCCGCCTCCCCTGGCTGCAGGATGCTCCCCGCCAGAACATGTCCGCTTCCCCCGGCTACAGAATACTCCCGCTGTTTCGTTGGGGGAACAGGTGAGTGGTGGAATATTGCATTGGGGAATGGGTTGCGTTGGGGGACCAGGCCTCCCATGTGACTGGGACCCAACGCATCCCACTTAGTCTAGTTACACTCTAATGCCTTCAATGTCTCCTTTAGCTCCCCTGCTCAATCATGCAGAAGGCCCTTTACGAGAAGGTTGACGAGGTGTGGATGCTCAACCAGAAAGTGAAGTCTTTGGAGAATTCCATCAACTATCTGCGTGAGAAGGTGAAGGGAACTAAACGCTCACTCAGGCAGGTGAAGAAAGAGAGCAAGCGGGAAGCAATGCTCATGAACAGCAGCAGAACAAGTAAACAGGAAAGTTGAGCGCACTGGCAAACCGATCCTGAAACCATTGAAGAAACCAGTCAACCACAATCTGTAACGTTGCAGACTCACTGGTTGTAACGGTCTGTAAGTTAGAGTTGAAATGTTTCCATGCATTACGCATGGAAACTACATACACTTTAACAGCAATCTATTCTCAGTAACATTGTAGTTGTGTGAACTAGACAAATATAGTCGTAAAGCTTGTCTTTCACATTTGCGTTATATTTCTCAGCCAATTTAAGTTTATTTTCTGTTTGTAGCAAAAGTAATTGAGTTTAAATAGAAGCAAGTTGAAACAAGCATGGGACACAATGCAGCAAACTGGTGGAAACTTCCCTGCAATGATTGTCCAGTTGGCAATACTTTGGCAAGATTCCACAGGGAAACAATGTTGATGTGGAAAATAGAACAAACTATACCAGGGCAGGAATTCATGATGTATTGGGAGGAAACATTTATTAGTAAGAGCAGCTTTTACACAGTCCTGTCTACACTTTACTGACCAATTCATCATTTAAAGCTAAACTAAATGGTTTGTTAACTTTATTCTCTAGTTCTGTCATTGATGGACTCACTTTATGGAAAGTTGAACTATATCCATCAGTTTGGTTCATCCTTTGGAAACATTTTAAATTCATGGATAAGAACACATAAATTGTGATGAAGGACAATAGCATATCTTGTAACTCACTTTAGTTGTGATGATGATAGAGATACAGCACGGAAACATGCCCTTCGGCCCACCGAGTTCACACTGAACATCAACCACCCAATTACAGTAATCTTACATTAATCCCTTATTTTATTCTCATTAATTCCCCTGATTCAATTTGGTACATTGATTTGATAAGATCGTCACCTTTGTAATGGATATTACCTTAACTATTCCCTGTACAACTCCATATTGTAAAACTAAGACTAACATTTTCTAATGATAAAACAGTCTGGAAAGCTCATTAAGCAGGTAAAAACACCTCAGGCATTTAAGCCTTTCATTAATACTGAGTCCATTGCTAATTATGCTGTAATTTGGTTTAACCGCATTGAAAGATTTCACGGCGTGCCGGAGTAGCTCAGGGGTCAGGCGGCATCTCAGGAGAACATGGATAAGTGACGTTTCAGAACTGAAACATCGCCTGTCCATGTCGCCTGAGATGTTGCCTGACCCACTCAGCTACTCCAGCACTCGGTCATTTTGGCAAACCAGAAACTGCTTTTTCTTGTTTCTTTATTTAAATTTTTTTTAATCAAATATAAATGGTTAATTTGAATCACCATCACCAGCAGTCCATTGTATAAAGTTAGTGTTCAGACATCCAGGACCACTTTCCATTAGGAGAGCTTTAAATCACAATTTATTTTGTTTAGCTGGAATAGACTCTGCTTTTTTTCTGTGTGGGTTGGTTTGTGAATGTTGCTTCATGCCATGATTAACCAATAAATATATAATTTCTGTAGAGAGAAGGTGTACCACTCATTAAACTCAGTAACTTGTGAGAAGAGTGTTATTTTTCATTTGTGTGAGAATTTTGTTTGATTTGCTGAATTCTTAATGTTTTTTTGCGCGTATTTTGCGCAGGTTTAGAAATATTACACAACATGATCTCTGTCGAAATGTTCTAACATTTTTTCTGGTATTTTGCTTTCAAAATTCGCTCTCTTCAGATTCATTATTACAAATTGAATGGAGAATATTGCGTGGGGGAGGTTCAAAACTGTGGTATGGATTTAGCCACATCAAGAACAGTAAGATTCTCATTCCTCACACCCTAAGCGCCTGCACCATAAAGAAGTGATATGTGGGGGGGGGGGTTGCTGTCCACAAGTGACGAAGAAAAACTCAGTGCTTTAACACATCATGGATGATAAGATTCTGGGAGGAAGATTTATAGTTCATGTTCATAAATTCTAGGAGCAGTGTTGGGCCATACGGACAATCAACTCCACTCTGCCATTCAATTATGGCTAGTCCTGTCTTCGCCCCATAACCCCTGACAACCTAACAAATTAAGTAATAGTAATTAAGCTTAATAGGAACCTGAGGGTAATTTTATGTTGCACAGAGGGTGGTGGGAATATAGAACAAGCAGCCAGAGGAGGTAGTTGAGGCAAGTACTATAATAACATTTCATAGACACTTGGATAGGGTACAAGGATAGGAAAGGTTTAGAGGGATATGGGTCAAATGCTGGCAGGTGGTACTAGTGTAGATGGGGCATTTTTGGTCAGCATGGACGTTGGGCCGAAGGCCCTGCTTCCATGCTGTATGACTCTATAACTCCACAACTCTTGCTGTTTCACATCCTGCATCTGCATGCCATTCACGTGAGGAGGTGTGTGCCGGAAGGCAGGATGGGAAGGTGTGAGGGTGGGCTCAGGTAGAATCATCCAAATGGAATATAAAGTTTAAGGTAGACAAAAGTGCTGGAGAAACTCAGCGGGTGCATCAGCATCTATGGGGCATAGGAAATAGGCAACGTTACTCACTTTAGGCACTTTTGCTACCACAATAGGCACTTTTGCTACCTTCGATTTTCCAGCATCTGTACTTCCTTCTTGAACAAAAATTTAAGGTTGTGGATGCCCACACACTTTCACCTCATCATGTCAAGGAAATATGCCTCCAATAGTTGGATAAATTATCGTCTCATATGTGTGTACAATATGCAAACCAAAGAATTTCACTGTGACATGTCACATGTGATAATAAAGTATCAATCAATCAATCAATTAATGTCTCTGTGTTGATTCATTTGCGTTCTCCTGGTTAATGCCAAGCGACAATACGTCTGACCAATAAACTTGCATCCCAATACAAAACCTAGTAAATTACTATTCTTCACATTACATGATTTTCATAAGTAATGGGAGTAGAATTAGGCCATTAGTAGAATAAGTTTCCATTCTTCACATTACATGATTGTCATAAGGTCATAAGTAATAGGAGTAGAATTAGGCTATTCGGCACATCAAGTCTACTCCACCATTCAACGCAATGAAGGCCACATGCCATTGGCTTTTTTCACTGCCTGCAGTTCCTGCATGCTGACTTTCAGTGACTGATGTACAAGCACACCCAGGTCTCGTTGCACCTCCCTTTCTCCTAATCTGACACCATTCAGATAAAAATCTTTTCTTGCCACCAAAGTGGATAACCTCACATTTAACCACATTATACTGCATCTTCCATGCTTCTGCCCACTCACCCAACCTACCTGCAGCCTTATAGCATCCTTCTCACAGCTCACAACTGCCACCCAGCTTTGTGTCATCCGCAAACTTAGAGATGTTACATTTAATTCCCTTGTCTAAATCGTTAATATATATTGTAGACAACTGGGGTCCCAGCACTGAGACCTGCGGCACCCCACTAGTCACTGCCTGCCATTCAGAAAAGGACCCGTTAATTCCTACTCTTTGCTTCCCATCTGCCAACCAGTTCTCTATCTATGTCAATACTGTACCTCAATACCATGTGCTTTAATTTTGCACACTATTCTCTTGTGTGGGACCTTGTCAAATGATTTTTGACAGTCAAGATATGCCACATCCACTTGCTCTCCCTTATTCATTCCATTTCTAACATCCTCAAAAAATTCCAAAAGATTAGTCAAGCATGATTTCCCCTTCATAAATCTATGCTGACTTTGACCGATCCATCACTGTTTTCCAAATGCGCTGCTATAACATCTTTAATAATCGACTCCTGCATCTTCCCCATGACTGGTTTATAAATTCACCATTTTCCCTCTCCCTCTTCCTAAAAAGTGGAGTGATATTGGTTACCCTCTAGTTACTAAAACAGGAATATAATTTGTGGTTAGTACCATGCATGCATTTGTGGTTAGTACCATTCAAACCGTTATCTGTTTGCATAGCAATCATGCCACAGTGCCAGTTGTGTGTGTGTGGTGTGTGTGCGAGAAATGGTTGGGCTGCAATTTTATAAGCCAGTTTTAAAGATATCCCAGACCCATAACAATTGAATGAAACTTATACATAGTTTCCAAACCACACGTGTCTCTTATTTGCCATTCAGTTTGAGTTACGATCTATCTTTTCAATAAATCCTTTTTCTGAATTTTGTAAATAATAAAAAGGTGTACAAATCACTGAAAGATTTTTTTTTAATTTAAAAAATATATATCTTTATTTATTAGAGGTACCGTAAGTTACATCAGTGTACATCCCTTATATTGTATTACAGTGATTGTACCCCTTAATTTTTTTAAGGCTTTAAAAAAGAAAGAAAAGAGAGAGAAATAACAGCAAAGAAAGTAGAAGAGTGAAAAAGAGATGTGAAAGTGCAAAAGCGTGATGAGGGAAAGGAAACCCTTGAAGAATGAGAGACCGGAGAGGAAAAAAAAAGAAAAAGGGAAAGAAAGAGAAAGAAAGAAGAAAAGCCAGTTACTTTATTATAAACATCTCGCAAAAGGAATCTACCAACTAGACAGTTTTTCTTCTTCCTTTACCAAGACCTGACACCAGTACTTTTTTGAGGTATTCTTGCACTTTATCCTTGTAGTAGATTTATAAATGCAGACCACGTCTTATAGAAACAGTCCGATTTTCCTGCTGGTCGGAGTCTCATATCTTCCAAGTGTAGTGTTTCGAACATAGTTGAAATCCACATATTAACTGTTGGTATAGGAGTATTTTTCCAGAATTTTATTTTTTATTTTTATTTTATTTATTTTTTAATTTTATGTTAAATATTTTTATTAGACATAAGTACATATTAATAGAATATACTTCTCACATACATTCGTAATATTATTAATATTAACAATTATGTCTTATTTGTATTTCTATACATTTTGTTTTTATTGCAGATAGGAAAAGATAAAGAAAAATAAAGTAAAAGTAGAAAATCAAAAAAAAAGAAATGAGTGGAGTATTAAAAAAGTTATCCATCATTGGAGACATATCCATGATTTGTTATATATGATTCTTCATCCATTCCATTATTCAGGCTTCAGTCAGGCTCTCATACCGAGCGATTTTGACCCTTTAAATATTCAATAAATGGAGACCATATCCCTCTGAAAAGATCCAACTTGTCCAGTAGGACAAGCCTTAATCTTTCCAGATGAAGTGTCTCCGACATTCCTGTAATCCACATTTTGGTTGTGGGGGATGTAGGACCTTTCCAGAATTTTAATATTAATTTTTTCCCAATTATTAAACTGTAATCAATAAAAATTCTTTGATTCGTTGTTATTAATTGATCTGTTTCTAATATTCCCAATATTATTAATTTTGAGTCAGGGATCAGATTCATATTAACAACATTCAAAATTATCTTAAATATTGGATAGGAGTAGAAACATTCTGAAAAAATTGTAATCTAAAAGGACTGGATTTAGAAGATAGAGAATTATTAAACATTGAAATAACTACTAAATAAATTGAAGAAGCTATTAGATCATTAAAAAATGGTAAAAACTCCAGGACCAGATGGTATTGGATCAGAATTTTATAAAACATTTTATGATGTGATAGCTCCACGTTTGAAGACACTATATGAACACATTTATGCACAACCGAAATTACCAGACATATTAAATTAATCTATTATAACTCATACCTAAATCAGATAAAAATCTGGATGATCCAGGGTCATATAGAGCTATACCTCTTTTTAAATACTGATCAAAAAATATTAACCAAAATACTAGCACAAAGACTAAATACAGTGATTAATAAACTAATTCATTCAGATCAAACAGGATTTATACCAAAACGATACTCCTCAAACAACCTGAGAAGATTATTCAATATTATATACTCGAAAAGAAACATTAATAAGGATGTATCAATGATTTCGTTGGACTTCTAAGTGCTGACATTTATCACATATGGCAGATACATTTGAAAAAATACTATGTAATTTGGATTTTAAATAATGTAATCTATGTAATATTTTAAATTGTATAAGAGATTGTCTAGCATTTAATGAACAATGGTGTATATGTTGTAAACTTTCATCCCATACTTCTAGTCTGATTAATTGATTCGTTTTCCTCAAGATATGCAAAAAAGTATCGATGATAAAGGGAACAAGCCATTGTAAGCTGTTTGTGGTGTGAAAATGAGAAGCTGGTGCGACTGGGGTGGGGGAGGGAGATAGAGATAGTGGGAATGCCAGGGCCCGAGGGCTGAGGGAGAGGTGGGAAGGGGAGGAGACAGCAAGGGTTAACAGAATTGAGAAAATTCAATGTTCAAGCCCAAAAGATGCAGACTCCCCAAGCGGAATATGAGGTGCTGTTCCTCCAGCTTGCGGTGTTGCTCACTCTGGCCGTGGAGGAGGCCAGGACCGAGAGGTCGGATGCGGAATGGGAGGGGGAGTTGAAGTGCTGAGCCACCGGGAGGTCGGGTTTGGTTATTGCGGACCGAGCGGAGGTGTTCGGCGAAGCGATCGCCAAGCCTCCGCTTGGTCTCACCGATATAGATCATCTGGCATCTGGAGCAGCGGATGCAGTAGATGAGGTTGGAGGAGGTGCAGGTGAACCTCTGTCGGACCTGGAAGGACTGCTTGGGTCCCTGAAAGCAGTGGAGGGGGGAGGTGAAGGGACAAGTGTTGCATTTCTTGCGGTTGCAAGGGAAAGTGCCCGGGGAAGGGGTAGAGCGGGAGGGGAGGGAAGAATTGACAAGGGAGTTGTGGAGGGACTATATGTTGTCACAACATATAGTCCTCCGCCAGTTTTCGCCACCTCCAACGTGACCCCTCCACCCGCCACATCTTCCCATTTCCCCGCCTGTCTGACTTCCGCAAAGACCGCTCCCTCCGCAACTCCCTTGTGTACCCTCGATTCTCCAGCATCTCCAGTTCCTTCTTTAACACATGAGATGCAGATCTGTTTTAAAAAAACTGATGATAACATGTGATTAATTTATACTGCACAACATACAAATGTTCCAAGCAGGTTTGGAGTTAGGGTCAGAGTTGTCTTTCGAGGCAGGCCCAGTATTATGGTCAGGATAGCCTTTCAGGACAGGGTGAAAGATGGAGGAAGTCACTTCATCCAGATTAAACTCGTATGTGCAGTATAGACTTTCAGAATAGGAAACTTTAACAATCTAACTATTGATTTCCATAGGATCTTTATGGCAAGCATTGATCTCAAAGATGCATGCTATTCAGTTCCCATTCACAGGGATCACTGAAGATATTTGAAATTTATCTAGATGGGGCAATGATAGCAGTCAAAGCGTTGCAAAATGGGCTAACTTCAGTTCCCAGGTTATTTACCAAATTACTCAAACCGGTGCTTGGGTTGCTCAGAGCTTAAGAACATTTGTTATCGCCTATCTGGATAAAGTTTTAAACACTATATTTTACTAAAATTAACTGTTGCAGCACAAAACCTTTTTGAGAAATTGGGGTTCCTCATCCATCCAGATTAATTTAAGTTGATACCAATCAGAACTATTGATTATTGGGATTTACCTTTAACTACCAACTTAACAGTGACTCCGCCCTGGGGCAAGAGATTGGAATTAACAGAAGCCTGTAACAACCTCGTTGTTATGAAGCAGCCTTCTATTCATCAATTGTAATTGGCAATATAGTAGCTGTGTTTCAGCTGTGCAGATTTGGGACTTTGCATTATCAGAACTTACAACGTGCAAAGAATTAACCTCTCAAGTACCATATAGATCATTATTAACAGACCTATGCTATTACCAGCTGAAGCTACCAAAGTCACAATGGTGGCAGTATTCAGCATTGCTCCAGTAATTTTGGTCAGTAATCTTCAGTAATTACAAACTGATGCTAGTGCTCAAAGATGAGAAATTACGAATGCCATCTCCAGTTACGGAGGCGGATGCATTTTGCATGAGTCACCAATTTTTCAGTTATTGATATCAACTACCTATAAACACTAAGTGCGTTCTATAGGTTAAAGGTTATTGTGCAATTATGCATAATCTGCATGCTCAACTCCAAGTTGATACACTATGGTATCACATGGGTGCAATCAAGTTAAAGTATCCTGTGATATTTACCTAACCTCATTTGACGCTATTGTATCATCACGTGAACACAGGATGGATGTTGGATCACAAAGTATTTAATGTTATTATGGCTCGATGGAACACCGAATATCGATATGTTTACATCCAGGCTCATTCACCAGTTGCAAAATATGTGGCATACAGTGGTGAGAGATACATTTTCGCCAAACTGGAGAGGAATGTTCTTTCATGTATTTCCTCCATTCTGCCTCATCAGTTGGGTCTTGCAATAAATCCAGCAAGATCCCGCTTCATGTTTTTCGAACTGCCTGACTGGCATTTGCAGCCATGGTTCCCGCTAATGTTGGGAATAATATAGACCCTTATATGGTTATTCTAAGCATAAAACTTTGCTGGTTCAGCCTGTGACTCGGGAAACCAGCCTCTGCATGATAAATCAATTCATTGACTTGCAGACTCTGAGATAACTATTCCTGCGGCTCGGGTTGTCAGACCGATCCATGTAAGTGCTCACTGCAGAGTGCAGGGATAGCACCAAAAAAGGCAGTACATTTCATCTTCAGGAGATGGGAAGCGTTTTTGTTTAAATACACGTTACATATAATACAGCACGGATAACTGACATCTTGGAGTTCATTTTCAAATGGGTCTTTGACTATAATTAAGTTATAGTGCCATTAACTGTGCCAACGTGCCTTCTCATCATCTTTGCTGCAGCAAGTGGGACCCACACTGTCGGGTCTCACCCTCTGATATCCAGAATCATATGGGATATCTTTAACACAAGTTCTCCCAGGCCCAGTTACACGGAAGTATGGGACATTGACGTTATGTTAACACTACTTCACCAGGGGGCTCCAACTATATCCTTATCTTTAGTCGGCTCTCATAAGGTAGTCATCTTCATGGCACTGGTCTCAGTACAACGGGTCCAGTCACTACATAAATTGTGACTGGACAGGATGGTTATATCTGCTAATAAATATTTTATGTTCATGATTTAAATAACCAGAACAAACCAGGGGTGCTAGGTCTCAACTAGTTTCATGGCATACCCCATGGACCTACGGTAATGTGTGGTCACACATTTGCAACAATACGTCTAGGTCACCTAGAGCCTTAATGGCTCCAAACTAGCAATGTTTGTTAGTTACGAAAAACCTCACAAGAAGGTATTAGTTCTACCATCTCCAGGTGGTTAAAACGGCGTTTTGGCTAATGCACGAGTTGATACTAATATTTTCAACTCTCACTCCACCAGGGCTGCTACTACATCAGCTCCAAAGGTTATGTACGTTCCGCTGGACCACATCCTAACAGCTGCAGGATGGTCAAACGAACATACTTTCCAAACATTTTATAATAACCCGTTGCCAGACCGGGGGTATTTGCCAACTCCATTTTGGATTCTGTTTTATAGTTTCCCCCTGGATGAGAGGGTTCACCATTATTTTCCTTTGATGATTAAAGCATCAGCATTTTTAACAAACTAAGTCGTGTCTGAATGCATTAATCTTTTCCACTCCTCCATGGTCAACTCAGGCAGTGTGTTATGCATGGACTAATTTCCGGCATGAAATCACAGAGCTTTAAAATCTTCATGTAGTCACTCGCGTGACTCCGAGGTAAAATAGTACGATTAAACAGAACTTACCAGTTTGAAGTTTGATCTTTATTTTATGAGGAATTACGATGAGCGATTCCGTGCCCACCGCTCCCAACCCTCGTATCATAAAGGCAATCTGGTAGTTCTACTCTTCTCTAATCTTACTATGTTCAGTTCAACTATTGTTATCTGTGATTTCACACCGCTGCTTTGAAGATTGACGTGCATGCGGGCTGACGGCCTTCTTTACATAATCGCTCAACGTAACTCCTCATAAAATAAAGATCAAACTTCAAACTGGTAAGTTCTCATTTAATCTTACTATTAAATCTGTCATTAGAAGAACTGGAAGATAGAATTATTGGATGCATATTGAATTTTCAAAGCAAGAATTAAATCTGGGGATTGTGCAGCAGCGGGCGGATTAGAGTCACGGTGTAATGTGGGAGAATAAAACTGCCTACTGCACAAGATGACATATACATTGAATAAGACACTTAGGTCTGGAAATTCTATCATGCAGCACAATGTTGCTGGTTGTTCTGCAATAAAACATTGGCAAAAAGTTGAAATGTGCTGTTTTGATTCTGTTTGCTCCATGCCAATGATGCACAAACGCGTGAGGCACCCAGGATTGTGCAGTAGCAACCAACGGCATAGAGTGCGCTCCTATATCCTACAGAAGACAGACGCAAAATGCTGGAGTAACTCAGTGGCTCAGCCATTATCACTGGAGATAAGGAATAGATGACATTTGGGGTTGAGACCCTTCTTCAGACTGAGCGTCGGGGAAAGGGAAACGTGAGATATAGACGGTGATAGAGAGACATAGAACAAATGAAGACAATAGACAATAGGTGCAGGAGTAAGCCATTCAGCCCTTCGAGCCAGCACCGCCATTCAATGTGATCGGGGCTGATCATCTCCAATCAGTACCCCATTCCTTCCTTCTCCCCATATCTCCTGACTCTGCTATCTTTAAGAGCCCTATCTAGCTCTCTCTTGAAAGTATCCAGAGAACCGGCCTCCACCGCCCTCATGTGAAATAAATGAAAGATATGCAAGAAAGAAACAATGATCAAGGAAATGATTCATTGTTGGCTGTGTGTTAGGTTAAAATGTGTTACACAGACAATGAAACTCACCAGGACGACAGTGAAAGTGGTAAAATGACTAGGGTGGGGGAGGGATAGAGAGAGAGAGAGGATGAAAGGGTTGCTTGAAGTTACTTATATCCTACCCTCTTACATTGCTACATGTTGCCATTTATCCGTAGTCCCAACCTATGCAAATGGCCTAAGGTTTAAGACCTGATCCTGCCCTTGTGCTCTCACCCACCCCAGCATATCCCCACAGTGATTACTCCTTAACCATTTAACGCCTGGCTCTGGACCCTCCGATCTTCCCATGTTGGAAAGCTAAATGGAAAAGACCTTTCCGTTCCATCAAACTTCTCGACCCGAAACGTCGCCTATTCCTTCTCTCCATAGATGCTGCCTCACCCGCTGAGTTTCTGCACCATTTTTTGTCTACCTTATATTTTTCTAGCATCTGAAGTTCTTTCTTAAATCAATAGGATATTTCTTAGCTGAAAAAGAACATAAGAAGTAGAAGTGAAAGGTGGGCCATATAATCACCTAAACATTTAATAATATTTTGCACCTTCCCATTTCATCACAATAATCACTGTTCTACTGATGCCCAAAGATCAGTTGTTCTCAGCCTTCTCACACTCGTCCCCCACCCCCCCCTCCCCCATACACCCCCCTCGCCCACATCCCCCCTCCCCCACAGCCCCCATTCCCCCCACAGCCCCCCCTCCCCCACACACACCCCCAATGGCCCCCGACAGGCCCCGCCTGCAGCCATCCACCTCCCCTGGCTACAGGATGCTCCCCGCCAGAACCCGTCCCCTTCCCCGGGCTAAAGAACGCTTCCGCTGTTTCGTTGGGGGAACAGGTGAGTGGTGGAATATTGCATTGGGGAATGGGCTGCTTTGGGGGACCAGGCCTCCCGTGTGACTGGGACCCAACAGGTCCCACTTAGTCTAGTTACACTCTAATGCCTTCAATGTCTCTTTTAGCTTCCCTGCTCAATCGTGCAGCCCTTTACAAGAAGGTAGACCAGGTGCGGATGCTCAACGAGAAAGTGAAGTCTCTGGAGAAGTCCATCAACCATCTGCTTGAGAAGGTGAAGGGAGCTAAACGCTCACTCAGGCAGGTGAAGAAAGAGAGCAAGCGGGAAGCAATGCTCATGAAACAGCAGCAGAACAAGGAAACAGGAAAGTTGAACGCACTGGCAAACCGATCCTGAAACCAGTCAAGAAACCAGTCAACCACAATCTGTAACGATGCAGACTCACTGGTTGTAACGGTCTTTAAGTTAGAGTTGAAATGTTTCCATGCATTACACATGGAAACTACATACAGCAATCTATTCTCAGTAACATTGTAGTTGTGTGAACTAGAAAAATATAGTCGTAAAGCTTGGCTTTCACATTTGCGTTATATTTCTCAGCCAATGTAAGTTTATTTCCCATTGAAAGCAAGAGTAATTGAGTTTAGATAGAAGCAAGTTGAAACAGGCATGGGACACAATGCAGAAAACTGGTGGAAACTTCCCTGCAATGATTGTCCAGTTGGCAATACTTTGGCAAGATTCCACAGGGAAACAATGTTGACGTGGAATAGAACAAACTGTACCAGGTCAGGAATTCATGGTGTATTGGGAGGAAACATTTATTAGTAAGAGCAGCTTTTACACAGTCCTGTCTACACTTTACTGATCAGTTCAGCATTTAAAGCTAAACTAAATGGTTTATTCTCTAGCTCTATCACTGATGGACTCACTTCATTGTAAGTTGAACCAAAACCAACAGTTTGGTTCATCCTTTGAGAGCATTTTAAATTCATGGATAAAAACAGACCAATGATATTTAAAACACAGAAATTACAGATGAGGAACAATAGCATATCTTGTATCTCACTTTAGTGATAGTGATAGAGATACAACACGGAAACATGCCCTTCGGCCCACCGAGTTCATACTGAACATCAACCACCCAATTACACTAATCTTACATTAATCCCTGGTTTTATTATCTTTAATTCCCCTGATTCAAAATTTGGTACAATAGAAAAGATTGTCACCTTTTGATTACTCTGTAATGGATTTCACCTTAACTATTATTCCCTGTACAACTCCATATTGTAAAACTAAGACTAAATGTTTCTAATAATAAAACAATCTGGAAAGCTCATTAAGCAGGTAAAAACACCTCAGGCATTTAAGCCTTTCATTAATACTGAGTCCATTGCTAATTATGCTGTAATTTGGTTTAACTTAATTGAAAGATTTCACGGAGTGCTTCGGAGTACCTCAGGGGGTCAGGCGGCATCTCAGGAGAACATGGATAGGTGACGTTCCAGAACTGAATCATCGCCTGTCCATGTTCGCCTGAGATGTTGCCTGACCCACTCAGCTCCTCCAGCACTCTGTCATTTTAGCAAACCAGCAACTGCAGTTTCTTCTTTCTTAATTTAAAGATTTTTAATCCAAATATAAATGGTTAATTTTAATCACCATCACCAGCAATCCATTTTATAAAGTTAGTGTTCAGACATCCAGGACCACTTTCCATTAGGAGTTTGCAATGCTTTTAATCACAATTTATTTTGTTTAGCTGGAATAGACTGTGCTTTTTTTCTGTGTGGGATGGTTTGTGAATGTTGCTTCATGCCATATATAATATATAATTTCTGTAGAGAGAAGGTGTACCACTTATTAAACTCAGTAACTTGTGAGAAGAGTGTTATTTTTCATTTGTGTGAGAATTTTGTTTGATTTGCTGAGTTCTTAATAATGTTTTTTTGCGCATATTTTGCGCAGGTTTAGAAATATTACACAACATGATCTCTGTCGAAATGTTCTAACATTTTTTCTGGTATTGGTGTGGGGGAGGTTCAAACTGTGGTATGGCTTTAGCCACATCAAGAACAGTAAGATTCATATTCCTCACATCGTAAGCCCCTGCATCATAAAGAAGTGATATGTGGAGGGGAGGGCCCTGCCCACAAGTGACGAAGAAAAACCCAGTGCTTTGACACATCATGGATGGTAAGATTCAGGGGGGAAGATTTATAGTTCACGTTCATATATTCTAGGAGCAGAGTTGGGCCATTCAGCCCATCAACTCCAATCCGCCATTCAATTATGGCTGATCGATCTTTCTCTCTCAACCCTATTCTCCTGCCTTCGTCCCATAACCACTGACAACCTAACAAATCAAATAATAGTAATCAAGCTTAGCAGGAACCTGAGGGTAATATTATTTTACACAGAGGGTGGTGAGTATACGGAACAAGCTGCCAGTGGAGGTAGTTGAGGCAAGTACTATATTAACATTTAATAGGCACTTGGATAAGGTACAATGATAGGAAAGGTTTAGAGGTATATGGGCCAAATGCTGGCAGGTGGGACTAGCATAGATGGGGCATTTTGGTCAGCATGGAGAAGTTGGGCCGCAGGGCCTGCCTCCATGCTGTATAACTCTATAACTCTCCAACTCTTTCTGTTTCACATCCTGCATACTGCATGCCATTCACATGAGGAGGTGTGTGCCGGAAGGCAGGATGGGAAGGTGTGAGGGTGGGCTCAAGTGGAATCATCCAAATGGAATATAAAGTTTAAGGTTGTGGATGCCCACACACTTTCACCTCATCATGTCAAGGAAATATTCCTCCAATAGTTGGATAAATTATCTTCTCATATGTATGTAGAATATGCAAAACAAGGAATTTAATTGTGACACGTCACATGTGATAATAAAGTATCAATCAATTAATGTCTCTGTGTTGATTCATTTGCACTCTCCTGGTTAATGCCAAGCGACAATACGTCTGACCAATAAACTTGCATCCCAAACAAAATCTAGTAAGTTACTATTCTTCACATTACATGGTTGTCATAAGGTCATAAGTAATAGGAACAGAATTAGGCCATTCAGCCCATCAAGTCTGCTCCACCATTCAATCATGGCTGATCTATCTCTTCCTCCTAACCCCATTCTCCTGCATTCTCCCCATAACCCCTCATACCTGTACTAATCAAGAATCTATCTTTGCCTTAAAAATATCCACTGACGGTCTCCACAGCCTTCTGTGGCAACAAAATTCCTCAAATTCACCACCCTTTGACTAAAGATGTGGCTGCAAATTGTGTCTCAAATCCTTCGATAACTTTGAATAAACAATATAACCCTCCTATGTTTATAACTTGCTTGTGTAAGTCTTAAGAAGGATCTCACCCATTCCTTCTCTCCAGAGATACCACCTGTCCTGCTGAGTTAGAATAGATTAGATTAGATTAGATTTTATTACTTGTCATTAGAACCACATTCGAGGCTCAAACGAAACTCCGTTTCCACAGCCATACAAACAAAACAATTCCTACATGACACACGAACAATTCAATTTACAGAAAACATCCATCACAGTGAATCTCCTCCTCACTGTGATGGAAGGCAAAGTCTTTTCTCTCCCCTGCACCATTTCTCTCCCGATGTTGAAGCCCCAGGCGGGGCGATGTACGGCCCTGCTCCAGGCACAAAATTCACAAGTTGAAGCCCCCAGCGGGCGCTGGAATGTCCCGCGGACATTAAAGCTGCGCCGGGCTATGTACGGCCCCGCTCCGGATCGTTCCAACCCCGCGACACGGATGAGAGAAGTTGTGTTGCGGGAGCACCGGAAAGTGGTCTCTCACCCGGACCCACGAGCTCCCGATATCCCGACAGTCCACCGGTCTGCAGCTGCAGCAGGAGCTCCAGAGTTGGGCCGCAGCAGCGAACCACCACCGCTCCCCATGCTCCGAGGCCGGCCAGCGCCACAATGCTGAGTAGTCCGCAGCTCCGCAGGCTCCGTGAAGCCCCCAATTCGGGGGTCGGTCTCCCGTGCCGGGAAGAGATTTTAAAAAGTTTCACCCCCCCCCCACACCCCACATATACACAGTTAGAAACAGTACAAAAAAAACACGAACAACTACATTTAACTAGACAAAAAAAAAGGACAGGCTGTAGGGGCCACTGCAACGTGAGTCGCGCCGCTGCCGAGTTACTCCAGCATTTTGTGGCCACCAAGGATATGTAGAAGCTGGTTTACAACAAAGATAGGCACAAAAAACTGGAGTAACGCAGCGGGTCAGGTAGTATTTCTGGAGAAAATTATCTCGACCCAAAACGTCACCTATTCCTTTATCCAGAGATGCTGTCTGACCCACTGAGTTACTCCAATTTTTTGCGTCTATCTTTTATAACTTGCCTAGCAGTCTCACATTCCGGTTGTACCAGTCAAGAAGAAAAGATAATCCAGAACGTAACTTGCTAACAAAGCTGCCAGCAATGGAAATATAGTTACTAAAACAGGAATATAATTTGTGGTTAGGTACCTTGCATAGAAAACATAGAAACATAGAAAATAGGTGCTCCATTCGGCCCTTCGAGCCAGCACCACCATTCAATATGATCATGGTTGATCATCCAAAATCTGTACCCCGTTCTGTCATTTTCCCCCATATCCCTTACCCCCAAGAGTTAAATCTAACTCTCTTTAAATTGTGTATTGGCCTCCACTGCCTTCTGTGACAGAGAATTCCACAGATTCACAACCCTCTGGGTGAAGAAGTTTTTGCTCATCTCAGTCCTAAATGGCCTTCTCCTTATTCTTAGGTAGACAAAAATGCTGGAGAAACTCAGCGGGTGAGGCAGCATCCATGGAGCGAAGGAATAGGTTACGTTTCAGGTCGAGACCCTTCTTCAGACCCTTCTGGGGGTGGGGGGGCTGGAAGAAGAAAGGAAGAGACGGAGTCAGAAGAACTGGGAAGGGGAGGGGAAGGAGGGAGAAAGCAAGGACTACCTGAAATTGGAGAAGTCAATGTTCATACCGCAGGGTTGTAAACTACCCAAGCGAAATGTGAGGTGCTGCTCCTCCAATTTGCGGTGAGACTCACTCTGACCATGGAGGAAGCCAAGGACAGAAAGGTCAGATTCGGAAAGGGTGGGGGAGTTGAAGTGCTGAGCTACTGGGAGATCAGGTTAGTTAAGGCGAACTGAATGGAGGTGTTGGGTGAAACGATCGCTAAGCATGCACTTGGTCTCACCGATGTAGAGCAGTTGACACCTAGAACAGCAGATGCAATAGATGAGGTTGGAGGAGGTGATGGTGAACCTCTGCCTCACCTGGAAAGGCTGCTTGGGTCCTTGGATGGAGTCGAGGGAGAAGCTAAAGCGACAAGTGTTACATTTCCTGCGGTTGCAAGGGACAGTGCCAGGGGAGGGGGTGGTTTAGGTGAGAAGGGACGGATTGACCAGGGAGCTACAGAGGGAGTGTTCTCTGCTGAAAGGGGAGGGGATGGAAAGATGTGGCCAGTGGTGGCATCCCGTTGGAGGTGGCAAAAATGTCAGAGGATTATCTGTTGTATGTGACGGCTGGTAGGGTGGAAGTTGAGGGCAAGGGTGACTCTGTCCTTGTTACGAGTGGGGGAATGGGGATTGAGAGCAGAGCTATGGGATATAGAGGAGACCCTGGTGAGAGCCTCATCTGTAATCGAAGAGGGGAACCCCGTTCCCTAAAGAATGAGGACATCTCCGATGGAACACCTCATCCTAGGTGCAGATGCGGCATAGACAGAGGAATTGTGAGTAGGGCATAGAGCCCTTACAGGAAGCAGTGTGGGAAGAAGTGTAGTTCAGATAGCCACGGGAGTCAGTGGGTTTGTTGTAGATGTCAGTCTGTTACCTGCGATGAAGATAGTGAGGTCTAGAAATGGTAGGGAAATGTCAGAAATGGTGGTGAATGTGATGGAAGTTAGTGGTGAAATGGATGAAGTCAGTGAATTCTGCGTGGGTACAGGAGGTAGCACTGATGCAGTTGTCAATGTAGCGGAGGTAGAGTTCAGGGATAGGGCCAGGGTACGCCACAAACAAGGATTGTTCGACAAACCCAACAAAGAGGCAGGCATAACTTGGGCCCATGTGTGTGCCCATAGCTACGCCTTGGATTTGGAGGAAATGGGAGGAGTCAAAGGAAAAGTTGTTGAGGGTAAGGACCAGCTCTGCTAGGCGGAGGAGAGTATTAATAGACGGGGATTGGTTGGTTTCGCGGTCTTGGAAGAAACAGAGGGCTTTAAGACCCTCCTGGTGGGGGATGGAGGTGTAGAGTGACTGGACATCCATGGTGACGATGAGGGAGTGGGGGCCTGAAAAACGGAAGTCATGGAGGAGATGAAGAGCATGTGTGGTGTCTTAGACATAGGTAGGGAGAGATTTGACCAGGGGAGATAGGATGGAATCGAGGTATGTGGAAATAAGTTTGGTGGAACAAGAACAAGCAGAAACAATGGGTCTGCCAGGACAGTCAGGTAATTTAGTGGCCTTGCACCCTGCTTGAAGTGGTTGGAAACTGCACTTGCATTCGGTGGCCTTGCACCCTGCTTGAAGTGGTAGAAAACTGCACTTGAATTCGGTGGCCTTGCACCTTGCTTGAAGTGGTAGGAAACTGCACTTGAATTCGGTGGCCTTGCACCCTGTTTGAAGTGGTAGGAAACTGCACTTAAATTTGGTGGTCTTGGACCCTGCTCGAAGTGGTAACACGGGAGGACTGGTTCCCCCAATGCAACCCCAATGCAATATTCCACCACTCACCCGTTCCCCCAATGCAACTTGTCCACCCAACGCAATATTGCACCACTTACACATAGCCCCCAATTGTGCAGGCATGGCTCATTTCTCCTCACCCCCCAGCATTCCCTCCTTATCCTCTTCGCCCTCCCTTTTCTTTCCATCCACCTCCCTTCCCCTATCGCTTCCTCACCTCTCCCTCCCTCTCCTTTCCCCTACCGTTAGTCACGCCCTCCTTCCCTGCATAACTCATCTCCCTCCCTACCCCCTCCTATCCTCTATCCCCCACTCCTCACCACCCCTATCCCCCACTATCCCTCCTGATCTCCTCCACCGCCCTCCTCTCCCTCTATTCCCCACTCCCTACCTCCCCCACTCCCCCATCCTCTTCCTCTATTCCCCCCCCCTCCCCCACTTTCATCACCTCCACTTTCCTCTCTCCTTCCCTACCTCTTCCTCTCCCTCAATTCCCTCACTCTCCCTCCTCACCTCCACAGGATCTTTCCTCTTTCCCTTCCCTCCCCCAATCCCTCACTCACTTCTCCCTCCCTCTCCTTTCCCCTACCCTCAGTCACTCCCTCCCTCCCTCCCTCCATCCATCCCTCCATCCATAAAAAGCAGCATCTGCAGTTCCTTCCTTCACAGATCATTCATTGTTAGTTTAGATCCCGTTGACTTGACCATTGACCATTGGACCAGGTGCAGATGTTGGTGTAGAGAGAGTAGAGGAGAGGAGTGAGTACGCAGCCTTGTGGTGCTCCTATGCTGAATTTTGCGGATCCGAGATGTGCTTTCCCAGCCTCACATGCTGCTTCCTGTCTGTCAGGAAGTTGGTGATCCACTGACAAAGGGGTTCAGGCACATTCAACTCGGAAAGTTTGGAGTGTAGTAGTTCTGGCACAATGGTGTTGAATGCAGAGCTAAAATCAACAAACAGGATCCTCGCATAGGTCCCCTGGCGGTGTAGGTGCTGCAGGATGAAGTGCAGGCCCAGGTTGACTGCATCATCCACAGATCTATTGGCCCGATATGCAAACTGCAGAGGGTCCAGCAGGGAGTTTGTGATATTTTTCAGCTTGACCAGCACAAGCTTTTCGAGTGTCTTCATGACTACAGAGGTCAGTGCGACAGGCCTGTAGTCATTACGACAAGTAATCCTTGCATTAAGACAAGTGATCCTAGAGCATCAAAGTAGTCCTCTTTCTTTAGTAAATATTATTTCCCCCCTGCTGTCATAGATGGATCACTCAGTCATACCCCGCCGGCCTCATAGTTCTGCTCTCATCCCCTCGTCTCAGATAAACAAAAATAATTCGCCTGGTCCTCACCTTTCACCCCACCAGCCTCTACATCCAATGCATTATTCTCTGACATTTGCGTCACCTCCAAAGTGATCCAACCACCAGGCACATCTTTCCATCCTCACCCCTTTATACCTACCGCTCAAATCATTCCCTCTGCAACTCCTTGGTGCATTCATCCCTTTCTACCCAACCCCCTCTCCGCAGATACTTTCCCCTGTACCTCCTTCCTCACAATAATGCAGGGACCGCAACAGTCCTTCCAGGCGAGGCAGAGGTTCGTGTGCAGCTCTTCTAACCTCATCTACCACATCAAGTGTACCCAATGTGACCTCATTTCGCAGAAGATTGTCGCTCGGTCTGCCAAGATCTATTGGATCTCCTGGTTGCTAGCCATGTCATCTCCTCTTCCCATACCTATATTGACCTTTCTATTTTGGGTCTCCTCTATTGCCAGAGTGAGGCCACATAAAAAATGAAAAACCAGCACATCATATTCCACCTGGGTAGCTTAATACCCAAAGGTATGAACATTGAATTCACCAGGTTTAGGTAATTAACCTTAACCTTCCCTTCTCCCCCCCTTGCCTTTCACCTGCCCTTTCACCTGCCTTTATTTTCTCATTCACCATCATTTCTTTCTTTATTTTATTTTTATTTTCATTTCTGCGCTCTCTGTATTCCAGAAAGCTCTCTGCAGCATTGAGATTGCAGTGCCTTCAACGCCCAGCGCATCAAGGTTTGGAAATCTATTTAGTCTGATGACAGATATATTGCTCTAAAACTATAATGTTTCTGACAATGATTTACTTCTATCCTTGTCGGCTTCTGCACAATCTTATTTCAGTCTGGTACACTCAGCACCCCAATTTTCAAATGTTATTTGTACTCTATTTTGCCATTTTCCATTACTGTGCTAAATCTAAGTGGATTCCCACGAGCACAGTTTTTTCCATTAGCTTATTTTCATTTCTTAAGGCTGAGTCTGGTACCAAGCTCTCTCTGAAAGACATTTTAAGAAATCAGCATGTGGCGATGCAGTGGTGGCAGTACCCAGTGGTGCCACAGTGGCGTGGCGGTAGTGTTGCTGCCTTACAGCTCAAGAGACCTGGGTTCGATCCTGACTATGGATGTCATCTGAATAGAGTTTGTTTGTTCTCCCTGTGACTGCATGAGATTCCTCCAGGTGCTCCAGTTTCTTCCCACAATCCAGAGACATGCAGGTTTGTAGGTTAATTGCCTTCTGTAAATTGTCCCTAGTGTGTAGGATGGAACTAGTGTGAATGGGTGATGTTGGTCGGCAAATACTCAGAGATCGGAAGGGCCTGTTTCCACTTTGTATTTCTAAACTAAGCTAAACTAAACTAAACTAAACTAATCTAAACTAAATTAAGGTAAACTAAACTAAACTAAACGTACCACGTTCACTGTTTAGTCTTCCGGTTTAAGATAATTGAGATCCACAATAATATCTAAGCTGGAAATTCTAAAGCATCGTAATGTACGTGTTAACTCGTCATTGCAGTTTTCATCATCAGCCAACACAGAAAACCTTGTTAGCGTCTGAGAAATGGGAATGGGGAAATTTTCTAGTGGTATTGGAATTGGTTATTGTTGTCACTTGTGCAGGGATGCAGTGAAAAACTTTGTTTTGAGTGTGTCTAGGCAAATCGTGAGTAAATCAGGTAATACTAAAGAGAAAATAAATACAGTGCAAAATATATCGTTACAGCTACAGAGAAAGTGCATATTTAAAAAAGTACAGGGACAGCAATGAGGTTGATTGGAAGAACGGAAATTCATCTTTCGCATATCTGTTCAAGAATCTGATAAGAGCCTGGTGCTACGTACTTTCAAGCTTTTGTCATTTTTATGCAATCAGGGAGAGGGAAGGGGAGGGAAGGGGAGGGGAGGGGATAGTATCACTGCTGCGTGAATGGTCTTTGAGAAGTGTGGATGAGTGTTTGCCAAATCAAGTTAAGATGCCTTTGGATTTAATGCTTTCTATGGTACATCTAAGAAACTGATAAGAGTCTTTGGAGAAAGATTCCAAAGACCAAGATTCCATAATTATCTGCGGATGTAGAGGTGATGATGGCCTTTATTGACAATGGCAACAATGTGATTGTACCAAGAAAAATTGTTACCAATATTTGAATCTAAGAACTTAACACTTAGCATCTCCACTTCAGCACCTGTCATAGAAACAACGGTGTGTACACCACCCCACTTTCTGAAATTGTTGACCAGCTCCTTAATCAGTTCAGTTCAGTTTATTGTCACGTTCATTGAGGGTCAGTGAAATGCTATTGCGTGTTAACAGTTCAGCAGAAAAACAATACATGATTACGATCGAGCCTTTCACAGTGAACACATGATAAAGAAATAAGGTTTAGTGCAAGGTAAACCCAGTAAAGTATGATCAAAGATAGTCCGAGTGTCCCCAATGTGGGATATAGTGGTTCAGAACTGCTCTCTGGTTGAGGTACGTTGATCCAGTTGCCTGATAACAGCGGTGAAGAAACTGTCGCTGAAACCTGCTCATATTGAGGTTGTTGTCTTGACACCATGCTAATAAACTCTCTGTAGGGAGATTTGATGGGGTCAGGTTATTAAAGAAGAGCGTTCAATGCTGGGGAACACGTCCATTAAACACAGTGACAAACAGTAGTTGTGAGCTCAAGATTGCAACTGTGTTTGCTGAATCAAAATCACCCTATGTAGATAAGAAAGCCTGTTTGTTCTGCAGAGCAGTGTGTTCTGTGTGAAAATGTTAGTTGAATGTCTTGTGTCTTTTGTCTGCCTGCCACTTTCAGTCTTCAGTCCTTTAGTTGTAATTTCATAGTTTGTTTGTTTTGGTAATTACGATATGTTCAGTTTTTAGTTTGAGTCTGCAGATAGTTTAATACTTTGCTCTGATGCTGTATAACCATTGTGCCTGAATAAAATGTTTTCAACCCCACTGCTGGACTCGGCAAATCATTGAGAATTCAGTGACCCTGCACTCTCTATATCCATCTGGTACTCCACCCTGTCATTATTCGAGGTCTGCCTTAAATTGGATACAAACACAGACACAAACACAAACACAGTACTCTGGATTGAGGCCACATGTAAAGGCCACGTCAGGGCTTTAAGTGTTGTGGTTACTTTGGCATCAAGAACAAATTGCTCCCCCTGCACTTGTGTGGGATGTGAGCTGATGAGGCCAATGTAGAAATTGTTGAGGCTTCCGCAGATGGTAGGCTGGGTGAGTGAAAAGCCTGTGAGGTGGTGCACTTCTTCCATTAGCTACATTGGCATCTTTCCAGTGCTTTCAGTAAATTTTGCAGGACAAGTACTAAGACCGTAATATATATTATGCAGACATAAGGAACTGCAAATGCTGGAATCTTGCGGAGTGCCCGAGTAATGCAGCGGGTCAGGCAGCGTCTGAGGAGGACATCAATAAGCGATGTTTCTGGTCAGGAAGTCTGAAGGAGAGTACCAATCCCAAAAGTTACATATTCACCCTGAGTAACTTCAGCACTTTACAATATCTATCTATATACAGTATTACTTAAACTCTCTGTTTGTTTGTTTGTGTGCATGTGCGTGAGTGACATTTCAAAACTCTGCCAAAATGGTACACGATAAAGCAACAATATATGGCCCAAGTTACTCACCATTGTCCCGGGTAGTAAAAGTAAGTAATCTTCATTCAGATTGATGTTATATTTTACAGGTTTTTGACATTTTAAACTTTATAAAAAACTCTTTTCAACACTTTTCCACTTGCCCTACCCTTAAAAATGTTAACAAATGACCGGACTTCCCAGTGCAATGAGATATTTGTTACATTGTTTTGAGGAGTGGTAGGGAGTGGGATGGGAAGGAGGAGAGGGTGTGGATTGTTGTTTAATGTTATTTAAACATTGTGTTTTGTGGGGGGTGGGATAGGGGGAGGTGAGGAGATCTCACATTCGAGAAAGCATGTAAGATTGCTACCACAAAAGAGATGGCATCAAAGAATGCTCACGAGTTTTATCCACCATGAACTGCAGTGGCCATTTACAGTCACAAGGCAGTGCCTATGGCCAAACCAAGAGACTCTAAACCAAAACCGAAGTATGGCGGGGAGCCAAGTTCAGCCAGTTATTGTTGCAACGGTAAACAATCATCCCAATTTTGTCAGTTCAAAATGGCCAAGTGCTAAAACTGCCAGAAGAAAGGCCATATCACCTTGGCATGGCACTCCCTGATACAATTTAAAATACTGCATAGGCTTTACTACTCAAAGACTAAATTGAATAAGATCTTCCCAACCGTCTCCCCTATTTGTGATAAATGCCACCTCCAAGAAGCGACTTTAACCCATTCCTTTGCTTTCTGTATAAAAATACAAAACTTCTGGAGGGGAATATTGAATATCTTCTCTAAAATACTTAAAATTAAACTGGAACTAGATATAAAACTGAGCATTAGGTATGTCAGAGGCCTGTTCTAAGCTAACAATATTTCAAAGACGTTTCCTTCACTATGGCGTAATAACTGCAAAAAACTCATACTCAAATTTTGGAAAATGACAACAGTTCTCCCAGTGAAGATGTGGGTTACTGACATGTCCGAGACACTACATTTAGAAAACATTAGGCTTGTTTTGGCTGAAAAAGCAGATCAATCTCTCAAAACATGGTCTCCTTGCACTGATTTTTTGCAACAATGGCTGAACACAAATTTAAAACCGATGCTAGGGGTGGGTGGGTGGGGGGAGGGGGGAGGGAGGTATATCTCCATCTTCCTTTTTTCTTATTTTGTTTCTTTCCTCTTGCACTTCTTTGGTAGTTCAGGAGTCTTTTCTTTCCTTTCTTTTATTTTACTTCTTTTTCTTCATTCTCTCCTTTTTCCACTTTTTTTAAAAATTCAGGTTTCAAAGTTAGAAATGAAGCTGTACAATAATTGTATAACTGTCATGTCAATTGCCTTATTATTGTACAATTGCTTCTAATAAAATAAATTGAAAAAAATTTAAAAAAAGAAATGCTTTGAAATTTGGTGGCCTGCGCTCAGCTTGAAATGCTACGAAATTGAATTTGGTGGTCTGCACTCCAATTGAAATGCCACGACATTGAATTTGGTGGCCTGCACTCCGCTTGAAATGCTATGAAATTGAATTTGGTGGCCTGCACTCCGCTTGAAATGCTATGAAATTGAATTTGGTGGCCTGCACTCTTCTTTAAATGCTATGAAATTGAATTTGGTGGCCTGCACTCTGCTTCAAATGCTATGAAATTGAATTTGGTGGCCTGCACTCCGCTTGAAATGCTATGAAATTGAATTTGTTGGCCTGCACTTCGCTTGAAATGCTATGAAATTGAATTTGGTGGTCCGCACTCTGCTTGAAATCCTATGAAATTGAATTTGGTGGCCTGCACTCTGCTTGAAATGCTATGGAATTGAATTTGGTGGCCTGCACTCCACTTGAAATGCTATGACATTGAATTTGGTGGCCTGCACTCCGCTTGAAATGCTATGAAATTGAATTTGGTGGCCTGCACTCTGCTTGAAATGCTATGAAATTGAATTTGGTGGCCTGCACTCCGCTTGAAATGCTAGGAAATTGAATTTGGTGGTCTGCACTCCGCTTGAAATGCTATGAAATTGAATTTGGTGGCCTGCACTCCGCATGAAATGCTATGAAATTGAATTTGGTGGCCTGCACTCCACTTGAAATGCTATGAAATTGAGTTTGGTGGCCTGCACTCCGCTTGAAATGCTATGAAATTGAATTTGGTGGCCTGCACCCTGCTTGAAATGGAATTTCAAGGAATAGCTGTGAGTGAACTGCCAGCCCACCAGCCCTGAGTGACTGATCTGCCAGCCCACCAGCCCTGAATAACTGAGCTGCCAGCCCACCAGCCCTGAGGGGTTGAGCTGCCAGCCCACCAGCCCTGAGTGACTGAGATGCCAGCCCCACCAGCCCTGAGTGACTGAGCTGCCAGCCCACCAGGCCTGAGTGACGAAGCTGCCAGTCTAGTATATTATTAACATTCTCACCTTGTTTGTTTGTTCCCTAAGATTCGTTCAGATTGATGCTATATTTTGAAAATTATTGACTTTTTAAACTTTAATGAACCAGGCAGTCATGCTCCCACATGCCTGTGCAGTTGGGGGAGGGTTGCCATGACATGCGTCACAATGGGGATCTCTGGCTTCACAATGGGAACCTGTCAGCCGTGCCTGCACTGTTGGGGGAGGGATGCCAGCACCGCTATCCATGCGTGCACAATTGGGCGAGGGTACCCGGGCCCACTACTATTTTGCCTCGCATCTTAAAGGGCCGGGCCCACCGCCACTTTGAGATTGCCATTTTGACTTGCATCACATCGGGGATCTCTGGCATCACAACAGGGACCCGTCAGCCACATCACAATTGAAAATGGCGCCCCCGATGAGGCAGTTGCGCCTGCGCAGTGTGGCCCCATCAGACATGCATGCGCTGTTGGGGAAAGCTTGCCAGGCCGGTTTCGCCATTTTCTCTGAACATCGCCTCATGTATAGGAGAGTGGTAGAATATTGCGTTGGGGGAGGGGGACCAATGGGTCCAGGCTTGGTCTAGTATATATATTACTAAAACTCTCCCCTGGTTTGCTTGTTTGTTCCTGAAACTCCACAAAACGGTACACGATAGCGCTACAATTTTAGACCCACCTTACACAACTGGTCCGTGCCTAATAAAAAAAACTCCATTCTAATCAAATTCTTCGGTGTTCATAAACAACTAATATTGTCTTTAGGTTATTTTAAAGAGAATTTAATTATTTTTTAAAAAATCTCAATTTTCATTGAAAATGATTTTATTTCACCACTTTTTTGTTGTGATGCTTCCGTGTGACAAGGACCCAACGGGTCCACACCTAATCTAGTTTATTACAAAATAAAGACAAAAATGCTGGAATAACTCCGCGGGTCAGGCAGCATCTCTGCAGAAATGGAATAGGTGACATTTCAGATTGGGACCCTTCTTCAGACTGAGAGTCAAGGGAAAGGGAAATGAGATATAGACGGTGTAACAGAGAGATCAAATAAATGAAATATGCAGAAAAGTTACGATGATCAAGGGAACTGGCCAATGTTAGCTGTGGGCTAGGTGAAAGCGAGTTTTACAGACACAGATTTTTGGTGTAATAATATTTTTATTAAAAGGAATCCATCATAACAACGGTATTACAACTTTTCAAATACACAACCAACTTATTACAATAAGTATACGAATGTTACGAATAGTTCTTATAAACTTCTATTTTTTTGGAAGTAGAAAAAGAAAAAAATAGATTTTAATCAATAAGAATGGTGATTAAATAATAATTTTGATTATAAAGAAAGAGAAAGAGAAAAGAGAGGAGAAAAAATATATATATATGTATATATTCTTGTTATATGTACTTAATTAAAATAAAGTATTATATAGAAAAAAAAAGAGAGATTATACTATACATCTTAATAGTGAATAACACAATTTCAAATAGCGACATTAATGGAGACATGTATACAAATCAAAAAGAAAAACAGAGAGTTGTTTTCATCTAATCCTGCCGAGTACCCATTGAGTTGTGATGCCAAGAACAGCTACCCCTTCAAATATTCTGTATATGGAGACCATATCTGTTCAAAGAGTTTGTATTTGTCCATTAGGACAAATCTAATTCTTTCCAAATGCAACGTCTCCAACATTTCCACTGTCCACATTTTAATTGTGGGGGATAATGTTCCCTTCCAAAATTTCAATATTAATTTTTTCCCTATTATCAAACAGTAATCCAAGAAATTTCTTTGGTTTACTGTTAATATTAGATTTGAATCCGGAACTCCTAATATTATTAATTTTGGATCTGGGTCTAGTTTAATTTTAAGAACTTCAGAGATAACTCTAAAGATTTCTATCCAATAATAATTAAGTTTTATACATGTTACAAAATTATGCGTTAAATTAGCTTCCAAGTTCTGACATTTATCACAAATAGGAGAAATGTTAGAATAAATTCTATTTAATTTCGTTTTTGAGTAATGTAATCTGTGTAATACCTTAAATTGTATCATAGAAACATAGAAACATAGTATCAATATATGTCTAGCATTTAATGAGCAACAATGTATACATTGTAAGCTTTCTTCCCAAGTTTCCTTCGTTATAGATAAACCCATTTCATTTTCCCATGTTTGTCGATATATTTCCGAAGTTGGGATTTCCTTATCCAAAATAGTATTATATATATACGCTATTAATTTTTCTGTATTTGGGTGTTTATTAAACAATTCATCTAATAATCCTGGTTTTCTATTTTTATAGTCTTGCGTATTTGACTTAATATAATTTGTAATTTGTAAATACCTAAATATGTTATTTGACTGCAATCCATAGATATCCTGTAACTCTTGAAATGAAAGAATTTTCCTTGTAAAGGTGTTCTATCCTTTTAATTCCTAAATCATTCCAGTGTTTATACCCCTTGTCCAATACAGAGGGCTTAAACAAAGGATTATTCATAATTGGCAAACAGAGTGACAAATTATCCATATGTAGGGTCTTAACTATTTGTTTCCAAATACGTCTATTGCTATGAATTATAAGGTTGTTACCATACATTTTTTGTACTTCCCTTGGTGCAAAAAGAATCGAACCTACATCAAAAGGCAAACAGTCTTCCTTTTCCATCTTTAGCCAGCTTGGTTCATGATCTAAATTTACCAACCAAAAATTCATATTCTTAATCTGAACTGCCCCAGAAATAATATAGGAAATTTGGTAGTGCTAGGCCACCATTTATTTTAGATTTACATAGATGTTTTTTATTTATTCGATGGTTTTTATAATTCCAAATAAAACTATTAACCAAAGTATCTATATGTTTAAAAAACATTTTAGGGAGATATAAGGGATTGCTTGAAATAAATATAACAATTGTGGTAAAAAAAAATCATTTTTATAGCATTTATTCTACCGATCATTGATATAGGTAGTGTTTTCCAATATAAAATATATTTTTTTAGTTTATTTAATAATTGAGGGTAATTATATTTAAATAGACAGTTATACGATTTAGATAAATTAATTCCTAGATATTTGAGTTTGTCCGTGACTATTTTAAGTGGGAATTTGTTCTAATATATTTGGTTTTATTCCAGTTATAGGCATAATTTCACTTTTATTCCAATTAATTCTATACCCAGAAAATGTACTAAACTTAGTTATAACATTAAATAGATTGGAAATACTAATCTCCGGTTTTGTAATATAAATTAAGATGTCATCTGCGTATAGAGATATTTTATTCATTGTAGTTTTGGTATTATATCCATATATTTCTGGTTCTGATCTAATCATTTCAGCTAATGGTTCTATTACCAGAGCAAATAGTAATGATGCTAACGGGCATCCTTGTCTACAACCCCTAAAGAGTTTAAATTTTGCTGATAGCATTTGATTTGTTATTATTCTTGCAGTTGGATTCGAGTATATGATTTTTACCCATTTGGAAAATCTATCCCCCAGTTGAAATTTCTGCATTATTTTAAATAAATATGGCCATTCAACCTGGTCAAATGCTTTTTCAGCATCTAAAGATATGACAGCTAGTTCAATATCATTCACTCTTTTTGAGTACGACATTGAATAGACATCTCAGATTATAGGATGAATAGCGTTTTGGAATAAAACCCGTTTGGTCATGATGTATTAATTTATTAATCACTAAACTTAGCCTCAGTGATAAAATTTTAGTTAATATTTTTTGATCAGTATTTAAAAGAGCTATTGCAAGCAGGGTCTTCCAAATCTTTATCAGCTTTAAGGATAAGTGTAATTGTAGACTCATTTAATGATTCTGGTAACTTTCCTTGTTCATAAGCATATTTATATATTGTATGTAAGCGTGGAGAGATCAGATCATGAAGCTTCTTATAAAATTCAATACCTAAGTCATCAGGGCCTGCAGCCTTTCCGTTATTTAACGATCCAATTGATTCTTCAATATCTTTCACTGATATATCAGCGTTTAACAAGTCTTTACCTTCCTGATCTAAACTATTAATATGACATTCTTGTAGGAATGTTTCCATTCCATCTGATTGTCCTGCTAGTTTAGATAAGTAAAGATTTTGATAATATTGTAAAAATGTATCATTGATATCTTTTGGTAAAGTCAATATTTCTCCTTGATCAGATCTAATTTTATGTATCATTTTCTCCTCATCTAATTTTCTAAGCTGTCGTGCCAGTAATTTTTGTGGTTTATCCCCAAATTCAAAGTGTACTTGTTTAGTCCGTTGAAAGAGTTTTACAGACACAGATTTTGCTACAGTTTTCTGGGTGGCACTTTGATTGAATGGCATGTTGAATGAAATTTTCACTCATGCCAACTTTCGCCTCACGTATTAAACAATGGTTCTGATGGGCACTATTCTTCAAGTGGAGATGTTTTTACAGAGGAGTGACATGGCAGCTGCCTATGGGAACCATGCTGGTGAAGTATTATCAAATGATTCAGTCTGCAGACGATTTGCATGTTGGGATTTCCCCAGTTTCCTCGCTTTTTTTTCCTTTAATGGTTCACTACTTCTGAATAGACACTACATGCTGCAGTAACTCAGCGGGACAGGTAGCATCTCTGGTCAGATCGCGGCCCTTCTTCAGACCATACAGCAACTTTACTGTCACTCGACTTAAGTTCAAATGCCATTTGTCAATATGTGGGTTATTTTACTTCCTGGCTGCCTCCTTGAGAGAAAAATGTGTGGATTCCTAACCATCCATGCTGTTATTTAGATCTTTTGCAGGGTAAAGAATAGCAAGGGTTAATAATGAGTAAATAAGGATGTGGAGGAAGGAACTGCAGATGCTGGTTTAAACCGAAAGATAGACACAAAATGCTGGAATCATTCAGCGGGTCACATCTCAGGAGAGAAGGAATAGGTGACGTTTCGGGTGGAGTCCTTTCTTCAGAAGTGGATTGTGCTAATGTGGTGACGGAACTGCAGACAAAGCTTAAAAGTAGTGACATGAAATACAGCAGCCAGGATATCCAAGTGTCAAGAACTTCATTAATTATGTTATTGCATAAACCCATCATTGTAACAAAAACATTGGATCTACTGTTAACAAAGTTAGAGTGGTGGATAAGCATCTCATTCTGTTTGTCATCTAAGTTTGTCTTTCTAGACCATAGGCCGAGGTAGGATTTAGGGCTTAGTTTTTGTGTTTCGTGATACACCTCTGGAAAGTACCTACACCTGTGTTAGATATGTCAAGAAGGGGTAAATCAAGCGTACATAGAAACATAGAATATAGGTGCAGGAGTAGGCCATTCGGCCCATCGAGCCTGCACCACCATTCAATATGATCATGGCTGATCATCCAACTCAGTATCTTGTACCTGCCTTCTCTCCATAACCCCTGATCCCTTTAGCCACAATGGCTACATCCAACTCCCTCTTGAATATAGCCAATGAACTATAGTTGTCTTTCGAGGCAAGCTCAGGATTACGGCAAGCATTGCCTTCCGCGACAAGCTCGGTAATATGGCCAGAGTTGTCTTTTGAGGCAGGCTCTGAATTACGGCCGGAGCAGTTTTAAGGCAGGCCAGTAGTATGGCGAGAGTTGCATTCAAGGCAGGCACGGAATTATGGCAGGCGTGGCCTGTTCGTTGTGAAAGATGGAGGATGTCGGTTCATATTTCATTTAACTCCCATGTGCAACATAGCTTTTCAGTATATGGAATTCTCTACTCTCTAACTACAAATTTCCTTAGGATCTTTATGGCATGCATCGATCTCAAAGATGCATACTATTTAGGTCCCATTCACAGGAGATCACCGGAGACATTTGAAATGGATCTGGAGGATATTTCTAATGCTGCGTTTTTGCTTAAATCAACTGTTTTCAGCCATCCAGACAAATTTAAGTTGATACCAACTGGAAGTTATTGTTTATTGTATTTACCTTTAACTATTCATTTACCTGTGACTCTGCCCTGGGGCAACATATTGGAATCAATTGAAGCCTGTAACAACCTTGCTATCAAGCAGTCTTCTATTTATCAAGTGTAATTGGCAATGTAGCAACTGTGTTTCAGCTGTGCAATTGGGCCTTGCATTATCAGAACTTTCAACGTGCAAGTAGTAACCTCTCAAGTGCCATAGAGGTAATTGTTAACAGACCTATGCTATTATCGGCTGAAGCTACCAAAGTCACAATGGTGGTCGAACTGTATTCAGCATTGCTCCAGTAGTTTTGGTCACATAATCTTCAGTTATATTACTTACAGATGCTAGAGCTCAAAGTTGGAAAATCACGAATGCCATCTCTAGTAACGAAGGCGGATGGGATTTGCATGAATCACCAATTCCTCAGTTATTGGTATCAACTACCTATAGACACTAGGTGCATACTATGGGTTAAAGGGTTATTGTGTGAATATGCAAAACCTGCATGCTTAGTTCCAAGTTGATACACTGTGGTGTTGGCATATGTTAGTCACATGGATGCAATAAAGTCAAAGTATCCTGTCATAATTTACCCAACCTTTTTTGGCTCTGGTGTATCATCATGCAAAGTCAATGACAACACAGTATGGATGTTGGATCACAAAGCATTTTAGGAGCTATGGCTCGATGGCACCCAATATTGATATAGAAACATAGAAACATAGAAAATAGGTGCAGGAGTAGGCCATTCGGCCCTTCGAGCCTGCACGCTATTCAATATGATCATGGCTAATCATCCAACTCAGTATCCTGTACCTGCCTTCTCTCCATACCACCTGATCCCTTTAGCCACAAGGGCTACATCTAACACCCTCTTAAATATAGCCAATGAACCGGCCTCAACTATCTTCTGTGGCAGATAATTCCAGAGACTCACCACTCTCTGTGTGAAAATTTTTTTCCTCATCTCGGTCCTAAAGGAATTCCCCCTTATCCTTTGACTGTGACCCCCTTGTTCTGGACCTCCACAACATCCATACAATCTTCCTGCATCTAGCCTATCCAACCCCTTAAGAATTTTGAAAGTTTCTATAAGATCCCCCCTCAGTCTTCTAAATTCTAGCGAGTACAAGCCAAGTCTATCCAGTCTTTCCTAATATAAAAGTCCTGACATCCCAGGAATCAGTCTGGTGAACCTTCTCTGTAACCCCTCTATGGCAAGAATGTATTTTCTCAGATTTGGAGACCAAAACTGTACGCAATACTCCAGGTGTGGTCTCACAAAAACCGCGTACAACTGCAGTAGAACCTCCCTGCTCCTATACTCAAATCCTTTTGCTATGAATGCTAACATACCATTTGATTTCTTCACTGCCAGCTGCACCTGCATGCCTACTTTCAATGATTGGTGTACCATGACACCCAGGTCTCGTTGCATCTCCCCTTTTCCTAATTTGCCACCATTGATAATAGTCTACCCTCCTGTTTTTGCCACCAAAGTGGATAACCTCACATTTATTCACATTATACTGCATCTGCCATGCATTTGCCCACTCACCCAGCCTATCCAAGTCACCTTGCAGCCTCCTAGCATCCTCCTCACACCTAACACTACCCCCCAGCTTAGTGTCATCCGCAAACTTGGAGATGTTGCATTCAATTCCATCGTCCAAATCATTAATATATATTGTAAATAGCTGGGGTCCCAGCAGTGAGCCTTGTGGTACCCCACTACTCACTGCCTGCCATTCTGAAAAGGACCTGTTTACTCCTACCCTTTGCTTCCTGTCTGCCAGCCAGTTCTCTATCCACATCAATACTGAACCCCCAATACCGTGTGCTTTAAGTTTGTATACTAATCTCTTATGTGGGACTTGTCGAAAGCCTTCTGAAAGTCTAGATATGACACATCCACTGGTTCTCCCTTATCCACTCTGCTAGTTACATCCTCGAAAAATTCTATAAGATTCATCAGACATGATTTACCTTTCGTAAATCCATGCTGACTTTGTCTAATGATTTCACCACTTTCCAAATGTTATTTACTAACTGACTCTAGCAGTTTCCCCACTACCGATGTTAGACTAACTGGTCTGTAATTCCCCGTTTTCTCTCTCCCTCCTTTTTTAAAAAGTGGGGTTACATTAGCAACCCTCCAATCCTCAGGAACTACTCCAGAATCTAAGGAGTTTTGAAAAATTATCACTAATGCATCCACTATTTCTATGGCTACTTCCTTGAGTACTTTGGGATGCAGACTATCTGGCCCTGGGGATTTATCGGCCTTTAATCCATTCAATTTACCCAACACCACTTCTCAGCTAACCTGGATTTCACTCAGTTCCTCCACCTTATTTGACCCCCGGTCCCCTGCTATTTCCGGCAGATTATTTATGTCTTCCTTAGTGAAGACAGAACCAAAGTAGTTATTTAATTGGTCTGCCATGTCCTTGTTCCCCATGATCAATTCACCTGTTTCTAACTGCAAAAAATCTCTATTCACATATCTATAAAAACTTTTGCAGTCAGTTTTTATGTTCCCTGCCAGTTTTCTTTCATAATCTATTTTCTCTTTCCTAATTAAGCCGCTTGTCCTCCTCTGCTGAACTCTGAATTTCTCCCAGTCCTCTGGTAGGCTGCTTTTTCTGGCTAATTTGTATGCTTCATCTTTTGTTTTTATACTATCCCTGATTTCCCTTGTTATCCATGGATGCACTACCTGCCCCGATTTATTATTTTGCCAAACTGGGATGAACAATTGTTGTAGTCCATCCATGCAGTCTTTAAATACCTTCCATTGCACATCCACTGTCGACCTTTTAAGAATCACTTGCCAGTCTATCTTTGCCAATTCACTTCGCATACCTTCAAAGTTACCTTTGGTTAAGTTCAGAACCCTTGTTTCTGACTTAATTATGTCACTCTCCATCCTAATGAAGAACTCAACCATATTATGGTCACTCTTGCCCAAGGGGCCCACAACAAGACTGCTAACTAATCCTTCCTCATTACTCAATACCCAGTCTAGAATAGCCTGCTCTCTCGTTGGTTCCTCAACATGTTGGTTTAGAAAACTATCCAGCATACATTCCAAGAAATCCTCTTCCTCAGCACCCCTGCCAATTTGATTCACCCAATCTATATGTAGATTGAAGTCGCCCATTATAACTGTTTTACCCTTGTTGCACGCATTTCGAATTTCCTGTTTGATGCCATCCCCAACTCCACTACTACTGTTAGGTGGCCTGTACACAACTCCCACTAGCGTTTTCTGCCCCTTAGAGTTTCGCAGCTCTACCCATATTGATTCCACATCCTCCAAGCTAATGTCCTTCCTTTTTATTGCATTAATCTCCTTTCTCACCAGCAATGCTACCCCACTTCCCTTTCCTTTCTGTCTATCCCTCCTGAATATTGAATATCCCTGGATGTTCAGCTCCCAGCCTTGGTCCCCCTGGAGCCATGTCTCCGTGATCCCAACTATAGCATAGTCATTAATAGCTATCTGCACATTCAACTCGTTCACCTTATTACGAATGCTCCTCGCGTTGAGACACAAAGCCTTCAGGCTTGTTTTTACAACACTCTTACTCCTTATACAATTATGTTGACAAGTGGTCCCTTTTGATTTTTGCCCTGGAAACTCACCACCTCTTATTCTCTGTTTATTATTTTTTTCTTCTTTCCCCCCTACATGTTGTGTCTGATTGCTTCCCTTCTCTGCCTCCTGCCTCAGGCCCTGTCTACTGGCTTTCTCTATTTGAGTCCCTCCCCCCAACCATTCTAGTTTAAAGTCCCCCCGGTAGCCTTTGCAAATTTCCCTGCCAGGATACTGGTCCCCCTCGGGTTCAAGTGCAACCCGTCATTTTTATACAGGTCACTCCTTCCCCAAAAGAGGTTCCATTGATCCAGAAACTTGAATCCCTGCCCTCTGCACCAGTCCTTCAGCCAGGCATTTATCCTCCACCTTACTCCATTCCTACTCTCACTGTCGCTTGGCACAGGAAGTAATCCTGAGATTGTTATGTTTGCGGTTCTTTTCCTTAACTCTCTTCCTAACTCCCTAAATTCTTCTTTCAGGATCTCTTCTCTTTTTTTACCTATGTCATTGGTACCAATATGTGCCACAACCTCAGGCTCCTCTCCCTCCCTTTTCAGGATATCTTGGACACATTCAGACACATCCCAGACCCTGGCACCAGGGAGGCAAACTACCATCCGGGACTCCGGACTGCGTCCACAGAATCGCCAATCTGACCCCCTAACTATAGAGTCCCATATTACTAATGCTCTCCTCTTCTTTTCCTTACCCTTCTGAGCAACAGGGCCGGTGTCTGTACCGCAGGCCAGGTCGCTGTTGCTACCCCCAGGTAGGCTGTCCCCCCGAACAGCACTCAAACAGGAGTACTTATTTCCAAGGTGTACAGCCACTGATGTACTCTCTAGTGCCCGCCTCTGCCCCTTGCCTCTCCTAACCGTGACCCACTTGTCTGCCTCCTATGGTTTTGGAGAGACTACCTTCCTGTAACTCCTCTCTATGACCTCCTCACTCTCCCTGACCAGACGGAGGTCATCGAGCTGCTGCTCCAGGTTCCTAACACACTCCTTTACGAGCCCCATCTTGACATGTGGACTTCTGGAGGGCTACCCGACTCCATGACCTCCCACATCTGACATCCAGAACAGTAAGCTGCCCTGGCACTCATACTTCCCTTACCCTAGATACAACACAAAATACAATATACAATACAAATATACAATACAAAATACAAAGTACAATACACTACAAACTGCTGGAATCTGACTGCCAATCAGCTGTGTACTCAAGTCCACCAATCAGCGGCTTCCTCAAGCCCAGTTAATTGAATAGAACGTTACGGATTTAGAATGTTACGGGTTTCAGTTCCTCCCTCACCAACGGCTCCTGGGCCTCTATAAAAACAAAGCCCCGCGCTCGGGTTTTAAGCTTACCGCTCGGACGTCGCTCCTCCCTCACCAACTGCTCCTGGGCCTCTGTCTGTTTACATGCAAAATATGTTTGCATGCAGGCTCATTCTCGCTACACGGGGGAGGAATGTTCTTTTATGTGGTTTCTCCATTTTGCCTCATCAGTCGGGGCTTGCAATAATTCAGCAAGATCCCGCATTAAGGGTTCTCGTACTGTCTGACTGGCCTACGCAGCCATGGTTTCCCGCAAATGATGGGAATAATAATAGAACCTTATATGGGGTTCTAAACATAAAACTTTGCTGGTTCAGCCTGGGATTCGGGGAACCAGCCTCTACATGATTAATTGCTTTACAGAATCTGAGAAGACCGCTCCTGCGGCTCGGGTTGTCAGACTGATCCATGTATGTCTCAAAAGCAGTAGTTTGCCTCTTCAGGAGATGGGAAGCGTTTTCTGTTTAAATGTTATGGACAGGAACTTTACACCTGCAATATCATAATTCATGTTTGCATACCCCATGCACCTTCGGTTACATATGGTCACACATTTACAACATTACGTCAAGGTCACCTAGAGCCTTAGGGACTCTGATACTAGTTCGGACCACCTCCAGGTGGTTATGCAAGGTTTTTGGCTTATACAGGAGTAGATACTGATTTCTAATCTCACTCCACCAGGGCTGCTACAACACCAGCAGCAAGGGTTATGTGCGGTCCTCTGGACCACATCCTGTGAACTGCAGGATGGTCTAACGAACGAGGTATCCAACATTTTATTTTAACCCATTGCCAGACCAGGGGTATTTGCCAACTCTATTTAGATTCTATTTTATAGTTTCCCCTCGGATGAGAGGGGTTACTGTTATTATTGTTTGTTCATTTATCAGCATCAGCATGTTTTTAACTCTACGTCATATATGTATACATTATGAATGTATCCCTTATCTGTGGTCAACTGATGCAGTCGTGCTTGTGTGGACTCGTTATTTCCACGGCATGAAATTGCAGAGCTTCAAAATCTTGACGTAGTCACTCACGTGACTCCGCAGTAAAATAGTAAGATTAAACGAGAACTTACCAGTTTGAAGTTTGATTGTTATTTTATGAGGAGTTACGATGAGTGATTACTTGTCCTCCGCTCCCGACCCTCGTAACATAACTATCTTTCTGTAAGTTCTAGTCAACTCTAATCTTACTATTTTAGTTCAACAATTCTTTTTCTGTGATTTCACACCACTGCTTTGAAGATTGACGCGCATGCGTGGGGACGGCCTTCTTCACGTAATCACTCATCGTAACTCCTCATAAAATAACGATCAAACTTCAAACTGATAAGTTTTCATTTCATCTTTCTATTAAAAGGGAGTCTCTTTATTCCAACCATTGCTATCAGGAGATGGAACGTCTGGCTTTCTTTTGAGGCACATCTTGTGAATGGCAGCCTGGTAATTTGCACGGTGGATGTGCTTATGCAGAGCATCTTTTTTTGGAGGCAAACTCTTCTCAATGTAACTCCCAGTCCTGAACATTTTGCATCTTGCTTTGTTAACATCTTTACATCCTTACTGGCCATACAGTTCACATGTGAATGTCTCAATGTCGGCAATCAGAGTTGGAGGTATCGGAAATAAGGCACCTAATCTCTGCATTGTAAGGCAGTGTTCTTTGCTTGATACTAGATTTGACTTTACCAATACCGTAGAGGGAACTCACTGTGCCACATCCGGCGAAGCAATGAAGACTGACGAGCGCTGCACACACATTCTTCCCAAAGTGGTCGAGCACACGACGGACAGCAATTGTGCGTGTGTTGTTACCACTTCCTGTGTGGAAGTAAAGTTCTGTGTCAATCTCCATGCAAAATGCAACACAGAGAACAAAGACATCAGTATCAGGACTGTTTATAACAACATGCGCACTTGTACTCGCAGCATGTGCACTGTGTAGAAGTAGCCTTGTGTCAGCTTCCTCCTGAGTAGAATAGAGAGCTTGAATAGGCTGAACCTCAACATCTGTTCTTCAGTCATTTAGTCGAATAGCAAGAAACCCTTCCACATGTCCAACAACGAGTGTGACGACACCAATCTGCTCCTTCCTCCACTTGCTCCACCTCTCAAAGAAAAACTGTAGCAGATTTTCTTTGTTCTCGACCACTGCTTTGGCGTTTACTGATCTGGAGAAAAGATCTTTGTGATTTGAGATCCTCCAGTAGCCCATTGTGCTCACTCAGCATTCTTTCTGCTCATTGCCCTGTATCAGTCAGGGACAAAGTGTACAAGTTTGGACTTATTCAGCTGTGCATGATTGACAATCACTTTCAGAACACTGTCTGCAAACTGCCCAAATGTTGCTTGAGGCTCCATAACTTGTACAAGTGCCATAGCATCCCACACCCAGGCTGCACCAAGTGGAACCTCCTCAACTAAAGGAGGTGGAGTGACTGAGCCCTCAAGAAAGTGCAGAAGCTTGGCTTTGTTTGTTTTCACAAGTGAACCATCATGGCTGCCTAGTGATGCAGGCAGTGATGACAAATTGTAGACCAACATCTCTTTAACATCCACTTTTCTCACACTGCCAACGGGCAAAGAGATTACGGTCTGCTTTCAGGGTGATTTCTCTCCATTTCACCTTGGTGATTGTGGACTTGCCAGTATCACTAAAGGTCTTAAGCTTCATTTTCTTGATTGGGTCATGACAGCTGACATCTTTTCCTCCCTGTAATAATCTCTCTCGGCAGAACGTGGCAAAATATACTTCTCCTTTCGCCTTGGGCCTCTTTTTGCTGCCTGCTAAGAACCTTTGTGCAGCTTTGGTAACAACTTAAGTGATACCTTACTTCTAGTGCAACAAGATTCTGCCCCCGAATGTGCTGGAGAATTCCCTCATCTTTGTGCATTTCTGCAGCAAGGTGAAGTTTACCAGCAGTTAAAGTTTCATATTGTGTCGATTTCTCCCTTTTCCTTTTTCTTGCGTACCGCTCAGTGATGGTCTTGTCCTTTCTGCATATGATGCACTGAGGAGGCAGAAGGTGGGCAGATCTGCGGTGAGAAGATGCAACAGGAGGATCAGATCTCTTTACACATTGAACCCTGACCTTGGAGGGAGGCTCTTCTTCTCCCCTTCCTTCTGACTGGTGGTCGCAGCTGGATAGAAATATACAAAATAACAGAAACAAAATACAAAGATTGTACAAAGATAACTTAAGAGAAGTGATTAAAGACTCTGTTGTGACTTATGAAGTTTAATAATTACTATACTAAGTGGAACCCATTGCATCCCAACTTCACACGGGAGGGCTGGTCCCCCAATGCAATATTCCACCTCTCCACCAATTCCAATATACACACACACACACACACACAGACACACACACACACACACACACACACACACACACACACACACACACACACACACACACACACACACACACACACACACACACACACACACACACACACACACACACACACACACACACACTCCACCTCACAAACACTCACACACATACACTCTCACACACACACATACACTCACCCACACACACACACTCACTCCCACACACACACTCACTCCCACACACACACTCACTCACATACACACTCACTCACACATACACACACTCACACCTACAGTCACACACACCATCACACATGTGCACGCACACACTCACACACACACTGACACATTCACTCACACACACACTGACGCACTCACTCACATACACTCACACACACCCACATACACACACATGCAGACTCACACCCACACATGCACTCACACGCACACACACACATAACCTCACACACACACATACCCTCACACACATACACTCATACACTCATACACACACATACACTCATACACTCATACACACACATACACACACACACACACACACACACATATACACTCACACACACACACACACACACACACACACATACATTCACTCACACACACACACACAAAGACTCACACACACTCGCACACACACACTCACATACACACACACACTCACACTCATGTACACTCACACTCACACACCATATATATCACAGTAAATTTTCATGAATCTACTCACACGGCTGAGTGTGGCCTCTCCACTGTGGTGCTTCCGCAGTCAGTGGCACTTCCGCAATCAGCGTGACCTCTGCACTTACTGGAAATTACGCAATCAGCGCGACCTATGCATTCACTGGAAATTACGCAATCAGCGTGACCTGTCCACTAAGCGGAAGTCATGAAATGAGCGGCTTTTGGACTAAACACAGTCGGACCTAATAAAGCATTTATTCCTTCCCAACACAGTCAGATCTAATAAAGCATTTATTCCTTCCAAACACAGTCGGACCTAATAAAACATTTATTCCTTCGAAACACACTCAGACCTAATAAAACATTCCAGTTTCAAGCACAGGCAGGGCAGCAGGCCAAACAACTCATGGTATTGTCATTAAGGGCTAACAAATCATTTATTGCAAGTACATTGCAGACTCACAGATCAGTTATTTCAGAGCTTAGAATGACAGTCGTGGCATCTCCCTCACGATCTTGCAAAG
Organism: Okamejei kenojei; assembly: GCA_035221665.1. NCBI lineage: Eukaryota > Metazoa > Chordata > Chondrichthyes > Rajiformes > Rajidae > Okamejei > Okamejei kenojei. Next base: position 13,402,297 of record CM069146.1, read on the forward strand.
TGACTGACTTGCGTTCAGGCATCTGGGGTTTTATAGTCATGCCCCCCTCCCCCCCCCCCAGAAGGGGCGTTACCTTCATTGCGGTGATTGACAGGCAAGAGGACCAATCAGCTGATCAAAGTTTTTTTAAACACTCATAAATTTTTATTTTTCATCGATGGGTTTAACCCAGCTCTCATTGGGTTAAATAAATTTAAAAACCTTAGATAATTTTTTTTTATATCAAAGAAGATAACAGGAAAACAAAATTATGATTACATTTCGTTAGGCGTGGATGAGTGGACAACTTTTGCAATATTGTCATTATGTTGTGATCAGTCTTGATTATGTCTTCACTTCTATATCAACATTTGCAAAGAAATTCAAGAATAGGGATAGATGTATCAACAATGATCTCCAATTTGTGACATTGCAATTACTAATCACTTCCACTGTCTCTTCTCTGTTTGACATTTCATTGATGTTCGATACAAAATGAGAGGGTTGTCTCTGATCGTACCAACCTATTTTTTGCATATACAGTGGCTTACAAAAGTATTCATAGCCCTTGAACTTTTCCACATATTGTCACGTTACAATCACAAACGTAAATGTATTTTATTTGGATTTTATGTGATAGACCAACACAAAGTGGTGCATAATTGTGAAGTGGAAGGAAAATGATACATGGTTTCCAAATTTTATTACAAATAAAAAACTGAAAAGTGTGGCGTGCAAAAGTATTCTGCTCCCCTGAGTCAATACTTTGTAGAACCACCTTTCGCTGCAATTACAGCTGCAAGATTTTTGGGGTATGTCTCTACCAGCTATGCACATCTAGAGACTGAAATTTTTGCCCATTCTTCTTTGCAAAATAGCTCAAGCTCAGTCAGATTGGATGGAGAGCGTCTGTGAACAGCAATTTTCAAGTCTTGCCAGAGATTCTCAATTGGATTTAAGTCTGGACTCTGACTGGGCCATTCTAACACATGAATATGCTTTGATCTAAACCATTCCATTGTAGCTCTGGCTGTATGTTTAGGGTCGTTGTCCTGCTGGAAGGTGAACCTCCGCCCCAGTCTCAAGCCTTTTGTAGACTCTAACAGGTTTTCTTCCAAGATTGCCCTGTATTTGGCTCCATCCATCTTCCCATCAACTCTGACCAATTTCCCTGTCCCTGCTGAAGAAAAGCATCCCCACAGCATGATGTTGCCACCACCATGTTTCACAGTGGGGATGGTGTGTTTCAGGGTGATGTGCAGTGTTAGTTTTCCGCCACACATAGCGTTTTTGCATTTAGGCCAAAAACTTCAATTTTGGTCTCATCAGACCAGAGCACCTTCCTCCACATGTTTGCTGTGTCCCCCACATGGCTTGTGGCAAACTGCAAACGGGACTTCTTATGGCTTTGTTTCAACAATGGTTTTCTTCTTGCCACTCTTCCATAAAGGCTCGATTTGTGGAGTACACAACTAATAGTTGTCCTGTGGACAGATTCTCCCACTTGAGCTGTGGATCTCTTCAGCTCCTCCAGAGTTACCATGGGCCTCTTGGCTGCTTCTCTGATCAATGCTCTCCTTGCCCGGCCTGTCAGCTTAGGTGTTCGGCCATGTCTTGGTAGGTTTGCAGTTGTGCCATAGTCTTTCCATTTTCAGATGATGGATTGAACAGTGCTCTGTGAGATGTTCAAAGCTTGGGATTTTTTTAATAACCTAACCCTGCTTTAAACTTCTCCACAACTTTATCCCTGACCTGTCTGGTGTGTTCCTTGGGCTTCATGATGCCCAAGGAACATTGTTTGTTCACTAATGTTCTCTAACAAACCTCTGAGGCCTTCACAGAACAGCTGTATTTATACTGAGATTAGATTACACATGAGTGGACTCTATTTACTAATTAGGTGACTTCTAAAGGCAATTGGTTGCACTGGATTTTATTTAGGGGTATCAGAGTAAAGGGGGCTGAATACTTTTGCACGCCACGCTTTTCAGTTTTTTATTTGTAAAAAAATTTGAAAACCATGTATCATTTTCCTTCCACTTCACAATTATGTGCCACTTTGTGTTGGTCTATCACATAAAATCCCAATAAAATACATTTAATTTTGTGGCTGTAACGTGACAAAATGTGGAAAAGTTCAAGGGGTGTGAATACTTTTGCAAGCCACTGTACGTTAAGAATATTTTTACTTGTCAATACTTGAACAAAACAAAATAAGAGGGTATTATAAGTGCAATGTCACAGAATTTAATCAACCCCCAATTTCTAAAGCCATTAATAAAGAATAAAGCCATTTATAGAGGCACATAAAACAATATTTAAGTTTGTTGTTACATTTTGCAGATGGAGGTCATTCAGTAGTTAGTACCAATCATGAGTTTAATTAAAAAATTATAGTGTCTCTACCCAGTTTGCAAACCATTCAGTGCCACAAAAGAAAAAATATATATTGCTGCTTTAACTTCCACAAAAATGCCAAGATGATAACATGTACCAGTACCGTAGACCACACTTTGTGACGATAATACGAGGCAAGCAATTCCATCCAATAATCTACATCTAGACCTCTAAAAATAAGACCTATTCTATAGAACATAAATGTAAGTCCAGACCAATTTGGTGAGAAAAATACACAAATGATTACGGCAACTTTGAAGGCATTTGAACTTATGCAGACTATGGGAACAAATCGCATCAATGTCAAGGAAAGAGATTGAAAAAGTTTCCAGCACCAACCCCCACATAAAACAAAACTAAAGGTACACTAAAACATACATGTTTCAATAAACTAAAAACAACTAAAGTAGGAAAAAGACGAGACAGACCGTTGGCGAGGCAGCCATCATATAGCGCCACCTGGTGGAGTACCCTGATTCCTGCTTTCTCCCCATTTCCCTTGATTCTGTTAGTCCTAAGAACTATATCTAACTCTCGCTTGAATACATAGAAACATAGAAACATAGAAATTAGGTGCAGGAGTACATCTTCGAGCCTGCACCGCCATCAGTTCATGCAGTAGTTGATACCACAAGGGCCACATGAATGAACTTTTGTTGCCTCACCACTCCTCTGAAAAAAGTCTTCCTCATGGATGCTGTTTGTCCTGTGCATCTAGCCTGTTGATCCAGATAAAACCGAGTCTATCCAGTCTTCTTTCATAATGGAATCAACGAACATTGAGATTTGGACCACCAAAACTGCTCTCAATGGTAGAACACTCCCCTGCCTGCTGCATCTGCCTACTTTAAATGGGTACGACACCCAGAAGAGGGTTTTTTGCCAATTTCATTCGAGATTTGCCACAGCAGGCCCTTCAGCTCACCAAGTCCACACCGACTATTGAGATCACCAGTTCACAGAAAAAGGACCCGTTTACTGTTTCTCTATCCCATTTATTCATCCACTCCTTACACACTAGGGACAATTTACAGAGACCAATTAGCCTGTAAACCCGCATGTTTTGGGATGTGGGAGGAAACTGGAGCACCTGGAGCGCTCTATGCTGTAACAAAGGAGTACCTACAACATCCACACAGACCACACCCAAGGTCAGGATTGAACCTGGGTCTCTTGCACTGGGAAGCAGCAGATCTGCCAGCTGTGTCACTGTGCCACCCATTGATAAAATAGCTGAGGACTGTTGGGCCAAGAACCTTGCCCTGCGGATCTCTTGCCGTGATAACCTGGAGCTGAGCTGATGAACATTTCTCTCTTACCTTGGGGATTTCTAACTTTAGTTGTTCACCTTATGTTCAACTCCTTTCCGCTTGAAGGCATTTTTATTTCCTTGTAACTTTTCTATATTGTTCCATCAAGCTTTCGACCTTTACAGGGAGGAGAGGAGAGAAAACAAGTGTAGCGACAGAGGTTCCTAGCAGGCTGTGGCCTGTGGCAGGAGCTGGCCCCTGCTCATCCCCCACAGCCGCGGTCAATAGGGGGAAGCCGTCAACCAGGCCCAACTCTTCCCCGGAGACCAGAGGCTGGGAGCACAGAGCCGGCAATAATGACGGGCATGACAGGTGAGGAGCAAAGCCAGTAGGAGAGGGAACGGGGGAATGCCCTACTGTTGCCAAGGTCGACTGCAGGAAGTGAACCTGGGGCACAAACGCGGACGGACACGGAGAGGACGTTGGTTCTGCAGTCGATCCACATGCCCAAGAAAGGCGAAGGTTGGAAGCCTGCTGCAGCCCATGGCTTGCCTGGAACGGGCACCACTCATAAGAACAAGAGCACAGACTGAATTTTGAAAATGGCACCAATACATGGTGTTTTTTCCCTGTGGACTCAGTGGACTATTTCTGTACACTTTGGCGATCGGGATGTGCTTGGGTATGGCAACACTCTACTGGACTGTTTGTAAGAAAATAATTTCACTGTGCATTTGCACCTGTGACACTAAAGCACCATTGAACCATACAAGCATTTTCAGTAGGGTGTCTATCTTATGTCAGATCACATAAGTGGAGAGGATTCCCCACCACAGTTCTTCCAGTAACTACGATTGATTCCTGGAAAATAAATTCAAAGGCTGCTCAGTGGGGCAGGTATGAAAAATAATCTGGTGCTTGGAGATGGATCCTAATTATGTCCTTTCAGATGAGGGCAGCTCATGGTGCAGTGATAGAGCAGCTGCCTCACAGTGCCCGAGACGCGGGTTTGATCCTGAGGTTCGGTGCTGTCTGTGTGGAAATAGCACGTTCTCCCTGTAACCGCATGGATTTCCTCCAGGTGCTCTGGTTTCCCCCAGCAGCTCATTAATGTATGGGCTTGTTGGTTGATTGGTCTCTGCAAAATTGTCTCCAGTGTGTATCGAGTGGATGCAAAAGTGGGATAACATAGAACCAGTGTGAATGAGTGATCGATGGTCGGCATGGACTTGCAGTGGAAGGACCTGTTCCCATGCTATACCTTTCAGCAAATCAATCAATCAATGAGTCTGCAGTAAAATCTTTCTCCACACTGGGCATGAATTCCCTACTTCAGAAGACCCTACTAGAATGTTGCCAGGGTTCCAGCAACTATGTTCCGGAGAAAGGTTGACCAAGTTAGGTCTTTATGGAGCGCAGAAGGTTAAGGGGGCACTTGATTGAGGTCTTTAAAATGATGAAAGGGATAGACAGAGTTGACGTGGATACGTTTTTCCCATTGAGGGTAGGGAAGATGCAAACAAGAGGGCATGACATGAGAATAGGGCAGAGGTTTCGGGGTAACCTTCTTTATCAGAGGGTGGTGGCTGTGTGGAATCAGGCAGAAGTCAGGATCGCGTGAAGGGAATGGAGGGGTATGGTCTGAGTGCAGGTAGATACGGACTGGAAGGGCCGAGAGGGCGTTTCCGTGCTGTAGATATGGTTTATAAGACTATGTATGAAGGCAATGCACACAACACAATGACTTGCACATTGGGAGCGGCACTGTAGTGCAGCGGTAGAGCTGCTACCTTACTGTGCCAGAGACCCGGGTTCCACCCTGACTACAGATGTGTCTGTACAGAGTTTGTACGTTCTCCCCGTGACCACGTGTGTTTTCTCCGTGTGCTCTGATTTCCTGCCACACTCCAAGGACATCCGGGTTTGTAGATTGTGTAGGAAGAAAACTGCAGATGCTGGTTTACACAGAAGATAGACATAAAATGTTGGAGTAACTCTGTCCTGCTGAGTTACTCCAGCATTTTGTTTCTACGAGGTTTGTAGGTTAATTGGCTTCAGTAAAATTGTAAATTGTGCAGGATAGTGTTAGTGTACGGGGTGATTGTTGGTCAGCGTGGACTCGGTGGGTTGAAGGGTCTGTTTCCATGCTGCATCTCTAAATCCAAGCAAAATCTCACCCATGTGTTATCCGCTGTAGCTTTGTACTTGCACGGCTCTCGGTGTAACCTGTGCTCACCTGTCAGCCCTTTGTCCCCTAGAATGTAAGTACCCAGGCCAGTTTTGGCAACTGAAAATGTTTCCCAGTGCAATCTCACACAGAGTTAAGGAGTCAAGTACACTTTCCAGACACATGGCATTGCCCAAAGGGAAATCTTTCTAATAATGTGTAATGACTTGTGCATTGGGGGATCAGGAAACTTTCCTGTCCCTAAAAACATCCAAGACATTTGCCTACATGAGTGGTCTGTGGCCGGCTCCAATGCTAAGGAGTTCTTCTGTTACTGAAATCAACGCAGATGAAATGTGACTTCTTGGCAAGATCCATTGGGATTGGGGCAGCCCTGTGGTGCAACGTTGGAGTTGCTGCCTTACACCGTCAGAGATCTGGGTTTAATCCTGACTATGGGTGCTATCTGTATGGTGTGTGATTGCGTGGATTTTCTCCAGGTGCTCCAGTTTACTCCCACACTCCAAAGGCAGACAGGTTTGCAGATTAATTGGATTTGGTAAAAACATCGTAATATTGTCCCCAGTTTGTAGGATTGTGTTAGTGTGCAGGGATCGCTGGTTGGTGCGGTCTCGGTGGATCAATGGGCCTGTTTCCGTGCTGTATCTCTAAAGTAAACTAATCCGGTGGTGAATTATAATCATAGTTAACACAGAAGAATCAACGTAGCCTTGAACTCCACAGAGATACTTGTCCAGGCACAAGAATGTGGCCACAGGTCTTCCTGCAGAATGTCATGTGTCATAGTGAAGTTCAGTTCAGTTTAGGTTATGCCACGTGTATCGAGGTACAGTGAAATGCTTTATATTGTATGCTAACCAGTCAGCAGAAAGACAATATGTTCAAGAAGGAACTGCAGATGCTGGAAAATCGAAGGTAGACAAAATTGCTGGAGAAACTAAGCGGGTGCAGCAGCATCTATGGAGCGAAGGAAATAGGCAACGTTTCGAGCCGAAACCCTTCATCAGACTGAAACGTTGCCTATTTCCTTCGCTCCATAGATGCTGCCGCACCCGCTGAGTTTCTCCAGCAATTTTGTCTACAGCAGAAAGACAATACATGATTACAATCTATCCATCTACAGTGTATAGATACATGATATGGGAATAACATTTAGTACAAGGTAAAGCCAGCAAAGTCCAATCAAGTATAGTCTGAGGGACATCAGAGGTAGATAGTAGTTCCACACTGCTCTCCGGTTGTGGTAGGATGGCTCAGTTGCCTGATTGCAGCTGGGAAGATCCTGTCCCTGAATCTGGTGGTGTGCTTTTTCACACTTCTACATACCTCTTGCCTAAAGGGGTAGGGGAGAAGAGGGAGCGGCCAGAGTGTGACATCCTTAATTATGCTGCTGGCCTTGCCGAGGCAGCGTGAGGTAGAAATGGTGTCATTAGAAGGGAGGTTGGTTTGTGTGAAGTCAGCCTAGGAACACATGAGGCTGCAAAGAGACTGTTCATCAGAGAGGGCCAGGTTAGGGGGGGTCTGTGAAGAGTCTCTGACAACAGTCTCTTCACAAATAATAATTTCTTTGCCTCTTTCCCTCCCTCGTTCTTGTGTCAATGAGTGGCCTGTCATTGACCCACGAAACCCCTAGTAATGAAATACTACAGTTGTTTCATCTCTGCAGCATCTCATGGAATGTGACTCAGTAGGTTTGTAGAAAGAAAAACATTGCACATTGCTTCTACCACTCTTTCTGGACACTCTGGAATGTAGTTGTGATGTCAGCAGTATGTTCGGAGAGGCCCCATCAGGATTCTTTATTATTATTGCAGGAAGGAACTGCAGATGATGGTTTTCACCTAAGTTAGACATAAAATGCTGGAGTAACTGAACATGACGGGCAGCATCTCCGGAGAGAAGGAATGGGTGAAGTTTTGGATCGAGACCCTGCTTCAGAGTCAGGGGAGAGGGAGACACAGAGATATGGAAAGATCAGGTGTGAAAACGAGACATCAAAGGAGGTGAAGTCCCAAGGAAAATGTAGAATAGATCATTTTGTTAGCTAGGAGAAAGTGACAACTTTTTGGGTCTCGACCCGATATGTCACCCATTCCTTCTCACCAGAGATGCCATCTGCTTCTAATTCAGCTGAGATTGCTCCCAAAATGGTCAAAATATAAAACTTTGATAAAAAATATATTAACTTGAAGGTGTGGGTGGAACTGTGTGCAATGAGAAAATTACCTCATTTAGTACAACCAAAATGCCAGGAAATGTATAGACATATGAACAAGACTAGTGTCTGTGAATGCCCAGACCAGACTTGTGCAGTTGGGACTATAGGCGAGTGGTGGTATATCGATTGGGGACCAGCCCTCCTGTGTGACAGGGACCCAAAGGATGCCACTTGGTCTAACAGCTTCTAAAAGCGTAGGCCATATGAAAGCCAGCTTGCATTTCCCGAGTGAAAGTGCACCTGGATTTATTCTGGACATGCATACAGAGCAGTACAGAACAACCACCTGTGATCCTTAATATACTGTGTCATATGAACACACGTGCAGCGACCACAGGCCAGAACCCTGGAATATACTGTGTAAAGAACATAATGTCCAGAGGGTAGATCTGCAGGGCATCCCTTTTATTAGAGCACAAAGAAAAAGATAGTAATATATATCTACATAATCAGCACAATGTTGAACTCACAAAGCTTGTTTCCACTTGACTAGTGCAGTGACTAGTGGGGTACTGCAGTGCTCGGTTCTGCGATTGCAGCTATATCTATATTACTGAGAGTCTGATCTTGATAACTTCCTGTTGTTCTGTATATTTATTTTAGAAAAAACACAGCAACTTTCGACTGTAATTTTTGGCAATCTTACCCAGAGTCCCCCTCCGCTGTGCAGGACAAGAGGATTATTAGTGTTTAAAAAATGTTGAGATTCTCTCTCCTGAAGGCCACTCCCCTTCCGGAGGGACTATAAAACCCGGAGGTGTTGAGTGCCTCAGTCAATCTCTGCAAGATGGGGGAAGCAAGAGGGTCACGTCTCTCAGTCTCAGCTGTGAATAACACTGAACACTGGTCTACTAAACTGTGAGTGTGGTTTTACTGACCTTGAGTGCAGTTAATGTGGTTTGAAAATGATAATGTGGTTGGTTTGAAATAAAGCACAGCAAATGGTGGTTGTTTTGAAATAAAGCACAGCAAATGGTTGTTGGTGGTGGTTGGTTTGAAATAAAGCACTGCAAATGATGGTTGTTTTGAAATAAAGCACTGCAAATGGTGGTTGGTTTGAAATAAAGCACAGCAAATGGTTGTTGGTGGTGGTTGGTTTGAAATAAAGCACTGAAACTGGTTGTTGGTTTGAAATAAAGCACTGCAAATGGTGGTTGGTTTGAAATAAAGCACTGCAAATGGCAGTTGGTTTGAAATAAAGCACTGCAAATGGTGGGTGGTTTGAAATACAGCACTACATATGGTGGTTGGTTTGAAATAAAGCACTGCAAAAGGTGGTTGGTTCGAAATAAAGCACTGCAAATGGTGGTTGGTGGTGGTTGGTTTAAAGGAAAGCACTGCAAATGGTTGTTAGTGGTGGTCGATTTGAAATAAAGCATTGCAAATGGTTGTTGATGGTGGTTGGTTTGAAATAAATCACTGCAAATGGTTGTTGGTGGGGGATGGTTTGAAATAAAGCACTGCAAATGGTTCTTGGTGGTGGTTGGTTTGAAAGAAAGCACTGCAAATGGTTGTTCGTGGTGGTAGGTTTGAAAAAAAGCAGAGCAAATAGTTGTTGGTGGTGGTTGGTTTGAAATATAGCACTGCAAATGGTTGTTGGTGGTGGTTGGTTAGAAATAAAGCACCCAAAATAAATAAAGATTTGGATGACCCAGGATCATATAGAGCAATTGCTTTATTAAATACGGATCAAAAAATTTTAACAAAGATACTAGCACAAAGATTAAGCAAAGTTGTTAACGAATTAATTCATCCTGATCAAACAGGATTTATACCTAAAAGATATTCTTCATATAATCTAAGACGGTTATTTAATATCATATATTCGAAAAGAAGTGATAAAAAAGACTTAGTAGTTATCTCGCTGGATGCAGAAAAAGCTTTTGACCAGGTGGAATGGCCTTATTTATTTTCGGTGATGGAAGCTTTTAAGCTTGGTGATAAGTTTACTACTTGGATCAAATTATTATATGCAAACCCAACAGCTAGAATAACAACAAACCATATGTTATCAACTAAATTTAGTTTATCTCGAGGTTGTAGACAAGGCTGTCCTTTATCACCTTTACTGTTTGCGTTAGCAATCGAACCTCTTGCCCAAAGGGTAAGATTGCACCCGGAAATATATGGATATGATACTGAAGATACTAAGAATAAAAATCTCGTTATATGCGGACGATGTATTACTTTATATCACTAAACCGGAAATAAGTATCCGTAATTTGTTAAAACTAATAACGGAATTTGGTTTAATTTCAGGATACAGTATTAATTGGAATAAAAGTGAACTTATGCCAATAACCATGAATAACTTACAGATATTACAACAATTTCCTTTTAAGATAACAAATGAAAATATTAAATATCTTGGTATTTTGTTACAAAAAGATTTGACTCTCTATTTAAGTCTAATTTCCCGTTATTACTGAATAAATTAAATAAAAATATTTTATACTGGAAAAGTTTACCTATTTCAATGTTAGGTAAAATAAACGCAATAAAAAATGATTTTTCTCCCACAATTATTATATTTATTTCAATCAATCCCGATATATCTCTCTAAAAATTTTTTTTTAAAAAGTAACTCTATAGTCACTAACTTTATCTGGGATTATAAGAACCATAGAATAAATAAAAAACACTTATGTTAAAGCTAAAATAAACGGGGGTTTAGCATTACCAAATTTTATGTTTTATTATTGGGCAGTTAATATTAAAAATATGAACTTCTGGTTAGAAGAAACAGATAATAAACCAAACTGGTTAAAAATGGAAAGAAGACTGTTTTCCATTTGAAATTAGCTCTATAATATTTGCTAATATTAATGTACCTAAGAAAATTTATAGTGAAAACTCGATAATAGAAAGTGGAATACGTATTTGGAAACAAATAAAGAAAACATTAAAACTAAAATTTATACCGCTAGGTCTTACTATTGCCAACAATTTTACGTTTAAACCCTCAACGATGGATAAGGCTTTTATACAATGGAAAAATAAAGGAATTTTAAATATAGGGGATCTTTATAAGGAAAAATTTTTTCTTTCATTTCAAGAATTACAACAAGCTTACGGGCTTCATAATAATGAATATTTCAGATACTTACAAATCAGAAACTATATCTCTGCAAATACACAAGAATTCAGAAATAGAAAGAGCGAAATTTTAGATGAATGCTTGAATAAACATCCAAATACAGAAAAAATGATATCATACATTTACAATATTTTGTTGGAAAGTGATATTCCATCATCGGAAATACACAGACAGCGTTGGGAAAATGAATTAGGTCAAATAATAAGCCCAGAAATATGGGAAGAAAGCTTACAACACATACATTACTGCTCGTTAAATGCTAAACATGCTCTAATACAGTTTTAAAATTTTACATAGATTACATTACTCTAAATCTAAATTACATAACATATTTCCAAAATTATCGCCTATATGTGATAAATGTCAAATCTTAGAAGCAAATTTGTCACATTAATTTACTAATTGTACGAAGATTGTAGAATATTGGAACGAAATATTTAAGATAATCTCGAATGTTGTTAAATTACTATGATTCCTGATCCAAAGTTAATAATACTGGAATACCGGAAACGGAACAAATAATTACAAGGAATCAAAGAACTTTTATCGACTATTCTCTAATAATTGGGAAAAAATTAATACTAAAATTTTGGAAAGGCCCTGCATCCCCAACAATTAAAATGTGGAATACAGAAATGTCGGAGACACTTCACTTGGAGAGATTGAGACTTGTCCTTATGGATAGGTTAGATCTCTTCAAAGGGATTTGGTCCTCCATACATTAAATATTTACAGGGTCATAATGGTTCGGCGCGGGGACTTGACTGAGGCCTGAATATCTGAATGGATGAAGAAATACATATAATAAAATCATGAATGTATCTCCAAGAATGGATTATTTAGTAATATTTTAAATCTCCACCAAACTTTTCACATTTTCTTTTCTATTTTCTACTTTCTATCTCTATCTTTCTATCTTTAAATAGGGAAAAAAAAGTATAGAAACATATTACATATATTCTTAATATTAGTATGAATACACCTATTATTAGTTGTATAAAATATTATAGATGTCTTAAAATTTGTAATTATATAAAATTGTGCATTTTCAACTATATAATAATTTTGAAATATTAAAGTTAATAATAATACAAACACTCTTAATATTATGAAAAATATCATGAATATCATAGAAGTTTGGTTAAGATTGGGTATTATGTAGTTATATTAGGGGGGATTTGTATTTGGTAATTAGAAGAAATATGTGTGGTATGAGAAGTGTGAGTATATTGCTTATTTTAGGAATATACTACATACACTCCCAATTATACAAAATAAATAACCAGGAAATGTATAATGGATAACATTACAATTAACACAAACAGTATCAATTGATAATCAATATTATATAATTTTGTATATTATATAATTTTCAATGCCGTATAAGAGTGTACTCTGTATATATTGTTTCTATAATAAAAAAAATAAAAAAAATAAAAAAAAAGAAATAAAGCACCGCCAATGGTTGTTGGTGGTGGGTGGTATGACATAAAGCACTGCAAATGGTGGTTGGTGGTGGTTGTTTTGAAATAATACATTGCAAATGGTGGTTGGTTTAAAATAAAACACAGCAAATGGTGGTTGGTTTAAAATAAAGCATTGCAAATGGTGGTTGGTTTGAAGTAAAACACTGCAAATGGTGGTTCTTTTGAAATAAAGTTCTGCAAATGATGGTTGGATTGAAATAATGCACTGCAAATGGTTGTTGGTTTGAAATAAAGCACTCCAAATGGTGGTTGGTTTGAAATAAAGCAGTGCAAATGGTGGTTGGTGGTGGTTGGATTGAAATAAAGCACTGCAAATGGTTATTGGTGGTGGTTAGTTTGAAGTGAACCACTGCAAATAGCTGTTGATTGTGGAAACTTGACAACTTCATGTTTGCACTGTATATTGATTTTAGCTAAAACACTACCACTTAAGGCTGGGATTTTTGGCCATCTTACTCAGTCACCCTCTGCTCATCAGGTGCTGAGGATTCTTCCCATCAATGAAAAATAAAAGTGTTATTAGTGTTTAAAAAATGTTGAGAATCTCTCCCCTACAATCACGCCGTGAAGGCCTCGCCGCTTCCGGTCAGAGGGAGGAGGAATTATAAAACCGGAAGTGTGGGTGTGGCTCAGTCTCCGCAAGATGATGGAGGGAGAGATCATGACTGTCTGAGCTGTGAATCAACTGAACACATTGAATGTCACTGAACTAAGAGTGTGGTGTTTATGTGGTGTTTTGTGTGGTTTTATGGTGGTTTTATGGTGGTTGCACCCTGCATGAAATGGTATGAAACTGCATTTGAGTTTGGTGGCCTTGCACCCTGCATGAAATGGTATGAAACTGCATTTGAATTGGGTGGACTTGCACCCTGCTTGAAGTGGTATGAAACTGCACTTGAATTTGGTGGCCTTGCACCCTGCTTGAAGTGGTATGAAACTGCACTTGAATTTGGTGGTCTTGCACCCTGCTTGAAGGGGTATGAAATGCACTTGAATTTGGTGGCCTTGCACCCTGCTTGAAGTGTTATGAAACTGCACTTGGATTTGGTGGCCTTGCACCCTGCTTGAAGTGGTATGAAACTGCACTTGAATTTGGTGGCCTTGCAAACTGCTTGAAATGGTAGGAAACTGCACTTGAATTTGGTTGTCTTGCACCCTGCTAGAAATGGTATGAAACTGCACTTGAATTTGGTTGTCTTGCACCCTGCTTTAAATGGCATGAAACTGCACTTGCATTTGGTGGCCTTGCACCCTGCTTGAAGTGGCATGAAACTGCACTTGCATTTGGTGGTCCTGCACCCTGCTTGAAGTGGTAGGGAACTGCACTTGTGTTTGGTGGCCCTGCACCCTGCTTGAAGTGGTAGGAAACAGCACTTGCGTTTGGTGCATTGGACCCTGCCTGAAGTGGAATGAAACTGCACTTGAATTTGGTGGCCTTGCACCCTGCTTGAAATGGTACGAAATTGCATTTGAGTATAGTGGCCTTGCACCCTGCTTAAAATGGAATTTCAAGGAATAGCCGTGAGTCAACTGCCAGCCCACTTGCCGTGAGTGAGCTGCCAGCACATCAGGCTTGAATGACTGAGCTTCCATCCCAGGAATCGATTTGGCCCACAATGTCCATTCTAGCCCTCTGGAAACCAGTCCCTTCAGCCAACAACACCCATACTAGTGCTGCACGTTGTGTTCACGTGCTGCGTGTGACGTCGCCCGCTCGTGCTGCTCGCAAGCACAGCCCAGGGCCGCCCGCAGCTTCCCACCCGTTCGCTGCCGCCCATTCGGCTCGCTGCCCGCCCCGCTCCTCCTCTCCCCCCTCCTCTTCTCCCCCCTCCTCCTCTCCCCCTCTCCCTACCCCCCCCCTCCTCTCTCCGCCCCTCCGCTCTTCCGCTCCTCTCCCTCCTCTCTCTCTCCCTCCTCCTCCTCTCTCCCCCTCCTCTCTCTCCCCTTCTCTCCGCTCACCCCTCCTCTCTCTCCCCTCCGCTCCCTCCCCCGCTCTCGTGAACCCCTCCCCCTCCTCTCATCCCCCCCCCCACACTCTCCACCCTCGGTACGCCCCTCGCTTCCCCCCTCTCACTCTGTCTCTGCCCCTCTCTCTCTGTCTCTGCCCACTCTCTCTCTCTGCCCTCTCTCTCTACCCCCCCCCCTCCTCTCCAGACACGCTTGCAGGTTGGGGGCTATGCATATGTGGATAGGGCGGGGATATGGTAAAAGGAGCCAATAAATAATATTAATATAATATCAAGGGGGGTGGTTAGTGTGTGTGTGTGGGGGGGGGGGGGTTAGTGTGTGTGTGTGTGTGAGGGGGGGGTGGGTGGTTAGTGTGTGTGTGATGCCACAGGCCGACCCCCCCACCACAACCATGCATTGAGGAGAATCGACCCAATGGGTCACCCTTGGTCTGATATCTATATTACTAAAAGTCTCATCTTGACCACTTCCTGTTGACTGTATATTGATTTTAGAAAAAACGTTGCCACTTATGGCTGTGATTTTTGGCTATCTTGCTCCGTCCCCCTCCGCTGCGCAGGACAAAAAGATTTTCCCATCGATGAAAAATAAAATAGTTATTAGTGTTTAAAAAATGTTGAGAATCTCTCTCCTGAAGGCCATGCCCCATCCAGAGGGAATATAAAACCCGGAAGGTGGAGGTACCTCAGTTCTCTGCAAGATGGGGGAGCGAGAGGTCGCAATTGTCAGTCTGAGCTGTGAATAACACTGAACACATGTCTACTAAACTGTGAATGGTTTTACTGTCCTGTCAGCACCCTGAATGTGGTTTGAAAATGTAGTTTGAAAGTGCTAAAGCTGTGTTGCCTTTGGTTTGAAATTGCTAAAGTTGTGTTGCCTTTGGTTTGAAAGTGAGAAAGCTGTGTTGCCTTTGGTTTGAAAGTGCTAATGCTGTGTTGCCTTTGGTTTGAAAGTGCTAATGCTGTGTTGCCTTTGGTTTGAAAGTGCTAAAGCTGTGCCTTTGGTTAGAAAGTGCTGAAGCTGTGTTGCCATTTTTTTGAAAGTGCTGAAGCTGTGTTGCCTTTGGTTTGAAAGTGCTAAAGCTGCCTCGCCTAATTAAAGCTTCCTTGCCTTCTATATATAATTAAAAGTTTAATCTTGACCACTTCCTGTTTGCGCTTTATATTGATTTTAGAAGAAACGCTACTGCGTACAGCTGTGATTTTTGGCCATCTTACTCCCCCTCCGCTTATCAGGTGCTGTGGATTTTTCCCAATGATGAAAAATAAGAGTTATTATAGTTTAAAAAATATTGAGATTCTCTCTCCTGTCAATGACGCCATGAAGCCCACCCCTTCTAGTGGGAGGGGGAGGGACTATAAAACCTGGAAGTGTGGGCGTGGCTCAGTCTCTGCAAGATGGGGGAGGGAGAGGTCACGACTCGCTGTCTTTAATGGCCTTGCACCCTGCTTGAAGTGGTATGAAACTGCACTTGAATTTGGTGGACTTGCACTCGGCTTGAAGTGGTATGAAACTGCACTTGATTTTGGTGGCCTTGCACCCTGCTTGAAATGGAATTTCAAGGAATAGCCATGAGTCAGCTGCCAGCCCACTAGCCATGAGCGAGTGAGCTGCCAGCACACAGGTTTGAGTGACTGAGCTGCCAGCCCAAGAATCCATTCAGCCCACAATCTCCATACTAGCCCTCTGGAAACCAGTCCCTTCAGCACACAACACCCTTACTAGCGCTCCAGAAAGCCCCCCCCCCCCCCCACTGCCACCAATATTGGAATTGGCGGAGAGATGGAATATTGCGTTGGGGGACCAGCCCTCCCGTGTGATGCTGGGACCCAACGGGTCCCACTTAGTCTAGTATACTTATAAAACTCTCATCTTGTCCTCTTCCGGTTTGCGTTGTTTTAAAATTTGCACAAAAACGGTACCTGACAGTGCTACGATTTATCGCCAATTTACACGCCATTCTCCTATGCTGCAAGTGCATCCAGTTTTATTAAGATCGGTGAAATATTAAGAAAGTAATTGGTCTGTTATTTGCCCGGACAGCGATGCCCCTTCTGGCAGCCACTGTCAATCACTGGCGGTGATAATAAAGTTTAAGGAGTGGAGTGAGCAGAATGTGGGCAAGGGGCTGTGTGTTTGCGGGCGGGCGGGCTGGGGGAGTGGGTATGTTTGCTGGCGGGGGCTGTTTGTTCGCGGGCGGGCGTTGAATGTGTGTTTGTGGGTGGGTGGGGGCTGTGCGTTCGCGGGCAGGTGAGGGCTCTGTGTTTTCACGGGTGGGCAGGGCCTGTGTTTTTGTGGGCGGCAGTTGTGTGTCCGCGGGCGGTGGCGGCCACCACCACGATGAGCCGGGAGCCAGTGTGTGCAGCCGGGGCTGGAACCACTGAGTGCGACAGGCGCTGCCCACCCCGCTCTCACAACCCCCCTCCCCCACACGCCCCCTCCCTCACATCCCTACCCCCCCTCCCCCAACCCACCTCCCCCACACTCCCCTTCCCCACACTTTCACTCCCCCACAACCCCCTCCCCATACACACCCCTCCCCCACACACCCTCCCCTCCCCCACACACCCCCATTCCCCCTCCCCCACACACCCCACTCCCCTTCCCACACCCGTCCCCACACATACTCCCCCTTCCAAACACACATCCCTCCCCCACACCATCCCCTCACACACTCCCCCCCCCACGCACACACCTCCCCAACAGCCCCCCATCCCCCACATACACCCCCAACAGCCTCCGATGGGCCCCGCCTGCAGCCATCCACCCTCTCGGGCTCCCCGCCAGAACCTGTCCCCTTCCCCCGGCTACAGAAACACTCCCGCTGTTTCGTTGGGGGAACAGGTGAGTGGTGGAATATTGCATTGGGGAATGGGTTGAGTTGGGGGACGAGGCCTCCCTTGTGACTGGGACACAATGGGTCCCACTTAATCTAGTTATACTCTAATGCCTTCAATGTCTCCTTTAGCTCCCCTGCTCAATCGTGCAGAAGACCCTTTACGAGAAGGCAGACCAGGTGCGGATGCTCAACCAGAAAGTGAAGTCTCTGGAGAAGTCCATCAACCATCTGCATGAGAAGGTGAAGGAAACTAAACGCTCACTCAGGCAGGTGAAGAAAGAGAGCAAGCACGAAGCAATGCTCATGAAACAGGAAAGTTGAACGCACTGCAAACCGATCCTGAAACCAGTCAAGAAACCAGTCAACTACAATCTGTAACATGCAGACTCACTGGTTGTAATGGTCTATAAGTTAGAGTTGAAATGCTTCCATGGATTACACATGGAAACACATGGAAACTACCTACACTATAAAAGCAATCTATTCTCAGTAACATTGTAGTTGTGTCAACTCGAAAAATACGGTTGTGTAGCTCAAGACAAAAAACAAAAATACTATTTCACTTGAGGATAGAATTTCTCACAAAACAAACTCAATTGTTTGTTAAATTTATTTTCTAGCTCCATCATTATTGGACTCACTTCATTGGAAGTTGAACCAAATCCATCAGTTTGGTTCATCCTTTGAGAGCATTTTAAATGTATGGATAAAAACAGACTAATCAATCTATATACTTTTAAAATTCTTTGTGTGCGTGTATGTGCATGTGCTTCTGTGTGTATGTTATTTTGCCTTTTTTCGCCTTTGATGTTTGCCTTTGATTCGTTACTCCACGAAAAACACACGCAAAAAGGCCGGGATTGTTACCATTTCACTAGCGATTTTACTTTTACATTCGCAAATCCACTCCTTGGTCAATTATTTCCCCAGATTTTGAGTAAAATTGATCACAAAACTCAAACAAACCTCAAATTTTGAATTCTAAATGGGACTCACCAGCTGCTGATGTCCCAATGCCCGCGTGCCGACCAAACCAAGCCGCTTCTCTCTCTCTTCCTTTGGCAGCCCAGCACTCCTCCACTACCCTCCCCCCAGTACGCTTGCGCCACGCCTCCCGCAGCAGGAATCGCACGCCCGCCCGCCCACCAGCCCCAACCCCCTCCTCCCCATTGTTCAAATTGTGCAGAAATAACCAAAGATCCCATAGCGGCTAAGCGGCTATAGGATCTTTGGAAAGAACGAGAGCGTTCTGCAAATCCAGAGGTGACCGTTCACAGCTGCCACTCGCTCACAGCCACGCACGCGCTCAGAGCCGCTAACGCGCTCTGAGCTGCAAACTGAACTCCTTTGAAAAATCTTATGAGCAGGCAAGCGAGCTTTGAAAAAAACCTTGCGACCCCCCTCTCTCTCTCTCCCCTCCTCTCTCTCTCCCCCATCTCTCTCTCACTCCCTCCCCCTCTCTCTCACTCCCTCCCCCTCCCTCCCCCCCCTCCCTCCCCCTCTCTCTCCCCTCCTCTCTCTCCCCATCTCTCTCTCACTCCCTCCCCACTCTCTCTCACTCCCTCCCCCTCCCTCTCCCCTCCTCTCTCTCCCCATCTCTCTCCCACTCCCTCCCCCTCTCTCTCCCCCTTCTAACATTTTTTCTGGTATTTTGCTTTCTAAATTTGTTCTCTTCAGATTCATTATTACAAATTGAAATGAGAATATTGGCGTGGGGGAGGTTCAAACTGTGGTATGGCTTTAGCCACATCAAGAACAGTAAGATTCATATTCCTCACACCGTAAGCCCCTGCATCATAAAGAAGTGATATGTGGAGGGGGGGGGCCTGTCCACAAGTGACGAAGAAAAACACAGTGCTTTAACACATCATGGATGGTAAGATTCAGAGGGGAAGATTTATAGTTCATGTTCATAAATTCTAGGAGCAGAGTTGGGCCATTCGGACCATCAACTCCACTCTGTCATTCAATTATGGCTGATCGATCTTTTTCTCACAACCCTATTGTCCTGCCTTTGCCCCATAACCCCTGACAACCTAACAAATCAAGTAATAGTAATCAAGCTTAATAGGAACCTGAGTGTAATTTTATTTTGCACAGAGGGTGGTGGGTATATGGAACAAGCTGCCAGAGGAGGTAGTTGAGGCAAGTACTATAATAACATTTATTAGACACTTGGATAAGGTACAAGGATAGGAAAGGTTTAGAGGGATATGGACCACATGCTGGCAGGTGGGACTAGTGTAGATGGAGCATTTTGGTCAGCATGGACAAGTTGGGCCGAAGAGCCAGCTTGCATGTTGTATGACTCTATAACTCTACAACTCTTTCTGTTTCACATCCTGCATACTGCATGCCATTCACGTGAGAAGGTGCGTGCTGGAAGGCAGAATGGGAAGGTGTGAGGGTGGGCTCAGGTGGAGTCATCCAAATGGAATATAAAGTTTAAGGTTGTGGATGCCCACACACTTTCACCTCATCATGTCAAGGAAATATTCCTCCAATAGTTGGATAAATTATCTTCTCATATGTGTGTATAATATGCAAAACAAGGAATTTCACTGTGACGTGTCACATGTGATAATAAAGTATCAATCAATCAATCAATTAATGTCTCTGTGTTGATCCATTTGCACTCTCCTGGTTAATGCCAAGCGACAATACATCTGACCAATAAACTTGCATCCCCAACAAAACCTAGTAAGTTACTATTTTTCATATTACATGAATGTCATAAGTAATAGGAGTAGAATTAGGCCATTCAGCCCATCAACTCTACTCCACCATTCAATCATGGCTCGATATCTACCTCCTAACCCTATTCTCCTGCATTCTCCCCATAACCTCTCACACCCGTACTAATCAAGAATCTATCTATATTTGCCTTAAAAATATCCACTGACGGCCTCCACAGCCTTCTGTGGCAACAAAATTCCACAGATTCACCACCCTCTGACTAAAGATGTGGCTGAAAATTGTGTCTCACATCCTTCGATAACTTTGAATAAACAATATAACCCTCCTATGTTTATAACTTGCTTGTGTAAGTCTTAAGAAGGTTCTCACCCATTCCTTCTCTCCAGAGATGCTGCCTGACTGCTGAGTTACTCTAGCATTTTGTACCCATCAAGGATCTGCAGATGCTGGTTTACAACAAAGATAGGCACAAAACGCTGGAGTAACGCAGCATTTCTGGTGAAAATGGTCTCAACCCAAAACATCACCTATTCCTTTAACCAGAGATGCTGTCTAACCCACTGAGTTACTACAAATTTTTGTGTCTATCTTTTATAACTTGCCTAGCAGTCTCACATTCTGGTTGTACCAGTCTAGAAGAAAAGATAATCCAGAACGTAACTTGCTAACAAATATGCCAGCAATGGAAATATAGTTACTAAAACAGGAATATAATAGTAAGATTAAATGAGAACTTACCAGTTTGAAGTTTGATCTTTATTATATGAGGGGTTACATTGGTGATTACGTGAAGAACCCCACCAGTGTGCATGCTCGTCAATCTTCAAAGCAACAGTGTGAAATCACAGAAAACAGTAATTGAAGTGACATAGTAAGATTATAAACCTAGAACTACCCAGATGACCTTTGTGATATGAGGGTTGGGAGCGGAGGGGACGTCATCACCAACTTAACTCCTCATAAAATAAAAATCAAACTTCAAACTGGTAAGTTCTCATTTAATCTTACTATTTTACTTCAGAGTCACGTGTGTGATTCTGTGAATATTTCAAAGCTCTGTGATTTCATGCTGTGAGAAACGAGTCTACACAACCACAGCTGCTTCATTGACAGTATGAGGGAAACATTCATAATGAATAAATAATCATAATAGTAACCACTGTCATCCGAGAGGGACTATACAACAGAACGTAAAATAGAGTTGGTAAAAAAACCCTGGTCTGACAATGGGTTATTATAAGTGTTTGGAAGGTTCGCTAGTTCGACTGTCCTGCAGCTGCTAGGATGTGGTCCAGCAGAACGTAAATAACCCTTGCTACTGATGCTGTAGCAGACTTGGTGGAGTGATTTAATTCGTATCTATTCCCATATTCACCCCGTTTCACCGCCTGGGGACGGTCTGAACTGACACCTTCCCATAAAGGTTTTTTGGAACTAACAACATTGCTAGTTCAGAGCCTCTAGGCTCTTGGTGATCTTGACATATTGTTGTGAATGTGTGACCTCACATAACTGAAGGTCCCTGAATATGTCATGAACTAATTTGGGACCTGACTCCCCATCTGCTCTGCTTAAATATAATATTATTTGCAGATGTAACCATCCTGTCCAGTCACAATTATGTAGTGACTGGACCCGTTGCGCTGGGACCAGTGCCACGAGGATACCCACGTTATGAGACAGCCAAAGCTAGGATGTAGCAGGAGCTCCCGGCAATGCAGTGCCAGCACAATGTCAGTATCCCATACTGCCCTGTACTTGTCCTGGGGGAACTTGTGGTAATGATCCTTCACAAACTCGATATCCGGGTTGAGCCCGACAGAGTGGATCCAATTCGCTGCAGCAAATATGATGGGAAGGCACATTAAGCACAGTAAATGGCCCTATAACTCAATTATTGTCAAAGACCTATTGGTAAATGAACTTAGTCGTCAGTATCCGTACCGTATTAAATGTAACATAGCATTAAACAAAGCTCTTCCCATCTCCTGGCAAAAACTGTATTGCTTTTTTGGGATGCTATCCCTACCCTCAGCAGTGAGTACATACAAGGGTCGGTGTGACAACCCAAGCCGTAGGAGGAGTCTACTCAGAATCTGCAAAATAATAAATTGATTTTATCATGCAGAGGCTGCTTTTCCGAGCCGCAGGCTGACCAGCAAAGCTTTACGTGCAAAATAATCGTATAAGGTAGTATTAATATTCCAGTCAAACAGGAATCAATGCTGCAGAGTCCAGTCAGCCAGTACAAAAGCCTGAGCGGAATCTTGCTGACTTTATTTCAAGATCCGATTGATGGGCAAAATGGAGGAAGACATAATGAACATTCCTCCTTGTTGTAGCGATAATGTATCTCTCGCCACTGTTGTGCCTCATAGTTTTGCAGCCGTGAATAGTCATGAACATTACATCAACATTCGGTGTTCCATCGAACCATAATTTTATAAATACTTTGTGATCCAACACTCATTCTGTGTTGTCATTAATCTGCACTTGATGATATGCCAGTGGCAAATTAGATTATGTAAATTAATATAGGATGCTTTTACTTGATTACACCCAAGTGACTAACATATGTCACCACCATTGTGTATCAACCTGCAGTTGAGCATGCAGATTATGCATATTTGGGTCATAACCCTTTACCCATATAATGCACCTAGGGTTTATAGATAGTTGATAGCAATAACTGAAGAATTGGCAACTGATATAAATCTGCTCCACCTCCGACTGGAGGTGGCATTCGCAATTTCCCACCTTAGAGCACTTAGCATCAGTTTGTAATATACCTGAGTTTTTACTGACCAAACTAGTGGAGCAATGCTGAATTATGTTCGTCCATCATTATGACTTTATTAGCTTCAGCTGGTAATAGCATAGGTCTTTTAATAATGACCTAGCTGACACTTAAGAGGTTGCCACTTCACAGCTGGAACACAGCTACTATATTGCCAATTACTCTTGATGAATAGACGGCTGTTTATAACAACAATCTACACGAGTTGTTGTTACAAGATCCCATTATCTCCAATGTCTTGTCCCGGGGCAGAGTCACAAGCTAATAAATAGTTGAAAGTTAATCACAATGACCAACAAGTATATTGGTAACTACTTAATTTTAACTGGATGGGTGAGGGATCCTACAAAGCAAGTCCCATCATTGAATTTCTCAAATATAGTTTGAAGTTGAACAATTGATTCTTGCAAAATAGATCGCCAGAATATCATTCAGGCTAGACATAACAAGTTTAGACTCTGAGTAGCCGAAGCACCGATTCTTGTAATTTGGTAAATACCTGGACAAACAATTTAGCCCATCTTGCAATGTTTTACTGTTCTCATTGCCTTATCATTAGTAAATTATCATTACTGTTATCATTCTTCAGATAATTTAAAATGTCTCCGGTGATCCCTGTGAATGGGAACTGAATAGAATGTATCTTTGAGATCCTTATGAAATCAGTTGTTAGTCAGTAACAAAGTTTCCTCTTCGGAATGTTTATACTGCACATACGTGTTATACGACCTTCTCCATCTTAACAATGAACGGCCACGTCTGCCATCATTCTGTGCCTGGAACGACAACTGTGGCCCGATTTCCGAACCTGTCTTGGAAGACAACCCTGGCCATAAAAAATGAGCCTATCTCATAATTCCGAAGCTGCCTCTAAAGGCAACTCTGACCATAATTCTAAGCCTGTTGTGAAACAACTCTGACCATATTTCGATCCTGTCTCGAAGTGATCCTGGCCATAATACTGAGCCTGCCTTAAAAGATAATACTGGCCCTAATTCCAAACCCTGCTTGGAATATTAGTATTGTGCAGTTTTACATGTTTAGGTGACAATGCCTTAACCATACGTGTGTTGTACTAACCATGTGTAAATTAACAACTTGTAAGTGGTCCACTTACCCCATGCCTGGGTACAAAGTAGGACTGGTAGGTTGAGTGGAACGTCTGTCCAGTTTTCATGCTGCCATAGCTTCAGTGAACCGCTCACTGCCAATGGAGGCGTGGAGTGTGTTGTCGCTGAACCGATGAAGCTTTGCTTGTCGTTGGTACCTTATTGGTCCGACAGTTTTTGCTTCCTCATCCAGGTTTTGCCTGTTGAATAGGTCTTACCTGAATAGAAGATTCGGCGGCTAGAGCTCTGTTCACTGCCGGCACTTGTACCGTATTGTATATCTTTATTATCATTTTTCCTGAGTACTTACATACCCAGAGGAAACGAAAAAACGTTGCTCAACCAGTGTCCATTCAGTGTGCGGTAAAAAATAAATAGAAATAAAAATAAAAATACATATATCATGAGTTCTGATCGGCAGCGGCACGACAATGGCTCTGCTTCAGTGTGTCCAGGTTGGTGGTTGGTGCGCGATACTTTGGCAGTGGGGCAAAATCCGTTTATCAGTCTTATAGCCTGCGGGAAGAAGCTGAGGAGCATCCTGCTGGTTTTGCAGCTGATGCTCCTGTACCTCTTCCCAGATGGCAGGATAGAGAATATGTGATGCGATGGGTGGTAGGGGTCTTTGATGATGGAGTTGGCTCTGCTGATACATCTCTTCCTGTATATGTCCAGCAAGAAAGGGAATGGAGCACCAATAATCCTGCTGGCGGTCTTCACAATCCTGTCCAGTTGGTGCCGTTCGTACGCCTTGCAGCTCCCGAACCAGGAAGTGATGCCGTAGTTTAATGTGCTCTCGATTGTCCCCCTATAAAAAGTTCGTAGGTGTGCAGTGGGGAGACCTGCTTTCCGTAGTCTTCAGAGAGGGTGTAGTCGCTGCTGGGCTCTCTTGACCAGTGCTGTGGTGTTGGTCGTGGACGTCAGGTCATCTGACAGGTGGAGTCCTAGGAACTGCTGACCCTTTCCACATCAGCTCCATCAATGTGCAGAGGTGTATGGCGTTGTTTTCCCGCCCTCCTGAAGTCAACCACTATCTCCTTCGTTTTTCCCATGTTGAGAATGAGGTTGTGGGATTTGCACCATCCTGTGAGCAGCTCCACCTCCGTCCTGTACGCCGACTCATCATTGTCACTGATGAGACCCACCACTGTTGTGTCATCAGCGAACTCTGACAGTGATACCACCTGCGGGATTTACCCCTCCACGGGAACCACAGCGGTCTGGGAACCGCTGACTGCACTGTCGGCGACTCTGGATAATAATACCGCCTCTTGGGTTTACCCCTTCACGGGAACCACAGTTGTCTGGAAGCCGCTGACCACATTGTCAGGGCTAGAGTCGCAAACCCGACGGCCGCTGGCTCCCACGATTCCGCGGTTTAGGACCGGAGTCTCCCCACAGCCCAAGCCGGTTTCCCTGTGGCTCGCCGGACTTTGCGACAATATCCAGCAGGAAACCTCTATAAGAAGAGGTTCCTGCAAGAGAAAACAAAACCTGGGAATAAATAAAAACTTACCTGCATGTTTAAACTTACCACTGGCAGGACCGTTGCGCCTGCCAGTCAGGCACTGAGCCATGCAAAACGGCGTAAAAATGACGAGCATGCGCACTGGCGGGGTTCTTCACGGAATCACTCACGTGACTCCGAAGTAAAATCTGTGGTTAGGTACCTTGCATAGAAAACATAGAAACATAGAAAATAGATGCTCCATTCGGCCCTTCGAGCCAGCACCACCATTCAATATGATCATGGTTACTCATCCAAAATCAATACCCCATTCTGGCTGTTTTCCAATATCCCTTGATTCCCTTAGCCCTAAGAGTTAAATCTAACTCTCTTGAAATTGTGAAATGGTCTCCACTGCCTTCTGTGGCAGAGAATTACACAGATTCACAACTCTCTGGGTGAAGACGTTTTTCCTCATCTCAGTCCTAAAAGGCATCCCCCTTATTCTTAGGTAGACAAAAATGCTGGAGAAACTCAGCGGGTGAGGCTGCATCTATGGAGCGAATGAATAGGTGGTGTTTAGGGTCGAGACCCTTCTTCACACTGATGTGGGGGTGGGAGGAGGTTGGAGGAGATGCAATAGAACAGCGGATGCAATAGATGAGGTTGGAGGAGGTGCAGATGAACCTCTGCCTCACCTGAAAAGACTGCTTGGTTCCTTGGAGGGAGTTGAGGGGCAAGGTAAAGCGACAAGTGTTGCATTTCCTGCGGTTGCAAGGGAAAGTACCAGGGGAAGAGGTGGTTGGGATGGGAAGGAAGGAATAGACCAGGGAATTACGGAGGGAGCAGTCTCTGCGGAAAGCTGAAAGGGGAGGAGATGGGAAGATGTGGCCAGTGGTGGCATCCCATTGGAGGTGGCAGAAATATCAGAGGATTATCTGTTGTATGTGACGGCTGGTAGGGTGCAAGTTGAGGACAAGGAGGACTCCGTCCTTGTTACGAGTGGGGGAATGGGGAGTGAGAGCGGAGCTACAGAATATAGAGGAGACCCTGGAGAATCTTAAGAAAGAAATTAGGAAGGCTAAAAGAAGATATGAGGTTGCTTTGGCAACAAAGGTGAAAGTAAACCCAAAGGGTTTCTACAGCTATATTAATAGCAAAAGGATAACGAGGGATAAAATTGGACCATTAGAGAACCAGAATGGACAGCTATCTGCAGAGCCAAAAGAGATGGGGGAGATATTGAACAATTTCTTTTCTTCGGTATTCACCAAGGAGAAGGATATTGAACTCGGTGAGTTAAGGGGAAAGAGTAGAGTAGCTATGGAAACTATGAGATTCAAAGAGGAGGAAGTACTGACACTTTTGAAAAATATAAAAGTGGATAAGTCTCCAGGTCCTGACAGGATATTCCCTAGGACATTGAGGGAAGTTAGTGTAGAAATAGCAGGAGCTATGACAGAAATATTTCAAATATCATTAGAAACGGGAATAGTGCCGGAGGATTGGCGTACTGCGCATGTTGTTCCATTGTTTAAAAAGGGTTCAAAGAATAAACCTAGCAATTATAGACCTATTAGTTTGACGTCAGTGGTGGGCAAATTAATGGAAAGGATACTTAGAGATAATATATATAAGCATCTGGATAAACAGGGTCTGATCAGGAACAGTCAACATGGATTTGTGCCTGGAAGGTCATGTTTGACAAACCTTCTTGAATTTTTTGAAGCGGTAACTAGGGAAATTGATGAGGGTAAAGCAGTGGATGTTGTCTATATGGATTTCAGTAAGGCCTTTGACAAGGTTCCCCATGGAAGGTTGGTTAAGAAGGTTCAATCTTTGGATGTTAATGGCGGAGTAGCAAGATGGATTCAACAGTGGCTGAATGGGAGATGTCAGAGAGTAATGGTGGATGGCTGTTTGTCAGGTTGGAAGCCGGTGACCAGTGGGGTGCCTCAGGGATCTGTGTTGGGTCCACTGTTGTTTGTCATGTACATCAATGATCTGGATGATGGGGTGGAAAATTGGATAAGTAAGTATGCAGATGATACTAAGATAGGTGGTGTTGTGGATAATTAAGTAGATTTTCAAAGTCTACAGAGAGATTTGGGCCATTTGGAAAAGTGGGCTGAAAGATGGCAGATGGAGTTTAATGCTGATAAGTGTGAAGTGCTACATCTTGGCAGGACAAATCAAAATAGGACGTACATGGTAAATGGTAGGGAATTGAGGAATGCTGTGGAACAGAGGGATCTAGGAATAACTGTGCATAGTTCCCTGAAGGTGGAATCGCATGTAGATAGGGTGGTAAAGAAAGCCTTTGGTGTGCTGGCCTTTATAAATCAGAGCATTGAATATAGGAGTAGGGAAGTAATGTTAAAATTGTACAAGGCATTGGTAAGACCAATTCTGGAGTATGGTGTACAATTTTGGTCGCCTAGTTATAGGAAGGATGTCAACAAAATAGAGAGAGTACAGAGGAGATTTACTAGAATGTTGCCAGGGTTCCAGCAACTATGTTACAGAGAAAGGTTGAACAAGTTAGGTCTTTATTCTTTGGAGCGCAGAAGGTTAAGGGGGGACTTGATTGAGGTCTTTAAAATGATGAAAGGGATAGACAGAGTTGACGTGGATACGTTTTTCCCATTGAGGGTAGGGAAGTTTCAAACAAGAGGACATGACAAGAGAATTAAGGGACAGAGGTTTCGGGGTAACGTGAGGGGGAACTTCTTTCCTCAGAGGGTGGTGGCTGTGTGGAATCAGCTTCCAGCAGAAGTGGTGGAGGCAGGATCGATTTTAACATTTAAGAGTAAAGTGGATAGGTATATGGACGTGAAGGGAATGGAGGGGTATGGTCTGAGTGCAGGTAGATGGGACTAGGGGAAAACAAATGGTCGGCACGGACTGGAAGGGCCGAGAGGGCCTGTTTCCGTGCTGTAATTGTTATATGGTTATATGGTTATATGGTGAAAGCCTCATCTATAATCGAAGAGGGGAACCCCTGTTTCCTAAAGAATTAGGACATTTCCGATGCCCTGGTTTAGAACACCTCATCCTGGGTGCAGATGCGGCGTAGACGGAGGAATTGGGAGTAGAGGATAGAGTCCTTACAGGAAGCAGGGTAGGAAGAAGTGTAGTCCAGATAGCCATGGGAGTCAGTAGGTTTGTAGTAGATGTCAGTCAGTAGTCTGTTACCTGCGATGGAGATAGTGAGATCTAGAAACGGTAGGGAAATGTCTGAAATGGTCTAGGTGAATTTGAGTGCCGGATGGAAGTTAGTGGTGAAATGGATGAAGTCAGTGAGTTCTGCATGGGTGCAGGAGATAGCACTGATGCAGTTGTCAATGTAGTGGAGGTAGAGTTCAGGGATAGGGCCACGGTACGCCTCGATCAAGAATTGTTCGATGTACCCTTCAAAGAGGCAGGCATAACTTGGGCCCATGCGCGTGCCCATAGCTGTGTTTTGGATTCGGAGGAAATGGGAGGAGTCAAAAGAAAAGTAGGTGAAGGTAAGGACCAGCTCCGCTAGGCGGAGGAGATTATTAGTAGACGTGGATTTGTTGGTTCTGCGGTCTTGGAAGAAATGGAGGGCTATGAGACCCTCCTGCTGGGGGATGGATGTGTAGAGTGACTGGACATCCATGGTGAAGATGAGGGAGTGGGGACCTGGAAAATGGAAGTTATTGAGGAGATGAAGAACGTGTGTGGTGTCTTGGACATAAGTAGGGAGGGATTTGACAAGGGGTGGATAGGATGGAAACGAGGTATGTGGAAATAAGTTTGGTGGGACAAGAACAAGCTGTGGATTTTGGGGAGAAGGTAAAATCGGGGCGTGCGGGGCTGGGGAACGATGAGGTTGGAGGGCATTGAGCCGGAAGCGATGAAGCCTGTGATGGTGTTTGAGATAATAGCCTTGTGCTTGTCTGTGGGGTCATGGTCCAAGGATAAGTAGGAGGAGGTGTCTGAGAGTTGGCATCTGGCCTCAGACCGGTAGAGATCAGCACGTCAGACTATCACACCACCTCCCTTGTTGGCAGGTTTGATCATCCAGTCGGGGTTGTTGTAGAGTGAGTGGAGGGCTGTATGTTCAGGAGGGGAGAGGTTAGAGTGGGAAAGGGGAGCGGAAAGGTGGAGGCGGTTGATGCCCCAATGGCAGTTTAAAATAAAAAGGTCTAAAGCAGGTAGATGGCTATGAGGGGTAGTCTAAGAGGAAAGGGTCCGTTGGAGACGGGAAAGCGGTCATCACTAGGGTGTGAGGACTCCTTCCCATGGAAAAATGCTTGGATGTGGAGGCGACGGAAGAAGAGCTCCACATTGTGGCGGGCATGGAACTCATTGAGGTGGGGATGGAGGGGAACAAAGATGAGGCCTCTGCTGAGGACAGATAGTTCGGTATCCCCCTTATTCTTAAACTGTGATCCCTGGTTCTGGATTCCCCCAATATTGGGAATATTTTTCCTGCATCTACCCTGTCCAATCCTCTAAGAACTTAATATGTTTCTCTAAGATTCCCTCTCATCCTTCTAAATTCCAGCGAATACAAACACAATCAATCCATTCTTTCAACATATGTCAGTCCTGCCATCCCGGGAATTAACCTTGTGAACCTACGCTGCACTCCCTCAATAGCAATAATGTCCTTCTTCAAATTAGGAGACCAAAATTGCACACAATACACCAGGTCCGGTCTCACCAGGGCCCTGTACAACTGCAGTAAGACCTCCTTGCTCCTAAACTTAAATCCTCTCGCATTGAAGGCCAACATGCCATTGGCTTTTTTCACTGCCTGCTGTTCCTGCATGCTGACTTTCAGTGACAATGTACAAGCCCACCCAGGTCTCGTTGCACCTTCTCCTAATCTGATACCATTCAGATAAAAATCTTTTCTTGCCACCAAAGTGGATAACCTCACATTTATCCACATCATACTGCATTTTCCATGCTTCTGGCTACTCACCCAACCTACCTGCAGCCTCATAGCATCCTACTCGCAGCTCACACTGCCACCCAGCTTTGTGTCATCCGCAAACTTAGAGATGTTTACATTTAATTCCCTTGTCTAAATCGTTAATATACATTGTAAACAACTGGGGTCCCAGCACCGAGACCTGCGGCACCCCACTAGTCACTGCCTGCCATTCAGAAAAGCACCCGTTAATTCCTACTCTTTGCTTCCTGTCTGCCAACCAATTCTCTATCTATGCCAATACCCTTCCCTCAATAGCATGTGCTTTAATTTTGTACACTAATCTCAGGTGTGGGACCTTGTCAAATGCTTTTTGACAGTCAAGATACTCCACAACCACTTACTCTCCCTTATCCATTCCATTTGTTACATCCTCAAAAAAATTCCAAAAGATTAGTCAAGCATGATTTCCCCTTCATAAATCCATGCTGACTTTGACCGATCCCATCACTGCTTTCCAAATGCGCTGCTATAACATCTTTAATAATCGACTCCAGCATCTTCCCCACTACCAAAGTAAGCCGGTTAACTGGTTGAGAAACTCGCCATTTTCTCTCTCCTTCCTTTCCTAAAAAATGGAGTTATCCTCTAGTTACTAAAACAGGAATACAATTTGTGGTTAGTACCATGCATGTGCAATGATAAAAATGTTACATGCTTGTATAACAATCATGCCACAATCATGCCAAAATGCCAGTGTGTGTGTGTGTGCGCGAGATAAATGGTTGGGCTGCCATTTTATAAGCCAGTTTTAAAGATATCTCAGGTCCATAACAGTTGAATGAAACTTATAGGTAGTTTCCAAATCACATGTGTCTCTTATTTGCCATTCAGTTTAAGTTACGATCTATCTTTTGAATAAATCCTTTTTCTGAATTTTATAAATAACAAAAAGGTGTACAAACCATCGAAAGATTTATTTGTCAAAAAAACTAACTTTTTAAGGCCAAAAGATTCTGGCTTTTCCTTTTGTTCGTCCTCTGAGGCCTTTATAAGCATTCTGCTACTATTCCACACTTAGTTCACAAATGTGAGCATAAGGAGATTTAGTGATCATTCTGATCCAAACAAGGTATGTAACGTTATTAAAGTAGCAGTTAAAATATAACTACTATTCTATGATGTAAAATATAGATAATTTCTGTTCAGAAAATATATTATTTTACAGAACGGGTATTGACAAGAGGGCAATGAATCCTTTAATTTTATAATAAATTAAACTTTTAATGGACCATGGGTTTACATTCTAATGATTTGATATTTCTCCTTTACAGTTAGAAGGCAATGATCAACTTTGATATGACGAGAAATTTCTTTAACTAGAGGGTGGTGAATCTGTGGAATTCATTGTGGAATTAATTGCATCTGTGGAATTCATTGCCATAGACAGCTGTGGAGCCAAATCACTGGGAATTTTTAAAGTGTACTGGACCAAGGGGAGGGGGGGGGGGTGGGTTGGTAGAGGGGGGGAGGGAGTGTAGAGGGGAAAGAGGAGTGGGGAGAGAGTCCATGTGGAGGAGGGTAGTACGGAGAGAGGGACACAGAGAGGGACACAGAAAGGGACACATGGAGGGACAGAAAGGGAGAGAGAGACGGACACAGAGAGTGACACAGTGGGACAGAGGCACAGAGATGGACACAGAGGCACACAGAGGGACACAGAGGGACAGAGAGGCGCAGAGAGGGACACAGAGGCAGAGAGATTGACACAGAGGCTCAGAGAGGGACACAGAGACAGAGAGGGGGACAGAGAGGAAGAGAGAGAAACATAGAGGCACAGAGAGGAAGGGGGGCGAGAGTGCGAATGAAGGGGGCAGAGAGGGAGAGGGGGGAGAGGGAGGGGGGAGAGTTTGAGGGTTTGGGGGGGGGCTCGTTGTCAGAGGTGAGGGCTAGTTCTCTAATGCAATAATCACTCGCTCCCGGCAGCGCGAGCAAGAGGACAGTTTTTTTCAAAGGTCTTGTGAGCGGCGTAGCCAGGCGCGTTCTTGATAAGCAAGCCGGTGACCTCCAATGACCTCGGGATCTGCAGAACTTGTCGTTCTTTCTGCAATACCGACTGCCGCCGTGATGTTGTTGAACTTCAAGATGTCCAGCGGCGCGCGCTGGATGACTTGATCACACGTTCACGGGCTTCAATCCACGTAACTGGCTGCGCATTGAAAAGTCTGCGCAGCTGGTCGCGAGGAGCAAAGGCATTGTGACATCAGCAGCTGGCCAGTGGTTATATTTGAAAAAAATGTCAGGTTGGTGAACAATTCTAGTAAAAACTTGGGAAATAATTTACCAAATTTACAGAAGAGTGGATTTTTAAATACAAAAGATAAATCTCTACCGAAATAGGTAAAAAATTCAACATTTTGGCAAAAGGCAAAATGACACACACACACACACACGCACACACACACACACACACACACACACACACACACACACACACACACACACACACACACACACACACACACACACACACACACAGAGTTTGATATAATACTAGACCAAGGGGGACCGGTTTGGTCCCATCCCCTCAATGCACAGTTGTGGGGGGTGGGGGGGGGGCTGCTATGTCACACACACACTAACCACCCCCTACCTCCACACACAGAGGGGGAGGGGGGTGGAGCAGGTGTGAGAGGGGGGAGGGGGAGAGGGAGAGTAGAGGTGAGAGAGGAGTGGTGAGAGAGGAGTTGCAGAGGAGGGTAGTGGGGAAAGAGAGGGAGCGAGGCTCAGAGAGAGACACAGGGAGGGACACAGAGAAGGATGCAGTAAGGGTCACAGAAAGGGACACGGAGGGACACGGAGCGGAACAGAGAGGGAGAGAGAGGGACACAGAGAGGGACGCAGAGAAGGACACAGAGGCACAGAGAGAGACACATAGGCAGAGAGAAGGATACAGAAGCAGAGAGATGGACACAGAGGCAGAGAGAGCGACAGAGGCAAAGTGGACAGAGAGGAAGAGAGCGGGACACAAAGGCACAGAGAGGGAGGGGAGACGAGAGGGAGCGTGAGGGGGGCAGGGAAGGAGCGGGGGGAGAGGGAGTGGGTGGGAGAGTTTGTGATGTTGGGGGCGCGTGTCGTCAGAGGTGAGGGCTGGTTCTCAAACGCAATAATGACTCGCTCCCGGCAGCGCGAGCAAGAAGACAGCGTGGTTTTTTTCAAAGGTCTTGCGAGCGGCGTGGCCGGGCGAGTTCTTCAAAAGCAAGTCGGTGACCTCCGGTGACATCTGGTGACCTCTGGTGACCTCTGGTGACCTTGGGATCTGCTTGTTCTTTCTGTAATAATGACCACCGCCGCCATGTTGTTGAACTTCAAGAAGCCCAGCTGGATGACTTGATCACGTGTTCACGGGCTTCAATCTACGTAACTGGCTGTGCATTGAAAAGTCTGCACAGCTGGTCACAAGGAGCAAAGGCATTGTGACGTCATCAGCTTCAAATTCAGTTATATTTTCAAACAATTTTAGTTAAAAACTCGGGAAATAATTAACCACATTTTCAGATAAGGAGATTTTTGAATTCATGAGATAAATATTTAAATTAAAAAATATTTAATATATAAAAAATTAAACTGCGTTTTTGTTTTCTTTTGGCCTGCTGGCAGTGAGAATACCTTAATGGCCGCTTAATGGGGGGGGGGGGGGTGGAGAGAGTAGAGGTGTGGAGGGGGAGAAAGGAAAAGATGGGGGGGGGTGTGAGGGGGAATGGAGAAGGGGGATGTGGGTCATTCCCTCTTGGTTCCGAGGCAGCGCTCCCACCCCTCCAGTCGCTGTGCTTCATGCACACAGCCCCGGCTCCACCCCCCTCACTTTCCCGGGGAGATGCGATGAACAATACAGGGAGGGCCAGGCTGGGGGTTGGAGCAACGTTTACAAACCTTGGCCTCAGCTCACACCTGTCCGCCCAGACCCTGGCATCCACTCCCGCTGCTGGCCCTCTCCCTCCCTTCTCTCCTCCCCTTCTATCCCTCCCTTCCCTTCTTCCCTCCTTCCCTCCTTCCTCTCTCCCTTTTCCCTTCTCTCCTTCCCTCCCTCCCTTCTTTCTCTCATTCCTCTCTTTCTTTTCCATTCTCTCCTTCCCTCCATCCCTTCTTTCTCTCCTTCCCTCCCTCCCTTCTTTCTCTACTTTCCTCAACCCTTCTCTCCTTCCCTCCCACACACACACGCACATAATGCACAGACAGCTAACACACATCACGCACCGACAACTAACACACACACACAACTAAGTTGGGATGGGTTAGAAGCCCAAAGGGTAGGATGGGGCGGAAGCCCAACATTTAATGCCTGGACTGGTTTTCCAGAATTTATTTTTTATTTTTTTCATTTCACAGTCACTAAAACAAGTGGCA
Organism: Okamejei kenojei; assembly: GCA_035221665.1. NCBI lineage: Eukaryota > Metazoa > Chordata > Chondrichthyes > Rajiformes > Rajidae > Okamejei > Okamejei kenojei. Next base: position 13,437,083 of record CM069146.1, read on the forward strand.
TTGTAACTATGTACTTTTCAAAGGTGATCTACACATTTCGTTTGCTACTTGTAGGCTTACATGTATGCAATTTTATATTAAAATGTAGCTTAGATCTGTTTGGTCCATGAACTCGCTGGCACTTTTTAAGTGCACATTTTGATTACTTTCCATTCTACCATAGATATATAAAGATGTGGACGTGTTTCAATGATTTTACAGACTTTGGCTGGGAACCTGGGGCTCACCAAAATTGTTCCCAATTGGGCCCTGACCAAGCCGTGAAGAAGCCGTGACCAAAGCAATGAAACAAGAGCAGAGACGGAAACCGGTTACAGAAATGGCGCTGAAGATTATCCATGACCCTACTACGGCTTTTTTGTTGAGTGGACTATCTTGCTCGGCTATAGGATCTTTGGTTTCGAGTCTCCATTAGATGAAGAGTGTGGAGGAAAGTGGCACTGTAAGGGCAGTCCACGTCTTTCACCAGCTCATTGGAACTTTTCCCAATTCCATAATGACTGTCAAAGAACTTGGCCCTCATCGGCTCTGGTGTCCCTCAGCCGTAAACGGAGTTCACCTCCTGGACGCTCAACTCATAGACCACCCGCTCCTTCCTAAAGCGGATATCAAACAGTAGTAAACCGCTGGCGGGACTGTGGTGGAACGCAAAATCCCCGTCATAGCAGCGAACGTGGTTGTTTACAACGTGGTGTCTTGGTCCACGTGTCCCAAACTGGAGGGGGCCGTAGTTTTGAAACTTCTGGCGATGTCTCAGCGAGGCTTAGTTGGGATCCGAATCCGTCCTTTGGATCTCTCTCGTTTTCTCACTCCCTCTCTCTCACCTTCTCACCTCAGTATTCCCGGAATCATTTGCCATTTTGCATGGACGGCTGCATCTGCAGTCCCTTCCTGCTGAGGGGGGGAGGGGAACCCTGGCCTGTGGCGGCTCCTGGTCCGTTCCCTCTGCGGGTGCTGGCTGGCCCGCCAAGTTCCTCCAGCAATCTGTGCTTTTTGTTTGGCTCTAGAGTTAAAGGTGGACAGGGAGGGGCTGGAGTGGCTCAGTGGGATGGGCGGCGGCTCTGGGGAGTGGGTGGCGTTTCGGGTCGAGACCCTTCTGCAGATAATCACAAGTACTCTCACCGACGAGAGTTCAGTTCAGTCTGAAGTAGCGTCTTCTCTCCAGAGTCGCTGCCTGTCCCGCTGAGATACTCCAGCTTTATGTCTAACTTCAATTTCAAGAGTGAAATAAAAAACACAGAGTGCTAGAGGAACTCAGCGGGCTAGGCGGCATCTGTGGAGGGAATGGATTAGGAATTGTTTCGGGCCAGGGTTCTTCTTCAATAGGAAGGAACAGCAAATCAAAGATACTAGAGCAGATACAAGTATCTTTGCTGCAGATCAGGCATGATAGTCTTCCGATTTAAATCGTAATTCCGATTTTATTGTTTTCCTATTTTCAATTTGTTGTGCCCAATTTTTTGGCGGCCAATCAACCAATGTCTCTAAGGGGGATGCATCCAATCACCGACCAGTTGTAATCCAATCAACAAATCGGTCTCCTCCCGTCCAATCAGCTGCCATCTCCAAGGGTATTGTGTCCAATCACATAATGCACTGGTCACTCGGCGGCCAATCAGACACAGTCTCCTAGGGGCCTTTTGATCAATCATCGACCTGCTTCCCTCATTGAAGCAGACGATGGCTGCAGCCAACAGAGAGAGAGAGAGAGAGAGAGAGAGAGAGGGAGGGAGGGAGGGAGGGAGAGAGAGAAGAGAGAGAGAGAGAGAGAGAGAGAGAGAGAGAGAGAGATGCAAGAAAGCAGCTACGACATATAATACACAATAAACTATATTATAAATACACAATAAACAAGTTGTGCATTCTTGTACTCTTACATGGGTATGACCGCACATAAAAAAATCCCCCCCCCACCCTTCCTTCCCAACCTCAGCCTCACGGACCTTAGAGTATCCCTAGTTCCTAAAATCCATTTCCATCACTGGCGGGAAGCAACCAGAAAAGGAGAAGCCCACACTGCAGTGACCACAGCTCTTTGTGCAAAGCTTTCCTTGAGCTTTCCCTCTGTGCTGAGCACTGTCGCTGCACCCTTCCCTTGCACCCAGATCATGCTGGTGCCTGCCCAGGCTCCCAACGTCTCCACCCAACACAATCACCTATTCCTTTTCTCCAGAGATGCTGCATGACCCGCTGAGTTACTCCAGTATTTTGTGCCTCTCTTTGGTTTAAACCAGCATCTGCAGTTTCTTCCTGCACATTCCACCTTATCCTGGTGGCACCACTGGGATTTAGCACCCCTGCAGCTCACAGCATTACTGCATTGATCGCTCCAGCTGCTGCATGGGCCTTGAGTGACTCCTAGGCTGCAGTTTGGTGGAAGTATATTTCCACCCACAGACCAGCTCACTGAGAGTCATTAAGAATTAGAGTCATAAAGTTTAGAAACAGGCCCTTCATCCCAACCTGCCCACACCAATCAACATGCCCCATCTACACTAGTCCCACCTGCCCCTGCCTGGTCCATATCCCTTTAAACCTGTCCTATCGAAGTACCTACCCAAATGTCTCTTAAATGTAATTATTGTACTTGCCTCAACTACCTGCTTCGGCAGCTCATTCCATATACCCACCACGCTTTGTGTAATTAGACACAAAATGCTGGAGTAACTCAGCAGGACAAGCAGAATATCTGGAGAAAATGAATAGGTGATGTTTCGGGTCAAGACCCTCCTTCTGTCTGGGAGTTATGGGAGAGGGAAACTAGAGGTATGAAAAGGTACAGAACAAATCAGAGTCAGCACCGATGGCCAAGGAGCCCACAATGGTCCATTGATGGCTCTGGAGGAGGTGATAACGAAGGGAAGAAAATCACAAAGTGCTGGTCAGGCAACATCTGAGGAAGGAAGGAATGGGCATCATTTCTGTCGGGACCCTTTTTTAGACTGCAACCCTTTGTAAGAAGTGTTCAGACCTGTAACTTTGCTTGTCTATCTCCTTTCTATAGATGCTATCTGATCTGCTGAGTTGCACCAGCACTTTGTACTTTGCTCAAGATTCCAACATCTGCAGCTCATCCCAAGATCACAAGAAATTGCAGCGAATTGTGGATGCAACCCAGACCATCACACAAACCAACCTCCCTTCTATTGACTCCATTTATACCTCACCGCGGCAAGGCCAGCAGCATAATCAAGGACAGTGGCAACCTGGCCCGTCCCGCTTCTCCCCTCCCCCAAAGGTATTGAAGTGTGAAAAACGCCCACCACCAGATTCAGCTCCTGACAGTTTCTTCCCAGCTGTAATCAGTCAACTGAAACATTCTACCACCACCAGAGAGCAATACTGAACTACTACCTACTCTTTGATGACCCTCGGACTATCCTTGATTGGACTTTGCTGGCTTAACTTTGCACTAAACGGTTTTAATAATAATAATAATAATACATTTTATTTATAGGGCGCTTTTCAGGACTCTCAAGGACACCTTACAATCAAAACAAGCATGACACCTTACAATTAAAACAGGCATGTAACAAAAACAACATATACAGCAACAATACACAATTCGGAAAGAGAGCAGCAGCAGCCAATCACTCCAGTTTTCACTCTCACCTCCAACAGCCATGTTTTCCGAGCCATCTGCAGCACACCAATAAATATAAAACACAACATTAAAGAATTTAACATAAGAGAAAGGGACTTCCTACCTAACAAACCCATGTGGACACCCTGAACTAACTTGTGTACCAGCTACTCGTAAAAAGGCGAAGAGATGTGACTAAGTCTCCCCTGGGTAGCTCACTTATGTGTGGTTGCAACTATAGTAAGGTTGCTCTAAATCCCACTTTGGGACTCTTGAAATACAATTATAAACAAAAATAAATGGCAGGTATCTCCCCCCCACCCGAGAGAGCCCCCCTCAATCCCTCTCTTTGATAGTACATTTAAATCAATTAGAAAATATAATACATTACAAAACCAGCCGTATATGTGCGGTAAAACGTGGCATAATTACCCTTCATCAAGACAACAAAACAAAACCAGAGAGTATATGTACAAACTATTTACATATTATTTGTCTCATCTTATACTATTATGTGATTGTATAGATGTTAATTGTCCACTTCATTAACTCAATGGTCTCTTTCAGACATTTTGCCATTTGCACATATGAGCCATGTTTCTGTGGTTATTTCAAACCTGTCTATAGTCCATCTCCTAGTTATTTTATTTATTTTTTGTCCTATGTGTAAAGTTTTATTGTATACTAGATCAAGTGCAGACCTGTTGGGTCTGGTCCCCGAAGATGCTTCAGACCCCCAGTACGGGGGGGGGGGGGGGGAGGCGGGGGGAGGGGAGGAGGACAGAGGGGGGGAGGGAGGTGGGGGGGAGGGGGGGGAGGAGGGAGGAGGGAGGGGGGGGGAGGGGGAGGGGGGAGGGGGGAGGAGGGAGGAGGGAGGAGGGAGGAGGGGGGAGGGGGGGGGGGGAAGGGAGGGACCGAGGGGGGGTTGTTTACCGAACTGAACTCTTTAATACAATTCAGGGGGGAGGGGGGAGGGAGGGAGAAGGAGGGGGGGGGGGGGGGGGAGGGGGAGGTGGGGGGAGGGGGAGGGGGAGGGAGCGAGGAGGGGGGGTTGTTATCAAACTGAAACTCACTGTGGAATGAATCCATTAACGGAGCCACTCTGCTGCTGGAGGTGAAGGCAAAGATCGGCTGTTCTCCCGCTGTATTTCTGAGCATGGCGAAAAGCAGAGGTGGAAGAGGCGATCTTTGGCTTGAGCCAGCATGATAGAGGCGAGCTGGCCCGGGGGGGGGGGGGGGGGGTGGGGGACTGGAGGAAGTGAAATCGGCAGTGAAATAAGCCGGGCGGCAGCAGCCAAAATCGCCAGCGAGAGAAAAATAATGGCGCCGTTTTTGGAGGAGAGCGGGCTGCAGCAGCTGCTATTATGGTGGCTGGCCAGCAGGAGGCCACAAAATGAGTGAGTGTGGGGGGGGGGGGGGGGTGAAGGATTTTATTTTTAAAAGTGTAAATAAAAATGTCTAAATGTAATGAGGAGTGAATGGGTGAATTTAAAAGTGTAATGTCTCGCAAAATGGAAAATTTCTCGGAGTTTGAGTGTGTGGTTTTGCCGAACCATACACCTCCCCCCCAACAGACACAGACACACAGACACACACACACACACACACACACACACACACACACACACACACACACACACACACACACACACACACACACACACACACACACACACACACACACACACACACAGTTTTAAATATAGATAGATTGATTTAATGATTTGTTTATTATGTTTTTCATTGTTACATCGCACGCAAGTAAATTGTATTTTGAGTACAGCGGATATTCACAGTCTAACCAGAGCAAGAAACAAAAATGGTATAGAAAGCAACTAGTAGATTATACAACGTGGGGTAATGCCTAATTTAAAGATAGTAAGTTATAACGTCCACGGTTTAAATCACCCCATAAAGAGGAGAAACATTCTGAGCCAACTCAAACATTTAGGATGTGAAGTTGCATTGATTCAGGAAATTCTTAAGGGGTTGGACAGGCTAGATGCAGGAAGATTGTTCCCGATGTTGGGGAAGTCCAGGACAAGGGGTCACAGCTTAAGGATAAGGGGGAAATCCTTTAAGACCGAGATGAGAAAGACTTTTTTCACACAGAGAGTGGTGAGTCTCTGGAACTCTCTGCCACAGAGGGTAGTTGAGGCCAGTTCATTGGCTATATTTAAGAGTGAGTTGGATGTGGCCCTTGTGGCTAAGGGGATCAGAGGGTATGGAGAGAAGGCAGGTACGGGATACTGAGTTGGATGATCAGCCATGATCATATTGAATGGCGGTGCAGGCTCGAAGGGCTGAATGGCCTACTCCTGCACCTAATTTCTATGTTTCTATGAAATGCATCTGGTGGAAACTGAACATAAAAAGCTTAGAAGAGAGTGGGTTGGTGAGGTATTTAGTGCCTCCTATGGGAAAAGGGGAGGAGTGGCTATCCTTTTCAATAGAAATGTAGTTTTCTCTGTGGAAAAAGTACTCCAAGATACATTGGGGAGATATGTAATGGTAATTGGTACAATAAGTGGGATGGTAGTATCGATTATAAATATTTATGCACCAACGGAAGATGATTACTCTTTCTTTCGAGACATTGCAAATATAATTGCAGAAAATGCCAAAGGTATGATAATACTAGGTGGTGGTTTCAATGTGGTCCTTGATGGGAGGCTGGATAGATTACCAGATGAGTACAACCAAACAAACAAAACCAAAATATTAATTAATATGCTAGGGGAGTTAGGATTAGTAGACTCATGGAGATATAAAAATCCAAGGGGGAGGGATTATAGTTTCTTTTCGAACATGCACGGGAGATACTCACGTATAGACATGCTTTGTGTTCTCAAACAATATACATATAAAGTGGTAGATTGTAAAATTGGTTCAATAACAATCAGTGACCATGCGCCCATAATCCTTACCTTGGAGTTAGGAACTGAAAAGAGTTTTAAATACTGGAGAGCAAACATGTCTTTATTGACAGATAATGTCAATGACACGAGAAATTAGGAATTGTATTAAAGAGTATTTTGACCACAAGGACAATAGTGAAGTAACATTATCCACTCTTTGGGACAGTGCAAAAGCAGTAATAAGGGGCAAAATGATTGAAATATTGAGTAGAGTAAGGAAGAATAGGTTGAAGTAGCAATCTGACTGGGAAAGTAAAATAAATATATTAGAAGTAGAACACAAAAATAACAATTGAAACAAGAATCTGTTAAAGGAACTACAACAAAAAAATACATGAGTTAGAAGAGCTTCTAACATATAAAGTGGAAGGAGACCTTCAATTCTTAAATCAGAAATACTATGAGAAGGGAAATAGGGCTAGTCGTCTTCTGGCATTTCAGTTGCGTAATGACAACACAAATAGAAGAGCAGGAAATAAAAGAAGTAATAAAAAAATTAAAGAATTGTAGCAAGGATGTAATCAATTGATACATCCTGATAAAACTAGGTTCATACCGGGCAGACAGAGAGCCAATAATATTAGGCGGGTCCTGAATATCATGACATGTGCAAAAAGGAAAACTTCAATGCTGTTAGGTTTAGTTGCTCAAAAGGCTTTCGACAGAGTAGATTAGGTCTATCTTGAATATACACTAGATAAAATGGTGTTCCACACAAAATGTATTAATTGGGAGAAAACATTATATTTAAATCCAAAGTCAAGAGTGAGGATAAATGGATGTTGCTCTGAGTTTTTTTAATTAAAGAGGGGAAATAGACAGGGAGACAGTTTGAGTCCCCTGCTTTTTGACTTATGTTTAGAGCCGCTCGCAGAAACTATTAGGCAAGATGACTATATTGAGGGCATTAAAGATGATCGGGGGGGAGGGGGGGGGGGGGACAAAACATTTCACTAAATGCAGATGATGTTATGATCTATGTTAGCAATCCTATTTCCTCAGTGCCTCGCCTAATGCAAGTCTTACAGGAATATGGAGAATTATCGGGTTATAAAATAAATGACTCAAAATCAGAAGCAATGATGCTGTCAGGTCTGTGGCCCTCGCAATTAAATGATCAGGTCAGGTTCTATTATTCTCGGGAGGGTTTTAGATATTTAGGTATTGTCATCACTTCCTCTATCACCGCATTGTATGAAGCTAACTATCGTAAATTACCCAAGAAGATTAAGGCAGACATGCACAGATGGGGTATTCTCCCTTTATCTCTAATTGGTTGAGTGGAAGTTGTTCGAATTAAAATTTTGCCCCGACTGCTTTTCTTATTTCAATCTTTAACAGTAGGGGTCCCTGGCGTGGCATTTAAGGCGTTAGACAAGGAGTTAACAAGATTTGTGTGGCTAAATAAGAGACCCAGAGTCAGACTTAAGACACTGTTGTTATCAAAACAAAAAGGGGGCCTAAATATGCCCAACTTTAAATATTATTATTGGGCAGACCTTGGGCAGACATGGTTAATGAACGATGAAGAAACGGGATGGGTGAAAATGGAACAAAATGCATGTCCTAGTATTGCCCTGGCTGGGCTCCCATTTCTAACTCAAGTAAATTGGAAGAAATTAAAAGTAGATAACGATCGGATTAAATTCACAATGAAAACGTGTTTAGCTATCAGAAAGCAATTAAATCTTTTTAATTCAATATCTAGAGCAATGAAGATAGCTTCTAGTCCCAATTTTATACCCAGCAAAATTGATAAGGGATTTAGAAACTGGGCAGATAAAGGACTTATTACTGTGGATCAGCTTTTTTGTGGGGGAGTCTTGAAATCCTATGAGCACTTGCAGAATGAATTTGGACTGTCATGGTCGGATGTCTTCAGGTTCCTCCAAATATGGCACTACTTACAGACACATGTAGATTGGGAGCAGATACATAGACTACCTTCAAATTTGGAAAATACTTTCTTGATGACTATAGAGGGAGTGTTACAAAAGAATTTGATATTCCATTTATATCAAGGACTTCAAGACTATATAAAAGGAAATACTATATAAACAAAACCTAGAAATGGGAATTGGAAATGAACATTATTATTGCAGATAAAATATGGGAAAGGACATGTCTCTTGGGCCATGAGCTGACCCTTGGAGGGAGTTTGATTGTAAAATTAAATGTGAGTTTTTAGGACCCCTCTAGTGTTGGCAAGATACAGTAACACTTCAAATTTATGCTGGAGACAATGTGGGAAGATCACAGGTGATCACAGACATATTTTTTGGGATTGTCCCAAATTGTACCAATACTGGAGAGACATCCAGGCAGAGATTGTTTTATATTAGGAGATACTCCAGCAGTGACAGATATTCAAAATCAGAAATATTTGCTTGGGGTGACACTGTTGATTGCTAAAAAGATGATAACTGTGCTATGGAGAAAGGAAATGCCACCAAATGTTCAAAAGTGGAGGGGAAGATTGAAAAATGTATACTTAATGGAAAGTATAACTGCTAAACTCCAGTTGAGGACTTCTTCAATTTCTGTAGGGAGGAGGAGAACTTCTTCAAGTCCTTGATATAAATGGGATATCAAATTATTTTGTAACACTCCCTCTATAGTCATCAAGAAAGTATTTTCCAAATTTGAAGGTAGTCTATGTATCTGCTCCCAATCTACATGTGTCTGTAAGTAGTGCCATATTTGGAGGAACCTGAAGACATCCGACCCTGACAGTCCAAATTCTTTCTGTAAGTGCTCATAAGATTTCAAGACTCTCCCACAAAAAAGCTGATCCACAGTAATAAGCCCTTTATCTGCCCAGTTTCTAAATCCGTTAAGGGTCTCGACCCGAAACGTCGCCTATCTCCTTCGCTCCTTAGATGCTGCTGCACCCGCTGAGTTTCTCCAGTCTTTTGTGTACCCTCCAGTTGAGGACTAATGTATTTAATATTATATGGAAACCAGTACTATTACAAATGCCAAGGTTGATTAAGGATATGAATGGATGAGCTTGCTCTGGTGCCTGTGAATAAGATGCTTCTATGATAGAATGTTAGGAGGATCTGAAGCAATGCTAATAGAGGTTAGGAGATTTGTATTTTGTCATTTTGCGATTGTCTTTTGCGTGTCTCTTTGTTTTGTCTGTATGTGTATTTTGTTATGTCAATAAATGTTTTTTTTTTAATTAATTTTTTTTTTAATTTATTAGAGGTAAATACATCAATGTACTTCACATATATATTGTTACAATCATTGTACCCCATAATTTCATGGCTTTTAAAGAAAAAGAATAGAAAGAAAGAGAGTGAAATAGGTGAAAAGAGTTGTGATAGTGAAAGAGTGTGCCAAAGGGTAGAAGAAACCCTTGGTCAAAGAATTAGAGAAAGGGGGTTAAGAGATAGACCCTAAAAAAAAAAGGAAAAGGAAAAAAAAAGCCAGTTACTATATTATATATATCACGCAAAAGGAATCCGCCAACTCGATAGTTTTTCATCCCCCCCCTACCAAGGCCCGAGGTACTCCTGTACCCTATCTTTGTAGTAATTCTATAAATGCAGACCACGTCTGATAGAAGCATTCTGATTTTCCTTCCAGGCGGAGTCTCATATCTTCCAGATGTACTGTTTCAAACATAGTTGAAATCCACATATTTAATGTTGGTATTGGAGCATTTTTACAGAATTTTAAGATTAGTTTTTTTCCTATTATTAAGCCGTAATCAAATAAATTCTTTTGATACACATTTAATTCCGAACTACCTTCTGTCATTCCAAAAATAATCCATTCTGGCTTTGGTGTCATTTTTATTTTAAACAGTTTTGTGAAATTTTCAAAGATTTCAACCCAAAACCTTTGAATTTTTGTACAAAAGATGAATGAGTGCACTATAGTAGCTTCTTGACAGTGGCATTTATCACAAATTGGTGAAACGTTAGGGAAAAATGTATTTAATTTAGTTCTTGAGTAGTATAATCTATGTATAATTTTAAATTGTATTAAAATGTGTCTTACGTTAATTGAGCATTTGTGCACATTTAATAAGTATTGTTTCCACCTTTCATTGGAAATTTTTATGCTTAGTTCGTTTTCCCACTCACCTCTAATACCTTCCGTTGTTGGTATTACTGCATTTAGTATAATATTATATATATGTGAAATTAAATTTGGTGATTCCGCCTTTGTGTTCATTACTTTATCTAGTAAGTCTAATGGAATTTTGTGAAATTCATGTGCATGTTTTTTCAAATAATCACATATTTGGAAAATATTTAAAATACTGATTGTTACCCAGATTGTATTTTAGTTGTAATTGTTTAAATGGTAATAGTTTTCCCGTATCATACAAATCTCCCAATGTTTTAATTCCTGCTCTTTCCCATTGTATAAATGCTTTGTCTATAATCAAGGGTTTAAACAGAGGGTTTTTAGCAATAGGAGATAGGAGAGGGGGATATAAGTTTCTTAATTTTAAATTGTATTTTATTTTGTTTCCAAATTCTGATTGTACTATGTATAATTGGGTTTTTGTTGTAGTTTGTATTATTCACCGTCATTGGTGAAAGAAGGATCGCACCAATATTAAAGGGGGAGCAGTCCTCTTTCTCCATAATGATCCATTCCGGTTGATGAAGAGAATTATCCAACAATTGAATCATATTTCTAATATTAACCGACCAATAATAATACATAAAATTAGGGAGTGCTAATCCCCCTACTACTTTGGGTTTATTCAGGTGTGTATTCTATGGGTCTTATAATCCCAAATAAAATTTGTAATATCTGAGTCCAATTTTTGTAAACACTTTTTGGGTAGATATAGTGGGATTGATTGGAACAAGTATAGAATTTGTGGTAGAAAAATCATTTTTATGCCGTTTATTCGACCTATTAAGGACATCGGGAGCGTTTTCCAGAATTTAATTAAATTATGTGATTTCTTAAGTACAGGGTTATAGTTTGCTTTAAACATGTCTGGATATCTTCTAGTAATTTCAATGCCCAAGTATTTAAATTTTCCCCCAGCTATTTTAAAAGGAAATTGTACGAGATGTGTGGAATCTTTCGGTTTTATTGACATGATTTCACTTTTATTCCAGTTTATTCTGTAACCTGAAAATGAACTGAAATCCTCAATTTTACTTCGGAGTCACGTGAGTGACTACGTGAATAGAAGCCCGTACAGCCATTGGTGCGTCATGACGTCAGACGCTGGTGCAGTCGCGGTTGGAGCAGCAGCGCTCCTCCGAGCGGTAAGTTTAAAAAACGGAGGTAAGATTGTTGAAGTTTTTACCTTAGGTCATTTCTGCGACGGTTAGAAGGAGATATGTTGCAGAAAGTAAAGAAGGTGTCGGCGAGGCGCTCCGCAGCTAGAAAGGAGAATGTCCAGAGAGTGTTGGGAAGGAGGGCCCGTCTGGTACACCTGGTCCGGTGCTGGCTACACAGCCAGTGGTTGCGGACCCACTGCCGGGGGGCAGTGAAAGGCTTGCCAGTAGGGCGGAAGGGCAACTAGCAAGTCTGTGAGGCCCGTAGATGAGTCGGGCCAGGAGGTTATACCCTCCATTGGAGAGTCCGTTTGCTCACGGCTCTCCCAAGTTCGAGATTTTATTCAGAGAATGCTCGACAGGGACCAGCTCCGTGAGGAGTGGTGCCCAAGCCAGGCTGATGGAGAGCTTGTGCTAGCAGCGCCTGTTTCAGGGCTGCAGAACTATCCTGCCTGCGAGGAGGATGTTCCATCAGAGCAGTTTGATGACACTGAGTCTATGCTGGGGAGAGCATAAAGAAGTTCGGGTGGAGGTAATCCCGAATATTGCTGGGAAGTTTGCTCAGCCTAGAGAGGCAGGAGAGGCGATTGATGGGGATTGGCTGAAGCCATTCAGTATATTGCTCTCCCACCAGTTACAGGAGCTAGCTCTGGAGGAAGCAGCAAAAGATTATAAGGCTCCTATTAATTGTGATCTCCTGAAGGTACCGGTGGTTAAATCACCAAATTTGGTCACAGATGGCATGCCTGCTAGGGCCCAGGAGATGAAGTTCCAAAAAAGTGCTGAAACTGTTGGCAGCAGGTATTACAGCTGTGGTGAAAGTGATTGACCCAAGCAATGTGGTTGACGCACACCAGGATGGACTGATTTCTTTTGCAGTGCGTTTTTTGAAATCAACAACATCAGGAGGGCTGCAATTAGGCCAGTGCTTAATCCAAGTTTGGCAAGTTTGTGCAAACCACCCACTGTACCACCACAAAAATTTGTTGTTTGGCGTAACCTAGCGAAAAGAGTCAAAGATTGTCATGAAGATGTTAAAACTATGGCCCTCATTAAGCCGGCTGGTAAGCAGGGCAAAAGGTTTTTTCTCCATATTGGAAAGGAACTAATGTGGATGCAGGAGAAGGAACGAGCCGTTCAGGTTTCCAATTTCGGAACTGGCAGGCTGCCAGCATGAAGGGTAGGTGCCTTTCTCCACAAGAGGTCGAGGACAACAAGGTCCGCAAGGAAAGATGCAGGTAAGAAAAACATCAACAGACGATAAATTAATTGATGTTCCTGTTCAAATTGGGGGGAAGGTTAAAATAGTTTCTCAAACAATGTGCAGCAGTTGGACATCTGATTTGTTCATACTTAGTAGTATTGAAGGGGTGAAAATTGAATTTTACTCTAAGGACAGTCTACCTAATCAACATTTTCCTAGTCGTAAACTTGTTTTTTTCCAGATGAAGAAAAAGTGCTTATTCAAGCAGAGATTCAGTCGTTGCATAAGAAAGGGGTAATTGAGCCTTCTGTCTATCAAAAGTCGACAATTTGTGTCAAATATATTCCCAGATCTAAAAAAGACTGGGGGGTGTAGAATTATTTTGGACTTATCAAGTTTGAACGAGTTTGTTTGTTATAGGCATTTCAAAATGGAAACCTTTATCACGGCCAAACATCTAGTGTCCAAAGGGTGTTATATGGCAACTATTGATTTGAAGGATGCGTATTACTCAGTGTCCTATTCATGAGGATGATAGAAGGTATTTGAAATTTAATTGGATGACGCAGCTATGGCAATTCAGGGTATTGCCGAATGGACTAACTTCAGCTCCTAGGTTATTTACTAAATTGGTAAAACCTGTGTTAGCGTTACTTAGAGCTAAGGGGCATGTGGTAATGGCCTACTTGGATGATATTCTGATTGTTGGAAAGACTCATGCTGAAACTCAATCATCAGTTTCAGTTGTTAAAATCACTTTTGAGCAATTGGGATTTGTGATTCATCCAGATAAATCTAAATTTCACCAGTCCAAATTATTGATTATCTGGGATTTACCATTAATTCAAATCACATGTTGGTGACTTTGCCCAGGGATAAATTGAATCAGTTAATTGAGGACTGTGTTAATCTCATTAGAGAACAAAGGCCTTCAATTAGACAAGTAGCCAGGTTAATTGGGAAGTTGGTGGCAGCATTTCTAGCTGTGCAGTATGGTCCTCTGCATCATCAACAATTACAACGATCAAAGGAACAGGCACTGAGAATACAAAGGGGCCATTTTGATAGGCCTATGCAGTTGTCAGCTGGGGCAATTGCTGACATACAATGGTGGATAGCAAATGTTTCAACAAGTTTTAGGAAGGTTTTGGTGGAACCACCATCATTTATATTACAGACTGATGTAAGTGCACTGGGTTGGGGTGTGGAGGCGGATGGAATGTGGATGAGACATCGCTTCTTCAACTAAGAGGGATTAATTATTTAGAGTTGTTGGGCACCTGGTATGGGCTCAAAGCTTATTGTTCTACAAGGAGGGATCTGCATGTGCAGGTTCAGATTGACAACACCACAGCAGTGGCATATGTAAACCACATGGGTGGAGTTAAGTCACAGTCTTGTGATAGACTGGCTAACCATATTTGGAGCTGGTGTATTGACCAAAATATCTGGCTTTCAGCACTTTATTTGCCAGGAAGGTTCAACACGGTAGCTGACACTAGATCACGTCAGTTTAATGACAACATTGAATGGATGTTAAATCAGGATGTATTTAACCAAATGATTGTTCAGTATGGATTGCCAGATATTGACTTGTTTTGCATCTCGATTTAAATCGTCAGTTACCTCGATATGTTTTCATGGGAACCAGATCTTGCGGCAGTAGCAGTGGAATGCGTTTTCACTACATTGGGGAGGAATGGTTGTGTATGTATTTTCCTCCATTCTGTCTCATCAGCAGATGTTTGCAAAAGATGAAGGAAGACTCCGCTTCAGGGGTATTGGTAGTGCCAGATTGGCCTACACAAGCATGGTTTCCCCGTTGTATTCAAATGGCTAGGGAAACCTTACATGCTTATTCCCAAGAATAAAAATCTACTGGTAAATCCAGTCACTTGGGGATCAACATCCTTTACATGATCGTATTGATCTGTTAATTTGCAGATTTTTAAGGAGGCCATACTGAAGATCGTACCAGAATGTCTTTAAGTCTTCAGAACGTTTATTAAAACACACAGCATACATAGCCCTGGCTGTACGTGGTCTGTCACAAGCACCAGAGAGCGAGCTAGGGGCGTGCAGGCTACAATTATACCGACTGCTGGGGGGAGGTGGTTAGCATGGATAACACACACCAGCAATTAAAGGTATACACACAAGCATCTACATCCTTCCTCTACCAAAACAAAGCAAGCAGTGAGTGACAGGGCGACCAACGTCTCATGCGCCAGGGTAAGTACAGACAGTAAAAGTACAGGGATACATAATCAACAACGTAATCGCCCATAGCGGGACGGCGGCCTGACCAGGCGACCAGACGGGTCCGCACCTCGCCATCACCTCCCTCCCCGACAGCAACAAGCGGGAACGCCGCGGATCAAGGTGGGGGCTAGGACAGGAGGGCTACGGAGAGGAGATCCCCCAGGCGACGAAGACAGCGGGGAGGGAGGCGAAGAGAAAGGTGGGGAAAACCTGGAGAAAGACGTTCCGGAGGAAGGAACGAGGGGAGGGGCCGGCCCCAGAGGAGCGGGGGGAGCACAGGGCTGTGCGACAGAGGCAGCGGAGGGGCATACGGAGCCGCCGGGGGAGGGAGAGGCTCGTTCACGAGCCGGAGTTTGCCGGGGGGGACCGGCGGTACACCTTGCCGTCGCGGTTGACCAAGGTAGGAGCGAGGGGAACCGGCAGAGCCGACGACCACAGCCAGCCTGGAGCGGCCAGGAAGAGGACCACATACGGACCACCTGACCGGGGAGAAGAGGACAGAGGACACGGCAAGACCTATCGTGGCAATTGGGAACGCTTCTGGATACGGTGTCTGACAGCAATGCGTTCCCGGAACTAAGGCAGGTTTAAGGACGGACGGGGACAGGGATTGCTGAGACACCGGGACCGTGGGCCTCGTCACTCGGGACATCAGGCGCTGAGCCGGGGAGCCCAGGGCACGGTCGCTGGGAGATGTTGCGGAGTAGGTTTCAGCAGGGCCAGGTAGATGTCGGAGCGGGGACAGACGGCAACGTTCCAACAAGTCTTTAGCACTGCGGACCACGCGCGCTCGGCCAGTCCATTGCTCTGCGGGAATTCCGGGCTGCTGCGTGTAATGTCGAAAGTTTCCAACGGTCAGCAAACTCCCGGAACTCGGCACTGGTGAACTGGCTTGCCGTTGTGTCCGACTGCAGGCTGACGGGGGACCCGAATGTGGCAAAGTGGCGGCGCAGCTTGTCGATGACCGCGGCGGAAGAGAGGGAGTGAAGCTGGTCAAAACCTCAAACCAGCCCGGAGTACGAGTCGACAAGTACCAGGAAGTGCTTTCCGTGCCACTCGAAGGATATCGGTCGCTAGCGCAGACCATGGCAGGTCAGCAGCTGGCTGCTGCTGCAGGAGCGGCTGCCGCTGTTGCTGTGGAGTGAGGCTGTTGCAGGTAGGGCACGCGGAGAACCCTATCCCGGAAGTAGCGAGGCATGTCGGGCCAGAAGAAGTACTGGCTCTGAGCGACTGCAAGGGTCGCCTCGGCCCGGGGATGTCCACGATGAGCGGTCTCAAAATACTGTTCACAGTAGTGCTTCGGGCACCACCACCTTGTGCCCCTTCACGATCACACCACCACGCAGCACCAACTCGTCACGGACCAAGAAGTAAGGTGCCCACCAAACTCCTCCCCTCGCGTCTGGCAGAGAAGAACGTCGGAGGGGTCGGGCCAACCATGCTTGATGACCTCGGCCAGCTGCTGTTAGCGAAGCGTCTGCCGCTGTATTGCTCGGGGCCAGGGGACTTCAACTGACTGGAGGGGCACGAAGTTCACGCCCCAGACCATCAGATCGGGAACGCCTCATATGGATGTCGAATCGTGGATGAAAGAGGCGCTCGCGACAGCGTGTCCGCAAGAACCATGTCCTTGCCCCTTGCGGTAAACCACCGTGAAAGTGAAACGCTGCAGCTGGAGCATCATGCGCTGGAGCCGGGAGGAGGCCATGTGTATTGGCTTGTTGAGAATGATGACCAGCGGCTGGTGGTCCGTCTCGACAGTGAAACAGTTGCCCCAGGATATAGTCCTTGAACTTGGAGCAGGCGAAGACAACCGCCAGCAGCTCCTTCTCAAAATCTGGGCATAGTTTTGTTCAGCAGGCGTCAAGCGTCATCGTGCGGGACGGCGCGTTAAGACACAGGCAGTTTTGCACCCCGTCATGGATCTGCAGGCAGGCGGGCCCCGAGGCCCGCAAACTTAGAGGCATCACACACGTGAGAACAATGGGCCGCCGGGAGGTCGAAATACTTCAGCGTCGGCATGCTGACCAGCTTGGACTTGAGGCTGTCAAACGCGTGCTGGTGTTGCGGGAACCAAACCCAGGCAGTGTCCTCTTTTCACCAGATCCCCGCAGAGGGGCACTCAGTTCACTTAGGTCAGGAAAATGAACTTTCCCAGGTAGTTGACCATGCCCAGGAAGCGCTGCAGTCCAGGCACATCAACAGGCGCAGGCATCTCGGAAATGGCGGTCGTCTTTTGCGGGTCGGGCTTCAGCCGATGCCGTTGTGAAAACATGCCCCACGTAGGTGACCTCAGGGGACTCGGAACCGGCATTTTTTCGGGTTAAGGTTTCAGGTTAATCTCCCGGGCCCGCAAGCAGCACCTGACGAAGGTGGCGGTCGTGCTCCGCGACATCCTTCCCATAAACCAGGATGTCGACGAAACGAATGATGGCACATGGAAGTCCAGCAAACAGCTGTTTCCATGGTCCTCTGGAACACCTCGCTAGCAGAGTTGATCCCGAACGGCATGCGGAGGAAGCGGTAACCTGCCGAAAAGTGTACTGGAAGGTCGTCAGGTGCGAGGACCGCTCGTCCAGAGGAATCTGCCAGAACGAAAACTCTTGGCATCAAGAACCGAGAACATGGATTTGCAGGGCCGATCTGTGGCAGCAACTTCCTCCACCCGTCCGCATGGGGATAGTACGGGCGCCTGATGGCCAAGTTCAAGTCTTTGGGGTTGATGCAGATCCGTATTTCGCTCTTGTCCTTCTTTGCAGCAACGACCATAGTCGAAAACCCATTGGGTAGAGGCTGTGACGGGCGCCAGGATGCCCATGGCCACCATCTCGCGAAGGAGCAGACTCGACCTTGCCCCTCATGGCAAACGATTACACGGTGCGGGGGACGGACAACCGGCGTAACGTCAGGATCGATGTCAATCCTATAGCTGCAAGGCAACTTCCCCAGCTTCGAGTCAAACCGGTCTGGGAACTCGGCCAGCGGAGGATCCAGGGACGCCTCAACCAGGTGGACATCGCTGTGGAAACGCACCAACCCGAGGTCCTGGCAGGCCTCCACGCCGAGCAGGGGAACACATTGACCGTCCAGTAGGAAGAAGGAGAGGGGCCGAAGTGGCCGACCGCACCGTGCAGTGGAGAGTGACCTTCCCCACAGGAACAAGCACGCCGCCCCCATAGGCACGCAGAACAGCACTGTCTGTGGAAACAGGCTCATTATTTCTTATCTTGTTAAAAATAACAGGCGTTGTTGACATAACGTTGGCAGCCGCCCCAGTATCGACCTTGGCAGAGAAGGCCGTGCCATGCACCGTGAGACGGACAGTCGGGTCCGTTATCAGTCCAGCTGCACCTCGCAAGGAAAACACCTCCAGCTCGCTCTGCGAAGACTCAGGGTCAGACGGGGAAAGATCATCGTGCTGCAGATGCGAACCAGACACTGAATCATCACGAGTCAGATAACGAGACGGCTTCTGCTGCGGCTGGGCATTGTTCCCACGGGAACGGCATTCCACTGCAAAGTGCCCGACCTTGTTGCAAAAGTTACAGGTCTTCCCCAACGCAGGGCACACATTAAAACGGTGGGAGACAAAGTTACAATTGGGACACCGTTGAGGCGGTCTGGAGCCCAGCAACGGTCTGCCCTCTGTCGCCGAGGAGCAGTGTATTGGGACCAGCGAGGCTGGCCGTGTGAACCACAGGGTCAGGCACAGCGGAGGAGACAGCCTCGGCCAGGCGAGAGCATGCAGTGCCTCTTGGAGTGTCAGATCAGGCTTCCGCAAACAGTTCAGAACGCAGTTTTTCATCCCTCAAACCAAAGACCAAAATGTCACGGGTCAAAGCATCGGGGGTCAGGTCACGCAGGTTACATCGCGAGCCAGCTGCCGCAACGAGGCCATGAAATTGTCAATAGACTCCCCCAGGGTTCTGACGTCTGGAGAACAACTTAAAACGCTCCAGAATGTGATTAGTGGGGGAGGTCACATAACACCGTAAATTTAGCAATTAAGCAGTCGGGGTCAGTAGCACTCTCACCCTGTCCATAGACGAACGACTCCGAACGCTCGAGCGCCTCCGAGCCAGCCAAGTTGAGCAGCAGGAAGCTTTGACGGCGGGGGTCACAGCAGGGTGGGCAATAGCAACGTAATGTTCAAAGTCCCGACGGAACACACTCCAGCGATGAGTGATGTCCGCATCAAAGACCAGGACGTCAGGCTTACGGCAAGCAGAAGCCATCGCAGAACCGGGGGGGGGGGTTACTGGGAATAACAAAATAAAACGCGAAACAACACAGACGCAGGAACTACCACATCTGACACCATGAAGATCGTACCAGAATGTCTTTAAGTCTTCAGAACGTTTATTAAACACACAGCATACATAGCCCTGGCTGTACGTGGTCTGTCACAAGCACCAGAGAGCGAGCTAGGGGCGTGCAGGCTACAATTATACCGACTGCTGGGGGGAGTGGTTAGCATGGATAACACACCAGCAATTAAAGGTATACACACAAGCATCTACACATACCTGGGGAGAGGACTGTCTCATCGGACTGTGGATGTGCTCACGTCGGCCTGCAGGGATAGTGCACAGCCAGCAATATGTCACCTACATAAAGAAGTGGGAGCAATTTTGCCTACAGCAGAATATTGTATATCACACTGCAGGGATCACGGACGTATTGGAGTTTTTGTCAACTCTTTATTTCGACCAAAAATTAAGTTATAGTGCGATCTATTCAGCCAGAAGTGCTTTGTCTTCTTATTTACCTATGAATGCAGAATTACATACAGTAGGGACACATCCGTTAGTTTCACGATTCATGAAGGGAGTTTTCAATTCTAATCCTCCTAAACCCAGGTATGCCGGGATTTGGAATGTGAGTGAGGTTCTTATGGTTCTTCGCCAGTGGGCTCCAGTTACAAGCCTATCTATAGCCAAATTAACTATTAAGGTGGTCATGCTTATGGCCTTGGTTTCAGCTCAACGTGTACAAACGTTGCAAAAGCTACGGCTGGATAGAATGCATGTGTCGGCAGATACCATTATATTCTATGTCGATGATTTGCTTAAACAATAGAAGAGGCAAGACAGGATGTAAGATTGTGTTTTCAGCATATCCCGCAGATGATCGCTTGTGTGTAGTCTCACATTTGTCTCGTTACATTGAGATTACTCAACCTCTGAGAGGAACAGAGTCTGCATTGTTTATTAGTCACAAAAAACCACACAGTAAGGTGTCGGTGCAAACAATTTCAAGGTGGCTAAAGCAGGTCCTGGCAAGTGCTGGAATTGATACTGATAAATTCAAATCTCATTCCACCAGGGCGGCATCAACTTCCGTGGCAAGGGCGATGGACGTGCCAATAGACCATATCCTCGCGGCCGCAGGATGGTCCAGTGAGCTAACTTTTCAGAGGTTTTATCACAAGCCGATTTCAAGGCTCGGGATGTTTGCTGATTCTGGTTTGAGTACTGTTACACTTTCCCCCTGAGTTAGAGGGGTTTGTTATGATTTGTTTGTAAATAAACTGTTATTCATTTAACAAATGTGCTAATGATGCATGATTGATTGTTAACGACTTTTGAGTCAATCCAGGCAGTGTGAACGGCGGATTTCGATCTGCGGCGTGAATTCACAGTGCTTTGAAGTCTTCACGTAGTCACTCACGTGACTCCGAAGTAAAATAGGAAGATTAAACGAGAACTTACCAGTTTGAAGTTTGATCTTTATTTTATGAGGAGTCGAGTTGAGGGACTAGGTGCCCTCCGCTCCCACCCTCATAGATCTCATCTGGTAGTTCTAGTTTTATCATCTTACCGTTATACTTCGGTCATTGTTAGCTGTGAATTCATTCCGCTGCTTTGAAGATTGACGCACCAACGGCTGTACGGGCTTCTATTCACGTAGTCCCTCAACTCGACTCCTCATAAAATAAAGATCAAACTTCAAACTGGTAAGTTCTCGTTTAATCTTACTATTAAATTTAAAATGTTGGGTATAGTGATATGAGGCTTTGTGATGTACAAAAGTACATCATCAGCGTATAATGATATTTTATTGTTTGAATATTTTGTCTTATATCCGTGGATATTCGGATGAGTTCTATTTCTTTCCGCTAGTGGTTCAATTATGAGGGCAAATAACAATGGTGATAATGAACAACCTTGTCTATTACCCCTTGACAGTTGAAATTTCGTGGATAAAATATTATTAGTTAATATTCTGGCCGTTGGCTTATTATATATTAATTTAATCCATTGAATGAAATTCTCTCCCAGTTGAAATTTTTGCAATACCTTAACCATATACTTCCATACAACCTGATCGAACGCTTTCTCTGCATCCAGCAAAATAATTGCGAGATTTGGATCTTTAGTTTGGTGTGAGTGCATTATATTAAGCAGACGTCTCAAATTATTAAATGAATGTCTCTTAGGGATAAACCCCATTTGATCCGGATGT
The DNA here is from genome assembly GCA_035221665.1 of Okamejei kenojei. Taxonomy (NCBI): domain Eukaryota; kingdom Metazoa; phylum Chordata; class Chondrichthyes; order Rajiformes; family Rajidae; genus Okamejei; species Okamejei kenojei. Next base: position 13,458,776 of record CM069146.1, read on the forward strand.
ATTAGTTTAATGGCGTACTTATTTAATCTTCTTGCTAATATTTTTGCTAATATTTTTTGATCTGTATTTAACAACGCGATAGCTCTATAGGATCCAGGTTCTTCTTTATCTTTATCTTTCTTAAGTATTAATGTAATCGTAGATTCTGCTAGTGTATCAGGTAATATTTGTTCTCTGAAAACTATATAATTCCATATAATTTATAGAATTCATTACTAAATCCGTCGGGACCTGGTGTTTTTCCATTTTTTAATGAGAATATTGTTTCTTCTATTTCCTTATTTGAGATTTGTGCTCCCAATTCCTCTTGTTCCTGCAATTCTAGTTTGGGAAGATTGCAATTATCCAGTGATTGTGTTGGTGTCCGTTGTCGTTTTGGATGTATACAAATTCTCATAAAATTGCACAAATCTTTTATTAATTTCATTCGGTAATGTTAATACTTCCGCTCTGTCTGATTTAATCTTTGAAATCGTGTGTTCCTTTTCTCGTTTTTTTAATTGGCGTGCGAGAAGTTTATGAGGCTTCTCCCCAAATTCAAGCTGTTCCTGTCTTGTAATTTGGAATAATCTTATAACTTTCTCTGATAGTAATTTATTTAATTTGAATTTTAGTATTAATATTTATTGTGTTTATCCATGGGCGGGTCTTTAGCATTATCTATATCCAATTGTCTGATTTGTTCCTCTAGCTGCCGTTGTTCATTCTTATTTTTTTTATTCTGAAAGGCTTGGTATGAGATTATAACACCTCTAATAAAAGCTTTGAAAGATTCCCATAATAATGTAGGTCGTGTGTCTGGCGTATCATTTATTTTGAAAAAAAGATAAATTTGCTGTCTTAGATATATACTCCCTTGTGGGTCTTTTAAAATTTGGGAGTTATACCTCCAGAACGATGTATTCTTAGACATGGCTTCTATTTTTTTTTTTAAAGTTAGGGGGGAATGATCTGAAATCGCATTTGTGTGGTATTTTGGGTTAAGAGTATACGGAATTAATTTTGTGTCTACCAGGAAATAATCTATACGTGAATAAGTCTTGTGTACCGATGAATAAAACGAATATTCCTTGCCTGTCGGATTTGCAATCCTCCAAACATCGGTTATATTTGTTTGTTTTTTTATGTGTTTAAAAGTTCACTAGTTTTAGATTTCGTATTACCTCGTTGTTTTTGACTGGATTTATCTAAATAAGGATCTAAGACACAGTTAAAGTCTCCCCCAATTATAACATTCTGGTAATTATATTCTGCAATTATATTCAAAATTTTATTTAAAAAATGCGGATTATCAAAGTTAGGCGCATATATATTTACCAATGTGATTGGGATTGCATGGATCTCACCGGTAACTATCAAATATCTCCCATCTTTATCTGTTAGGGTATTTTTCTGTTTAAATGGTATACCTTTGCGAATCATGATGGACATGCTTCTGGATTTTGACGTGTATGACGAATGAAAAGTTTGACCTATCCAGTTGGCCCTCAATCTAACTTGATCTTGAACTTTAAGATGCGTTTCTTGGAGGAAGATAACATCTGACTTAAATGCTTTCAGCTGTGCTAAAATCTTAACCCTTTTAATACGTTTGTTAGCCCGCCTAATATTCCAACTGCAAAATGAGATTCCTCCCGATTTATTTTGTTTAGTGTCTTGCATTTTGACTAGGTTTAGTACCTATGTATCTTGCGGTGCATCCGTACCTCAGGTCTTTAAGCAATGGGGAACAGTCATCCTACCAAGTTCAGTTTGTGGATTCCTTTTGCGATTATCCTTGAATAAAAAAACACACATGTGATTAATTGTGATGGTTAAGAAAAAATAGTAAAAGTGAAAAAACAGTGACCGAACTTGTCGGCACTGTAATAAGTGGCCCACCTGTTGGTGGGAGAAAACATTATATCGACTTCCATTGTCGATGTTAATAAACAAACAAATAGCTCCGTTCCCTCAATAAGTCATAACATATCCATACTAGTGCAGAGCCGATTCCAAATCAACCATATAATACTTAATTGCAGTATATATATCCATTTCATATGTATTCCCAAATATATCTAACTGTTTTATCTACAGAGTGTTAAGCATCAGTTTTTACCTCGATAATAATCAGCTATTGGTTGAAGGGGCTACCTAGGGCAGGCTTCTGGATCTGAGCCAGGAGCCCGTCATCCCCCTCACAACCCGGTTATAAATCTGCTTAAAACTTTTTAAGATATTAAGTTATCGATGTTAGTTTGTAAAGTGATAGTAATTCTATGTTTTAAGTGTTAAAAGTGTTATTTCTATAACATTAAGTTATTCAGTTACATTTTTAAACCACGGTAATTGCTCAGTTCAGATTATATTGTAAAGCTCTGTATTCAGTGTTTCTCTTTTTCCGCTTTACTTGGAACCCAGTATGTTCTTGAATTAACATTCCTCGATAAGCCGTCGAGTCTAAACACAGGGAGAGTTCCATCTTCTGTTGAACACATTTCATGGTGAAATAGTAAAGAGAGAAAATATCCATACAGTTCAGCTTTTCAAGTTACTTATTCTCTTCCACAATGGTTAAGGCATATTTATATGCGCTCTCCGGATTTGTAAATTATTTTTGCTGATCGTTGTAAGAAATGTGCATTCTCGCGGGAAAGTAGACTCCATATCTGACACCCTGCACGCCTTGGAGCGCTTGCTTTACCTTGTAGAACTGATTTCTTTTCTGGACCACTTCATAGGGGTAATCTCTAAATATTTTTAAGGTTGTCTGCTCGTATTTCAGTGGTACTCTATATTTGATATTACTCATAACCTCTTCCACACCAGAAATGTCCCGAAATTTCACAATGATCTGACGTGTGTATTCTGAGCCTGTTTGGGATTTTTGTTTGAATCTCGGAATTCGATGTACCGCTTCAATTTTCGGAAGGTTAGGAAGAATGAGAGCTTCTAAAAACAAAATTAAATAGAACTTATCCTAACATAGCGCCATTTCCGGTGGCGCTATGGAGTGAGTGGAACTCGCGCCATTCAGCTCCGCTAAAATTGTATTAAAAAATGGGGGTAAAAGGGGTTATGTGAAGCTACTCACCAGAGGAGAACGGGTGTGAACGGCTCCGGTAGCGTTAAAAAGGTGCGTGACGTCATCAGGCGCGCGACTTTAACAAGAAAATGTCGATGCATCGCTCCCCCCCCCCCACCAAGTGAAAAAGCCTGTGAAAAAGGAAGTAGGCCTCACTGGAGCCTCGGGCTCGAGTTTGAGTGCCTCCCAGGAAGATATTCTAAAGATGGATGACCTCAAAAAAATTATTATGGATGAGCTAAAAAAAATGCTTAAGGATATGAAAAAAGAATATAAAGAAGAAATAAAGACTTTAAGAAATTATATTTTGGTGTATCATGAAAATTTGAAAGAAGTTCAAAAAAGAAGTTATAACTACTGTAAAGACTATGATGGACGAATGGAAAGACAAAGCGGGTACTGATTTGCAACAACAGTTGGATGACGTAAACCGTAAAACTGGTGAGATGGAGTTGCTGCTGGATACCAAGTTAGAACCTATTAAAACCTCACTTAACCAACAAAATGACGTAATAAAAGAATTGACTGAATCAGCCGAGAAGCGTCTTGCCGAGAACAAGCGTTTATCAGAATTATTACACAAAATAACTGAGAAATGCATTGACTTGGAGGGACGTCAAAGGCGTCAGAATTTGCGTATTGTTGGATTGAGTGAAGGCCTAGAGGGAGATCAAGACCCTCGAAAATTTGCTGCAAAACTCCTAAAAGATATTCTGAACTTGGACCAAGAACCTCTGCTGGGCCGAGCTCACAGGGCATTGAGATGTACCCCTAGGAGGGATGCTCCCCCAAGACAGATGATTGTGAAGGTGGCTTACGATCATGTTTTTGAAGATATGATGAAGATAATAATACGTAAGAAAAATCTCAAATATGAGGGAGACAACATCAGTATCTTCAGAGATTACCCTGCGGAAGTGGCCAAGAGAAGATCTTTATTTACAGAAACAAGAGGTATCCTGAGGAACATAAAGAAGCTGAGATATGGCCTGATGTACCTGGCAACATTAAGAGTAACTTATGATAACAAGGAGCACCACTTCACCAAACATACAGAATACTCATTTTTTTCCCCTGTATTTGGAACCTATTCAAGGATAGACTATTTTTTAATAGATTCAAAACTAATCCCATTTATGTATGACTCAAAATATCATAATATTATTATCTCGAATCATGCTCCATTAACATTTAAGATAAAATTAAAAGACATAACTATTAAAACCTCTAACTGGAGACTCAACCCCCAAATATTAAATGATAAGGCTTGTTATGATTACTTGGTAAAACAGATTAAACTATTTTTTGAAACTAATGAGAAACCTGGAATTTCACCATCACTGCTTTGGGATACATTTAAAGCATTTATGCGTGGTGCGATAATATCAGCACACGCATACTTTAATAAGGAAAATCGAAAGACTCAACAAAAGTTGGAAAATGAAATAAAACAATTAGATATTGAAAATGCAATATCCCTTTCAAAGGGGCTAAGTAATAAAATTGCATCATTAAAATATAAACTAAATAAAATATATTCAAATCAGATTATTAAACTTTTGCAACAGACTAAACAAGTACACTTTGAATTTGGGGATAAACCACAAAAATTACTGGCACGCCAGCTTAGAAAATTAGATGAGGAGAAAATGATACATAAAATTAGATCTGAACAAGGAGAAATATTGACTTTACCAAAAGATATCAATGATACATTTTTACAATATTATCAAAGTCTTTACTCATCTAAACTAGCAGGACAACCAGATGGAATGGAAACATTCCTACAAGAATGTCATATTAATAGTTTGGATCAGGAAGGTAGAGATTTGTTAAATGCTGATATATCAGTTAAAGATATTGAAGAATCAATTGGATCATTAAATAACGGAAAAGCCGCAGGCCCTGATGGCTTAAGTGTTGAAATTTATAAGAAGTTTTATGATCTGATCTCTCCACGTTTACATATAATATATAAATATGCTTATGAACAAGGAAAGTTACCAGAATCATTAAATGAATCTACAATTACACTTATCCCTAAAGCTGATAAAGATTTGGAAGACCCTGGGTCATACAGAGCAATAGCTCTTTTAAACACTGATCAAAAAATACGAACTAAAATTTTATCTCGGAGGCTAAGTTTAGTGATTAATAACTTAATACATCATGACCAAACAGGTTTCATCCCAAAACGCTACTCATCTTATAATCTGAGACGTCTATTCAATTTCATATACTCAAAAAAAAGTGAATGATATTGGACTAGCTGTCATATCCTTCGATGCTGAAAAAGCATTTGACCAGGTTGAATGGCCATATTTATTTTAAATAGTGCAGAAATTTCAACTGGGGGATAGATTTTCCAAATGGGTAAAAATCATATACTCGAATCCAACTGCAAGAATATTAACAAATCAAATGTTATCAGCAAAATTTAATCTCTTTAGGGGTTGTAGACAAGGATGCCCGTTATCACCATTATTATTTGCTCTGGTAATAGAACCATTAGCCAAAATGATTAGATCATAACCAGAAATATATGGATATAATACCAAAAACTACAACGAATAAAATGTCTCTATACGCAGATGACATCTTAATTTATATCACAAAACTGGAGATTAGTATTCCTAATCTACTTAATGTTTTAACTAAGTTTGGCACATTTTCTGGGTATAGAATTAACTGGAATAAAAGTGAAATTATGCCTATAACTGGAATAAAATTAAATATACTAGAACAATTCCCACTTAAAATAGTCACGGACAAATTTAAATATCTAGGAATTAATGTATTTAAATCCTATAACTGTCTATTTAAATATAATTACCCTCAATTGTTAAATAAACTAAAAAAATATATTTTATATTGGAAAACACTACCTATTTCAATGATCGGTAGAATAAATGCTATAAAAATGATTTTTTTGCCACAATTGTTATAATTATTTCAAGCCATCCCTTTATATCTCCCTAAAAATGTTTAAAAAAAAAAATAGATACTTTGGTTAATAGTTTTATTTGGGACTATAAAAAATCATCGAATAAGTAAAAAACATCTATGTAAATCTAGCACTATCAAATTTCTTATATTATTTCTGGGCAGTTCAGATTAAAAATATGAATTTTTGGTTGGTAAATTTAGATTATGAGCCAAACTGGCTAAAGATGGAAAAGGAAGACTGTTTGCCTTTTGATGTAGGTTCGATTCTTTTTGCACCAAGGGAAGTACAAAAAAAAATGTATGGTGACAACCCTATAATTCATAGCAATAGACGTATTTGGAAACAAATAGTTAAGACCCTACATATGGATAATTTGTCACTTTGTTTGCCAATTATGAATAATCCTTTGTTTAAGCCCTCTGTATTGGACAAGGGGTTTAGACACTGGAATGATTTAGGAATTAAAAGGATAGAACACCTTTACAAGAAAGGAAAATTTATTTCATTTCAAGAGTTACAGGATATCTATGGATTGCAGTCAAATAACATATTTAGGTATTTACAAATTAGAAACTATATTAAGTCAAATACGCAAGACTATAAAAATAGAAAACCAGGATTATTAGATGAATTGTTTAATAAACACCCAAATACAGAAAAATTAATAGCGTATATATACAATACTATCTTGGATAGGGAAATCCCAACTTCGGAAATATATCGACAAACATGGGAAAATGAAATAGGTTTATCTATAACGAAGGAAACTTGGGAAGAAAGCCTACAATGTATACATCGTTGCTCATTAAATGCTAGACATATATTGATACAATTTAAGGTATTTCACAGATTACATTATTCAAAAACGAAATTAAATAGAATTTATCCTAGCATTTCTCCTATTTGTGATAAATGTCAGAACGTGGAAGCTAATTTAACGCATAGTTTTGTAACATGTATAAAACTCAATTATTATTGGACAGAAATCTTTAGAGTTATCTCTGAAGTTCTTAAAATTAAACTGGGCCCAGATCCAAAATTAATAATATTAGGAGTTCCAGATTCAAATTTAATATTAACAGTAAACCAAAGATATTTCTTGGATTACAGTTTGATAATAGGGAAAAAATTAATATTGAAATTTTGGAAGGGAACATTATCCCCCACAATTAAAATGTGGACAGTGGAAAGGTTGGAGACGTTGCATGTGGAAAGAATCAGATTTGTCCTAATGGACAAATACAAATTCTTTGAACAGATATGGTCTCCATATACAGAATATTTAAAGGGGTAGCTGTTCTTGGCATCACAACTCAATGGGTACCCGGCAAGATTAGATGAAAATAATTCCTTTTTTTTTGTTGATTTGTATACATGTCTCTATTGATATCGTTATTTGAAATTGTGTTATTCACTATGAAGATGTATACTATAATCTTTTTTTATATATATATATATAATACTTTGTTTTAATTGAGTATATATAACACCTTTTTTTTCTCTTTCTTTTCTCTTTCTCTCTCTATATAATCAAAATTATTTAATCACTATTCTTATTGATTAAAATCTAATCTTTTCTTTTTTCTATTTTCTAAAAAATAGGTTATAAGAATTATTCGTAATATCCGTATACTTATTGAAATAAGTTGGCTGTGTATTTGAAAAGTTGTTATACCGTTGTTATGATGGATTACTTCTAATAAAAATATTATTTAAAAAAATAAAAAAAGATTGAGAGCTTCTTTAATTAGATCCGCAGCAAACTTCCAAGGGTTATCTCCCTCGGCTTCCTCGGGTACTCCTACTAGCCTTAGATTAAAGCGTCTCGAACGAGTTTCCAAGTCTAAGCACTTATCCGAACATTTTGCCAGCTGTTTTGCAGTGAGGTCGTGCTGTATCTTCATTTTCTTCATTTCCTCGGCCATTCGTCCCATCTCTTCCTCCATCTCTTTCATTGTTTTCACATATGAGGAGACAGTCTCATGCACTGCAACAAACTTCTTATTAGTGTCTTCTTCCCCCTTGTCCATTCGCTCCAATAGTTCAACTCTCACATCTTCAATTCTTTTATTTACGGTGTTGATCGAATCCTGCACAGACTCAATAACTTTCAAATTGCCCGTATTCGTATTCAGCATTAGCTTATCTGTCATATCTTTCATCATCTTTTCCATATGCGTTCCGTCCACCTTTTCATCTTTCAGTTCTCTTACCATTTGCTTTAAGTCCTCCAAGTCTTTCTCCTTATCTGCCTTATCTGCCTTAGCTCTTGTAGACATTTCGGAAGGCAGTTTTCCTTCAAGAGCACCTTCAAAAGTCGATTCTCCAATATCTTCAGGCTCTTTCTCAGTGCTGCAGTATATTTTTGAAATGCTTCTCTGAGGACTCTGAGCAGAAATCGGATTCGGCATTTAAAGGGTTAAATCCAGAGTTTAATGCACGGCACTTACTGATGACGCCATCAGCAAATCATTCAAAGCCTCCGAAAACCTTTTTTAATCGGTCCTGTTCTATAGACCCAGTTTTAATGCAAAAAATCGCAAATTTTCGGGAGCGGAGCTATGTGTGGCGACTGTTACCAAAACATGGCGCCACCGTTGTGTCAATAAATGTTGAGTTAAAAAAAAAATCTAAAAAAAAAATGTAACATAAAACATAAAAATGTCCCCTCACAATGGTTCCCACTGTGAGGGAAGGCAACAAAGTCCAGTCCTCTCCCTCCTGTTTTGGGCCAATTGAGGCCTCCACAGTCACAGCCTGATGTATCAGGCCCTCTTGCTGGATGATGGAGCTCCGGCTTCGGGAGAACACTCTCGTCTGGAATGGCCGCTTCCTCCCCGGAGACCGCTGCTCCCGAAGTCCACAAGCCACGCTGGTCGGAGCTCCGACACTGGTGATCTTGGCGAGAGATCCCAGGCTCTGCGGTGTTTAAAATCAGCGCCGCCCGCAGCTGGACGCTCCGCAACGACAGCTCCGCGATGTTCGAGTCGGCGATTACAGCGCTCCGGGGCTTACAACACGGCGACCCGGGTAAGGCATCGCCTGCTCCATGGTGGTGCTTCAGCGCTGTGCCGCCACCGAAGCTGAAGTCTGGTCGGCAGGAAACGCCGCTCCAGGTGCATTGGTAGGCCGCGAGGAAGGGGCGAAGATGCGGCTCGGAGGAAAGCTACAACTCCGGCCAGGTAGGGACTGAGAAATACAGTTTTCCCCTTCCCCCACGCCCCACCCCCACACAAAAGACTAGACCTCCAAAAAAATAATTTAAGACACTAAAAACAAAAAAGGGTGAAAGGACAGAGAGCTGCTAGTAGAGCAGCCAGACTCGACGGCGCCCCCTCGATTTTCCCTTATCATGTATCTATACAGTGGCTCAATTGCAATCATGTATTGTCTTTCTGCTGACTCGTTGGCGCAAAACAAAAGCTTTTCACTGTCCCTCGCTCGGTACGCGTGACAATAAACTAAACTGAAATTCTTGTTCCACTATTTTATTGCTCCATTACAAAAATCTCTCAAAGTATGCCAACTTTGAAGAAGTTCTCCTCCAGTCTGAAGAAAGGTCCCAACCCGTTGCCTGTCCATTTTAATACACAGAAGCTACCTGGCCCACCGAGGTCCTCCAGCGCTTTGTGTTTTGCTCAAGAAACCAGCATCCACAGATCCTTGCGACTCCAATTGCGAAGTTTTTCGCACCGATAACTGTAAAATAGTTTGCGAAATAAGTACTGAAACCCTCAGCTAATCCACGCTTGAGGTGAGTTGAATCCTCAGGAGGATTAAATATAACTATGAAATGCTTCAAATCACATGCATGGCATGGGCGGAAATCGCTTTTAAAACATGGGAGACACACAAATTTCCTGGCGGCCCGATGACAAGTGTGCATGACAACTAATAATTTTATCTCCTCCCACTCCCCCCCACCCCCATCCCATGACACCAAGAAGCACATTATATTGATTGTTTAAACACAGAAATACCATCTGATTGCCTGCGTAATGCACACAAGGTCCCACGCACAAAACCCCAGATAATCTGTATTGTTTCAGTTTGTTTTGTTTTAAACTTTGCGCATTTAACAGTGCCATTTTAGCAGCGGTGTCGAGTAAGTCGTACTTTCCACCCCCCCCCCTCCCCCCCTGCAGACGATACATTACTCTCAAATCACATACCTTACCTCTATTACCCCTCCACATAAAAACAAAGTGCCAATGCCTCTTCAAGGTCTGCTAATCCACCCATAGCTTCAGTTGCAGGTACAGCTGAAGGGATTTGGCGCTCAGAACAATGACCGCATTAGAAGATCATCTGAGCATCTTGAAATCAATCTCATGAGCATGAGTGAAAGATAGCCAGGCGATTAGCCCACGTCGCACAGAGTGGAAAAAAATGAAATGGAAATTGCAAATTATTCAACTGCAACTTTCCCCCTTCCCCGACACAAAGGCAGCAATAACATTTGCCACGTGTTTAATCTTTTACCCGAATATATATAAAAGAGGCAGTATCCATAGATGCTGCTGTTCCACTGAGTTTTCATGCATTGCGTGCATGGAAGAGACGCTAGACGTTTACATGTGTATATGCCGCTAGCATCTATCCCTTGGATTGGAGGGTAGCTAATGTAACCCCACTTTTTAAAAAGGGAGGGAGAGAGAAAACAGGGAATTACAGACCAGTTAGTCTAACATCGGTAGTGGGGAAAATGCTAGAGTCAGTTATTAAAGATGGGATAGCAGCACATTTGGAAAGTGGTGAAATCATTGGACAAAGTCAGCATGGATTTATGAAAGGTAAATCATGTCTGACGAATCTTATAGAATTTTTCGAGGATGTAACTAGTAGAGTGGATAAGGGAGAACCAGTGGATGTGTTATATTTGGACTTTCAGAAGGCTTTCGACAAGGTCCCACATAAGAGATTAGTATGCAAACTTTAAGCACACGGTATTGGGGGTTCAGTATTGATGTGGATAGAGAACTGGCTGGCAGACAGGAAGCAAAGAGTAGGAGTAAACCGATCCTTTTCAGAATGGCACGCAGTGATTAGTGGGGCACCTCAAGGCTCAGTGCTGGGACCCCAGCTATTTACAATATATACTAGATTAAGTGGGACCCGTTGGGTCCCATGTTCACACAGGAGGGCTGGTCCCCCAACGAAATATTCCACCTCTCCACCAATTCCAATATTGGTGACCAGTGGGGGGGGCTTTCTGGAGCGCTGGTATGGGTTATTGGGTTGGCAGCTCAGTCCCTCAAGCCTAATGTGCTGGCAGCTCACTCACAGCTGGTGGGCTGGCAGTTGACTCATGGCTTTCTCTTGAAATTCCATTTCAAGTAGGGTGCAAGGCCACCAAATTCAAATATATTTTCCTACCATTTCAAGCAAGGTGCAAGGCCACCAAATTCAAGTGCAGTTTCTTACCACTTCAAGCAGGGTGCAAGGCCACCAAATTCAAATGCAGTTTCCTACCACTTCAAGCAGGGTGCAAAGTCACCAAATTCAAGTGCAGTTTCCAACCAGTTCAAGCAGGGTGCAAGGCTACCGAATTCAAGTGCAGTTTCCTACCACTTCAAGCAGGGTGCAAGATCACCAAATTCAAGTGCAGTTTCCAACCACTTCAAGCAGGGTGCAAGGCCACCAAATTCAAGTGCAGTTTCATACCACTTCAAGCAGGGTGCAAGGCCACCAAATTCAAATGCAGTTTCACACCATTTCATGCAGGGTGCAACCATCATAAAACCACCATAAAACCACACAAAACACCAAACTCACAGTTCAGTAGACATTCAGTGTGTTCAGTTGATTCACAGCTAAGACAGAGTCGTGAACTCTCCCTCCCCCATCATGCAGAGACAGAGCCACACCCACACCTCCGGGTTTTATAACCCCTCCCCCTCCCAGCGGAAAAGGCGTGGCCTTCATGGCGTGATTGACAAGAGAGAGATTCTCAACATTTTTTAAACACTAATAACACTTTTATTTTTCATTGATGGGAAGAATCCTCTGCACCTGCTGAGCGGAGGGGAACTGAGTAAGATGGCCAAAAATCACAGCCGGAAGTGGTAGCGTTTTATCTAAAATCAATATACAGTGCAAACAGGAAGTTACCCAAAGCACCCAAACCACCATTTGCAGTAGTGACTTTTCAACCTCTACCCAAAGGACCCAAGCCACCATTTGCAGTAGTCCCTTTTCACTTCAACCCATACCACCCAAGCCACCATTTGCAGAAGTGCCTTTTAACTTCAACCCAAAGCACCCAAGCTACAATTTGCAGTCGTGCCTTTTAATTTCAACCCAAAGCACCCAAGCCACCTTTTGCAGTAGTGCCTTTTAACTTCAACCCAAAGCACCCAAGCCACCATTTGCAGTGGTGCCTTTTAACTTCAACCCAAAGCACCCAAGCCACTATTTGGAGTGGCGCCTATTAACTTCAACCCAAAGTACCCAAGCCACCATTTGCAGTAGTGCCTTTTAACATAAACCAAAAGCACCCAAGCCACCATTTGCATTTGTACCTTTTAACTTCAACCAAAAGCACCCAAGCCACCATTTGCAGTAGTGTATTTTAACTTCTACCCACAGCACCCAAGCCAACATTTGCAGTACTGCCTTTTAACTTCAACCCAAAGCACCCAAGCCACCATTTGTCTTAGTGCTTTTTAACTTCAACCCAAAGCACCCAAGCCACAATTTGCAGTAGTGCCTTTTAATGTAAACCCAAAGCACCCAAGCCACCATTTGCAGTATGCCTTTAAACATTACCCAAAACACCCAAGCCACCATTTGCAGTAGTCCCTTTTCACTTCAACCCAATGCACCCAAAGCACCATTTGCGTTGTGCCTTTTAACTTCAACCCAAAGCACCCAAGTCACCATTTGCAGTAGTGCCTTTTAACTTCAACCCAAAGTACCGAAGCCACCATTTGCAGTGGTGCCTTTTAACTTCAACCCAAAGAACGCAAGCCACCATTTGCAGTAGTGCCTTTTAACTTCAACCCAAAGCACCCAAACCACCATTTGCAGTAGTGCCTTTTAACTTCAACCCAAAGCACCCAAGCCACCATTTGCAGTAGTGCCTTTTCACTTCAACCCAAAGCACGCAAGCCACCATTTGCAGTAATGCCTTTTAACTTCAACCCAAAGCAACCAAGGCACCATTTGCAGTCGTGCCTTTTAACTTCAACCCAAAGCACCCAAACCACCATTTGCCGTAGTGCCTTTTAACTTCAACCCAAAGCACCCAAGCCACCATTTGCAGTAGTGCCTTTTAACTTCAACCCAACCCCCCAAGCCACCATTTGCAGTTGTGCCTTTGAACTTCAACCCAAAGCACCCAAGTCACCATTTGGAGTTGTGCCTTTTGACTTCAACCCAAACCTCCCAAACCACCATTTACAGGCAGTGCCTTTTTAGTTCAAACCAACCATATTTTCATTTTCAAACCACGTTAAGGGCACTCACAGTTGAGGTCAGTGCTATTCAGAGCTCATAGAGACGTGACCCTCTGGCTTCCTCCATCTTGCAGAGACTGAGTGAGGCACACCACTTTCGAGTTTTATAGTCCCTCCCCACTCCCACCAGCTCTGCGGTTGAGAAGGTTTGAAGCAGCCTTTCAAGGATTTTGCCGTTGGAGAAGGAACAGAGGCAGAGGGGCTTCATAGTTTAACTTATCGGCGGACTGTTGAAACTTTCCTCTGCTCTAGGATTCCACTACTAGTGCGAAAATTCCTGAGTTTTCTCTACATTGTCGAGGGTGTGGTTGTCGTTGGCAGATTGCCAAGAGTGCCTGGAGATCGAGGGTACAAAGATTTCGGTGTCTTTGTCTTTTTTGCACCGTTACTTCTGCCCTAAAGTCATTTTGCACAGTGCGGCTGCCTGGCTTAATGTGAAGAAGGTACTTTTGCTTCCGGCTAGACTGGGATAGAGCTTCCCAAAAGCTGCTCTCGGCTGTGGATGAACTTGGGGACTTTCCTGCTTCAGCTGGAGGTTTCTGCTTTCTGCTGTCTGTCTTTGACTGTGACTGTCTCTGGAATTTAACTTGGAGCTGAGCTGCTGGGGCACGTGGAGCTGGTTTGTGCCTCTGTCAGGATGGCGATGGCTGGGGCGCGGCCGAAGGTCCGGACCTACGCAGTGGCAACAGTGGCGGGTACGAGGCCATCTGAGCATGAGCCTCATGTTGACTTGGATTGGGATGGTTTTGGTATCTCGGTTCAATCTGAGCCTATTACATTAAGGCCTTGAATGAACTTCTTGGGAGGGGAGCTATTGTCTCTTCCGAGCTCGAAAGAGGAAAGGTTGAGATGATACTAAAGACCCGGGAGGGTGTGGCCCGAGCGTTGGAGCTGGGGGTCTCAGTGGGGGGGGTCCACATACAGGTGGATCCGTGGGTATCCAGGGTGAGACCGGTTCTCCTGCGGAGTTGCCCTACATGTATTCCGGACGCGTCACTTATTCCACACCTGTCTAAGTTTGGGGAGGTGCGGTCTAAGTGTTTTAGGCTCATGCACCCCGGGGGGGACCCAGAGGAAAAAGGGGTCTTCAGTTTCAAGAGGAGGGTGTTCATGAAGGTGGGTGAGGGGGATGGCGCTGAGGGGAGCTTCGAGGTGGAGTATAGGGGTCTCCCTAGAACCGTGCGTTGGAGTTGGGGAAAGGCACGGTGTCATGCGTGCGGCGAATTTGGACATCTCCAGAGGGAGTGTCTTATTCGCGGGGTCACTGCGAGAAATTCTAGCACAGTGGCACAGGGATGCATTGCTGGCCCATCCGGCGTGGATCGTCAAACCTCAGTGGCGAGGGGTGGTACTGCTGACCCGGCTAGGGCTGCCAGCTCTGCTTTGGTGATCCAGGGCGGCAGTGATAGCCCATCTGGGTCTGCATGTTCTGCCTTGGGGACCCTGGGCAGCGATAGCTACCGCCCCCCATGTCCTGAACCTGTGGTGGCAGCTGAAGGCGGGGCACAGGGGGAGGGGGGTGAGGAAGGGGGCAATTGGGAGAAGCAGAGGAAGAGGACGAAGAAGGAGAAGAAAAAGTCCGCCCGAGCGAGTCAAACGGGATCGGATGCGCACCTGCCGAGTTCTGAGACCACCCAAGGGGCGCCTGTCAGCTCCAGTGAGGTGCAGATTGCACCTGCCGTGGCCCAGCAAGGAGCTGCGATGGTTCAGACGGGGGCAGGGAAGCTAAAACGTGCGGGTGGTAAAGTGGCTGGGGGTAGTGTGGAGGCGGAAGACACTTCTGTTATGGAGGTCACCGTACTGCCACATGCTAGCGGGACAAAAAGGAGGCATGTGCCTGGCGAGGAAGAGCAAGGGCGTGGGTCCAAAGCTAGGGGGATGTCTTTCTCCAGACCTTCCACCACTGATGTGGTTGGTGGTCTTGAACTGGTGTCTTCCGGGTCGGAGGTTGGGCCTCTATCTCAGGGATCTTCTGCGGGTGCTATAAGACCATGTGCTGGGGTTGACTCCTCTGGTGTTGAGTCCTCGGAGCGGGAGGATGCCCCTTCGTTTCAGGGGCTCTCCGAGGGAGTTATCTCATCGGGTGTTGAGGTTAGCTCCCCTGTGGGTGTGTCCTCTGGGTCGGAGGAGGTCCCCTCGTTTCAGAGACCTACTGAGGATGTTGGCACGCCAGATGATGGGGTTAGCTCCCCTGGTAGTGTGCCCCCTGGTAGTGTGACGGGGGATGAGCAGAGTCAGCCCGAAGGGGGAGGTTCAGGGGCATTGGTGTACCAGTCTGTGCTCCGTATCAGAGCCAATGGAGGTGCTGGGGGGTGTGCTGCCTCATCGGATGAGTCGGCAGGGGAGAGTTTAAAGGCAAGTGGAGATTCTCTGGGTGTTGCCTGTGGAGAGGGTACTCGAGGTGCTGTGGAGGTCGGGGCTGTTTCGGGTCGTGATCCTCTTTCAGATTCCGGGGGTGACAGTGTACCACAGGCCCTGGGGGTGCCTCTTGTTTTTTCTTCCACAGGCCCAGTCGTGGAGGGTGATGGGAGAGTGCAGGAGCCCAGCCAGTCAGTGGGCTGCTTGTTGCGGTCAGGGCTGTCGGGACCCTTCCCCGGCATTGATCCTGGGGGTGGTGGCGTGCCGGAGGAGGGGGAGAGTGATGGGGCCAGTTTGTGTAGCGGGATTAGTGAACTTTCCGAGAGTTCTGGTCTTTCGATTTATGATAACGACCCTGGGCGCTGCGCTGGTAAGCTTGTTGTTTCAGGTGCGAGTGGGTTGGCCGAGTGCCCAGACTCCAAGGCCGAGTATCATGCAACAGTTATCTGTGAGGTGCGAGAGTTCCTAAAAACAAGTCGTACCATCAGAACAAAAAAGGATGCTGCAAAAAAACGGTGGGAGGATTGGCCAGCTTTGATTGAGACTCTCGCGGCTATCCTGGGCAACAAGGACAGCGATCTTTCTGACTCTGAGAAGAGCCAGTTTGAGTTCATCAGAGAGAGAGTTTTTGAGTCTAGGCGGAGTGTGAGGATCTCAATCTAGTGTGCCTGCACATTCACAGTAGCTCCATTAAATTTAAACGGGAGTAGAGAGAGTTTTCGCAGATTTCAGCTTTTATCAGTCCTTAGAGAGGGGAAATTTGCGGTGTGTTTTCTGCAAGAGACGCATACTGTTGTTAGTGATGAACCCACCTGGCGAACGGAGTGGGAAGGGGGGGTCTACATGAGCCATCTCAGCTCAAATTCGAGTGGGGTGGCTTTTCTGTTGGCCCCAAATTTTCTGCCAATTGTTTTAAAAGTGCAAGAAGTTGTGCCAGGACGTTTGCTCCATCTGGCCATGAGCCTGGATGGCATGCCGTTGCATTTCATTAACGTGTATGCCCCTAGCTCCGGCACGTTGCAGGCCGGCCTACTTCAGAAGATGACTGCTCTGTTGAGCACAATTGATAGGGGAGAGTGTGTCTTCCTTGGTGGGGATTTTAATTGCACACTTGAGGCGCGAGACCGTTCTGGTACTCAGTGTGCCCCTGCTGTAGCGAAGAAGCTGAGAGGGTTGATTGAATCCTTTGAGTTGGTTGATGCCTGGCGGAACCTCCACCCGGATTCCACTGCTTTTTCGCGGAAGTCTGAGGGTAGTGGTTCCCGCATTGATCGAATATATATTTCCCGAGCATTTGTTTCCCGTGTCTCAGTGGCCTCAATGCGGCTGGTGCCGTGCTCGGACCACTGTCTGGTGCATGTGGATTTCAATCCAGCGCGCGCTCGGGCTGGGTCCGCATACTGGCACTTTAACAACAGGCTGCTGGAGGATCGGTGTTTCCGGGAGTCATTCAGTCGGTTTTGGGGGAAGTGGAGAGAGAGGCAGAGGTACTTCTCTTCCCTTAGGCAGTGGTGGGATGTGGGGAAAGCTCACATCCGTCTTTTTTGTAAGGATTATACGTGGGGGTCGACCGGAAGGCGGGACTCAGCGGTCGAGAGGTTTGAGAGGGAGATACTGGATGCAGAGTCTCGCCTGGGTCGGTTTGGTGAAGACTCCTGCGAATGGGGAGAGTTTCAGATGAAGAAGGAAGCTTTGAGGAGCCTGCTGCTTGAGCGGTCCCGAGGCGCTTACGTGAGGTCGCGGGTCCAGATGCTGCACGATCTGGACCCAGCTTTGCCTTTCTTTTTCTCTCTGGAGAAGGGGCGGGGAGCTCGCAAACAGCTCGTGGAGCTGCTCGCAGACGACGGCTCCTCTGTCACTGATCCAGAGAGGATCAGTGCCTTGGTCAGGTCCTTTTATGGGGCCCTGTTCTCTGCGGATGGATTCAGTGGGGAGGCTCAGCAAGATCTGTGGGAGGGTCTACCGAATGTAGATAGGGGGGTGGCAGATCTTCTTGATGGCCCCTTATCTTTGGAAGAGTTGACTCGTGCCCTGCATCAGCTCAGGAGGGATAAGTCCCCTGGGATGGATGAGCTGACGGTAGAGTTTGTTAGAGCTTTCTGGGATATCCTCAGGGGCGATTACATGTTGGTTCTGGGGGAGAGCATGGCGACCGGGGAGATGCCCCTCACTGTGGCGTAGGGCAACTGTTGTCCTGCTGCCCAAGAAGGGCGAACTCCGCTTGTTGAAGAACTGGCGCCCGGTCTCTCTCCTATGCACAGAGTATAAAGTTTTTGCACGGGCAATGGCAAATCGCCTGGGCTCCGTGCTGTCTCAATTGATTCATCCTGACCAGTCCTATACAGTCCATGGCCGGTCTATTCAGGATAACATCCACCTGGTAAGGGACCTGATTCATCTAGCCCAGGGCACTGGTCAGTCAGCTGCTTTTCTGTCTCTTGATCAGGAGAAGGCTTTTGATATGGTAGAGCATGAATACCTTTTCGGGACGTTGCAAGCGTTTGGGTTTGGACCGCATTTCGTGGCCCGGGTCCGGCTTTTGTACACTGCAGTGGAGTGCCTTGTGAAGGTTAATGGTGCGTTGTTGTCTCCTTTTCATTTTGGGAGGGGGGTCCGTCAGGGGTGCCCCATGTCAGGTCAGTTGTACTCGGTCTGTGTGGAGCCGTTCCTGTGTCTTCTTAGGAGGAGGTTGACAGGCCTGGCCCTACCTGGCCCGGAGGTGGAGGTGGTTCTTTCGGCGTATGCCGATGATGTACTTCTTATGTTCACTGATCCTGGTGACCTGCGGAGGATGCGTGACTGCCAGGAGATTTTCTCGGCTGCATCTTCTGCTAGGATTAACTGGAGTAAGTGTTCTGGACTTTTAGTGGGTGAGTGGCAGGTAGACTCTCTGCCAGAGGAGATGGTAATGTTTGCGTGGAGTACCACGCACCTCCTCTATCTGGGGGTGTACCTGAGTCCCACTGAGGATGCTTGGCCGGCAAACTGGCAGGAGTTGGAGATGAAAGTGATCGCCCGGCTGGGGCGCTGGTCAGGCCTGCTTGGAGTTCTTTCCTTTTGTGGGAGGGTGCTGGTCATAAACCAGCTGGTGGCCTCCATGTTATGGTACCGGCTGGCTACTCTTGTCCCGCCCTCTATCTTTGCAACTGCTTTACAGAAGAAGCTGGTAGATTTCTTTTGGGGAAATAGGAAGCACTGGGTTTCTGCGGCGGTCCTGAGTCTCCCGTTAGAGGAGGGCGGCCAGTCCTTGGTATGCGTGCGTACCCAGGTGGCGGCTCTCCGCCTCAGGACTCTGCGGAGGTACATGTACGTAGAGAACTCCCCCAGATGGCACGCTCTGGCCACGTATTTTTTCCGTCGGGGTCGTTGCCTAAGGGGGGTATCACAGCTCCCGGTGGCGGGTATCAGTCGACCTGCCCTAAGGGGTTTGCCTGTCTTCTACCGGGATGTGCTAAGAGTGAGGAATTTGGTTGTTTTCAGCCAGCGTGTTGCTCCACGAGGGGAGGGGGTTGTCGTGGCTGCGGGAGTGGCCGGTCCTCACCCTGCCATGGCGGGTGTCGAGGAGAGGCGAGTGCCTAGAGTGGTTCTCATAGAGCTTACCCCCACTCCGTCAGATCTGCTCATCGGGCCTAGGATCCGGGATATTTCTCGGGTACCGGTTCCACACAATCTGAGCCGCCTTTCTGAGATGACCAGCATGCCATTTCATGATGCGAAGAGACGCACACTGTACAGGATGCTCCTCCTTGCCTTCGTCTCCTGTCCCGACACACCATAGCGGACGGTGTTACCTCCTGAAGGTGGGGGAGGTCCCCAGTGGGGGTCCTTCTATAAGCGAGTTGTTCCCCTTTACATTGGGGACCTGGGGTGGAGAGTGTTTCTTAGAGCGGTGGTATGTAATAAACTTTTGAGTCGGTTCACGGGCTCGTCTGCCGCATGTATTTTCTGCGGCGAGCAAGAGACCGTGTTCCACGTGTACATGGAGTGTGAGAGGCTACTGCCCCTGTACCAATATCTGAAGGGGTTGTTCCTCCAGTTCTGGTTGCATTTTAGTCCCACGATTCTAGTGTTCGGACACAAGGCAGGGAGTGGGGAGAGCCGAGTGGGAGGGGGGGACTTCCCTGTCGGTTTGCTCCTGGGCCTGGCCAAGATGGCCATTCGTGGGTCCAGGCAGCGGGCGGTCGATGGTCAGGCTAGAGTCGGCTGCCTGCCCCTATTCCAGGCCTACGTCCGTGCACGTGTGTCCCTGGAGAGGGAACACGCAGTGTCCACGGGGACTCTGGAGGCCTTCCGTGGGCGCTGGTCACCGCGTGGGGTTCAGAGTATTGTGAACAATGAT
The DNA here is from genome assembly GCA_035221665.1 of Okamejei kenojei. Taxonomy (NCBI): domain Eukaryota; kingdom Metazoa; phylum Chordata; class Chondrichthyes; order Rajiformes; family Rajidae; genus Okamejei; species Okamejei kenojei. Next base: position 13,478,944 of record CM069146.1, read on the forward strand.
TGTATTGTTGTACTATAATGATATTTTTTGATATCGTGCAATTTTTGATTATGGTTTGATGTGTTGTATTATATGATTGTGTCAATAAAGTTTTTGAAAAGGAAAAGAAAAAAAAAAGAGAGAGTGAGAGAAAGAGAGGGAGAGCAAAAACAACACACATAAACTTTTCAAAAACTGACAGAAACATACATAAAGAAACTTTTGATAAACTAACAAAAATAACAGTACATAATTTTTTTTAATTCATATAACATCCCTAAATGATGGGTAAAAATTACTATATAACATGGGTGAATGAGGGACTGTTCCTGCATGCCTGGAAGAAGTCCGGGCTCGCGGTCCAGAGCGCTTAATGACTGTTGTAAGAAATTCTCCCATGGATTTTATTCAAAGGAACACGGCGTCAGTAATACTTGAAGGTCAAAACACAATTTTACTTCGGAGTCACGTGAGTGACTACGTGAAGACCCCACCAGGACGCATGCGCGACATATCGTCGAACGCATTGCGGAAGCGACAGTCGGGAGGAGCGCCGCTCCTCCAGCGCGAATTTTGAAAAATTACTGAAGGTAAGTCTTACCTTTTCTGGTGAGCGTGGCGACTCGGTGTAATTTCTTTTTCAGGAGGAAGCACCATGGAGTCGCGCAGGGGAGAGCAGCAGCTGATACCGCTGCTGTGGAAGCAGCCAGCAGCGTGCCGTCTCTCCAGAGCTGCAGGTGCTGCCAGCAGCTGCCCGCTTCTCGCCGCTACAGACCGCAGGTGCACCGCGGTCGGCGGCAAAACCACCCGGAAGTCGGACAGGTCCGTTGACTCGGCTGGGTCCGGACCTGAAGACACCCCGTTCACAGATAGCGACGGCGGGCGTCTTTCCCGCGGGAGCGGGTGGGGAGCAGTGCTCCAGCGTGACCTGCTTATGCAGGGGCAGAGTCACAGTGGGTCTCTTCGCAGACCCACGGCAGCATCCTTTCAAGGACTGCCAAATGTCTTACCCTCTTCGCAGGGGAGCATTAGGGGTCAGAGCTGGGCTGACCCTGAAGAAGGGGCAATGGCTGAACAGTCAACTGTGAGGGGTGCCAGAAGAGAGAGCAGCAGAAGATTGTGGGACACATGCTGTATCAACTCAAGAAGGACTGCCTATACAAAGCTGCAAGCCAGTAAAAAATACATGGCTACAAACCAGCTACAGGAGCAAGCCATTAACTTTATGGCTGGGAAGTACATTGCTCCAGAGAACTCCATTTCTCTTAAAGTACCAGCAGTCTATGACCCCATCTGGGGCAACAGGAGCCCATCTATAAGGTGCCAGGAGGTGAAGCTCCAGAGGAAACTGCTGGCTGCTAAAATCACAGCAGTACCAGGACAACTGATGGGGTTGATTTGCCTGAAGAGTTACGTGATGCTCTAGCAGACTGTGTAATACTCAGTGGAGATTTACAGTTACAGGAAGAGCATCATAAGAAGTGCGGAATTATGCAAGACAAGTAGCACACAGGCGCCAAAATTGCTGTTGGGGGACCTCCCAAAGCAGGTGAAAGACCTGCATGAGGAAGCCAAGGCTATAAGCCTGATCAAGGTGCCAAGCACCTCTAAAACCCACTATCAACAGCGGCAGCACCCCTACACACCCACCAGACATCGGTGCTATGGAAGACCATCTGGTGGTGAAAGCTCGAAGGCCGGCCCACCTGCACAGCGGTCTTTCAGACCATGGCCCAGCCCGGCCTTCATGGAAAACGCGCCAACCCCACAACGCAGCAACACAATACCAGAAGAAACAACTGCGGAGACAACCCACACAACACCGGTAACCATGGAGGTAGGTGGGTCTGGTTGTCTTAAAAAACATTGCATGTCCGATTCATTAAAGTTGGGGGACGGTTGCACTTGTTTCATCATGTGTGCTGCACTTTTACCTCTGAACTTTTACATACTCGGAAGTATTCAGAATTACAAAATTGAATTTGTATACGAACTACCGACCCAGTTCAGCATACGCCTAGCAGGAAGTTCATACTTCACAAAAAGAGAGAACAGCAGGCCATGCTGAACTGTTAAGACTAAACACAAAAGGGATTGAAAAAACAATCAGAGAATTTCAAGAGTTCGTATCAAATATATTTATAAAAAACTAAAAAGATGGTGGTTGCCGTATCATTACAGATTTGACCGAACTAAATACTTCCGTTCAGTATGCCCATTTCAAAATAGACACGTTTGTCACACACAGGGTCATCGTAAATACCTGAAATTTATCTGGATGGGACAGCAGTGGCAATATGCCTTATCCAATGGGTTGTCATCAGCACCCAGGCTATTACAAATTTATTAAAATCAGCTTTAGCATACTTAAAGAAACATAACCATATCGTCATGGCTTACCTTGATGATATTCTCATTGTAGGTGAAAATTGGAGCTGGCTACATTGGTGGTATCAGCCACAACAGAGAGGTTTAACGTACATCCAGATAAATCAAAATTGGAACCCTCCACTACCATGGATTATTTGGGGTTCACTATTGACTCTGTTCATATGTCTATCACCTTGCCACCAAACAAAGTGACAGACTTGATGGGAGTATGCAAAAGCCTCACTGGCATCAGGGAACCATCCATTCGGCAAGGAGCAAGAGTGATTGGGAATTGGTGGCTGCGTTCCCAGCAGCACAATTGGACCACTCCATTATTAAAACCTGGAAGAGGGAAATTTTAGCTCTCAAAAATCATACAGGCCATTTCAATAGGCCTATGCAACTACCAGGGAAAGTAAATTAGAATTAAACTGGTGGATAGAAATGTTCCATATTATCCTAACCCCATCACCCCATTCTATATCCCTAGGGTACATTACAGACTGATGCCAGTGCTAAAGGTTGGGGAGCAACTAATACCACCGCAAGTTGTGGTGGCAGATGAGTGCACAAAAATTATTCTGTTTAAAGCACTAGGAATTAATTATCTAGAAATGCTGGGAGCGTTTCATGGACTCAGGGCCTACTGCTCAGATGAGCACCAGTTGCATGTACGGTACAGATTGATACCACACTGGGGGCCTATATATAATCATATGGGTGAAATAAAGTCGATATCATGTGATGAATTGCCTAATAATATCTGGCACTGGTGTCTGGGAGAGAGATTTGGATCTCAACCACTTACCTTCCAGGTAAGCTAAATACAGTGGCAGACATCAGGTCACGTAAATTCAACGACAACATTAAATGGATGTTGGATCGGAAAGTGTTTACAGATATTATAGACCGGTATGGGACACCAGATATCGACCTTTTTTCCATCCGGACTAATTCACCAACTACCAACATATGTTGCTTGGGAACCAGACCCAGGGGCAGCAGCGATGGACGATTTCTCGCTGCATTGGGGGGGGGGGGGGGGGGGGGGGGGGGGGGGATTTGTTTTGCTATGCATTTTCCCCTTCTGCCTCATCAGGCGAGTCTTACAATAATTAAACAAGACGCCGCAACGGGTACCATGGTTCCCAAAAGTACAAAGATGGTCTCAGAACCCTGCATCTGGATCAACAACGGCCAAGGAGGTTGGCACACCCCGTGCGGGAAAGTATCCGTGCCATGACTGTATGAACTTGTTGATTTGCAGTTTCTGAACAGGCCATTTCTGGGATATGGACTCTCCGACAGGACGATCAATGCCATCTCAGCGTCGTGCAGGGAGTCCACGAGAAGACAGTACCTGACATATGTCAGGAAATGGGAAGTGTTCTGCACCAGGACGAACACTACATATGACTCAGCCACCAACACTGAAGTGCTGGAGTTCTGGCCACCCTTCATTTCGATGAAGGATTGAGTTACAGTGCCATTATTGTGCAAGGAGCGCCCTATCTAATATCTGGGCAGAGGGAGTGATCACCTGGCTATAGGATCACACCCACTAGTACCTAAACGAATGAGGGATATTTGTACTCTATCCCCCCCAGGCCCAGATACACCCATATATGGGACATAGGTAGTACACCATGTTACGAGGATGGACACCAATATCGGGGCTCACTCTGGACAAACTAATATCCTAGATGAGAATGATTATGGCACTTGGATCAGCACAACGGGTCCAGTCCTTACACAAGCTAGAATAGGACGTCATGTCTGTCACAAATGGCAGATAACCTGCTACATACAGGGGTACTTAAACTAGACTGACCCGGTTCCTTTGGCCAATATTAGAGTTCTGGCCTATCCTGCAGATAGTCGGCCCTGCATAGTGACACATTACTTTCCAATATATAGTCACCAAGACACTTATGGGCACGGAGAGAGCTTTCTCATTAGCCATAAATGCCCTCACCTAAGGTCACAGTGCAAACCATATCCAGATGGTTCGGGTGGTATTACGTGCAGTGGTGAATACTAATGTTTCAAATCTCACTCCAACAGGGCTGCATCTACATCGGACGCTAGGATGATGGGAGTTCTTATGGACCACATCCTTGCCACAGCGGGGTGGAGCAATGAACGCATTCAATGCTTTATAATAAACCCGTGGCCGATCCTGAGACGTTTGCAGGGAAAAATTAAGTTCTGTAAATAAATTACCCAATGTGGGGCATATTATTTTAGGTATGAATAATACCTTTATTGTTTTACAGCACAGTGTCGTGTGTGAAATACGTTCATCCTCCGTCCCAGAATGGCAGTGTGTGAGCATGGTCTCGTTCCAGGGCATGAAATCACAGAGCTTTGAAATCTTCACGTAGTCACTCACGTGACTCCGAAGTAAAATAGTAATAGTTACGATGAGGGATTACGTGCCCTCCGCTCCCAAAACCCTCTATTATAAAGTTCAACTGGTATGGAAGTTCTCTCTTATCTTACTATATTAGTCTACTCTGGTATCTGTGATTTCACACCACTGCTTTGAAGAATGTCGCGCATGCGTCCTGGCGGGGTCTTCACGTAATCCCTCATCGTAACTCCTCATAAAATAAAGATCAAACTTCAAACTGGTAAGTTCTCATTTAATCTTACTATTATATTTACTGAGGAATGCATATCGATGTCTTGGTGACACATTGTATAACTACTTATTAACTACTGGCAGTTAACAAGCACTAACAGTGGTAGTTAACAAATCGTTTTTGTCTCAGAGGAATCAAGTGTTAAACGACTCCAATCTTTCTGCAGTATTCATTAAACCCGAGCTTTAAAAAAAGTAAAATTCCAAGGAGATTTTGCTGCAAGATGTTTCACAAAACATGGGGGGGATTGTCCCCTATCTCCCAAAACATGCGGGGGGACAGGGCCCCCATCAGAAATATGGCAGAATTTCTGACAGAAATATGAGTTGAAATAAAATTGAATAAATCCCTTTAGCAATGCGTTTCCCCTGATTCGAACTTGGAGAATTACGGTAATAGCTGCTCATAGGTACTCGGGGCTCTCGTGGACATTTTTCAACATGATGAAAATTCTTCACGAGTCTTCACAAGCTTACCGCGTTTCCCGAGTACCTGCCGTTAACGTTACGAGCCGCTAAGAGATGTCCCGTTCTCTGACGTACCTGCTACGTACATTCTACGTGCTTACCACGAGTTTGATTTTTTTTTAAATCGGGAGAGCTCTTGAATTACCTCGTACAGTGGGACAGATCCTTGAGCCTAACTTGCCCCTGTGTTTCGCAGTCACAATCTAACAATTTTCCCGTAAAACAAGGCATTTTTTTCACATTATATTTTTAAACCATCGAGGTGGAAGGTATACTTTCTGGAATCCGGTCGGGTTCTTGGAAGAGCTAAGTCACTGTTGTAACATTAAAACAACGTTCCAAACAGAAACTGGCTGAATAAACTTGCTGGAAACCCAGGCAGTTGCAATAGGAGGGTTGAACGTAAGGTCATCAAGTCAAAGGGCATAACGCATGGAGCAGATCAATCCATCTGGAGGACATGGCAGCCTCCCGCATACACTGTTAACACACAAAACGCGTACTTTCTTACCTGTTAAAAACCGCCAAAATGATCAATTTTGCGCTGTAAGTAATTGTGGAGGGTGACTGAGCGCTCTGAACCAAATGCAATGTATCTTTGCTCTGAATCCGAGCAAGGGGTAAGCGGCCGAAAGAGTGCATCCCTCATGACAGCACCCCCGGGGTCAGCGCTGTCTGGCCACGGCCGTCCTCCGCCCCGTCTCCCTCTGTGCGGCCACACTGTCACACGCTGTGGGTCGACAGCGTGCACACACGGGGCCAGATGGAGCGGGACAGTGGACACACGGGGATGAAAACCCGGCAACGTCAGCTGCAGCAGAGTTGGGGACAGTCTGGTCCCTCTGCCCACCCAGAGTCACTGACCGAGCTGCACCGGCACCGCTCCCCCCCTCCACCGGCACCCTGGCACCCCCTACCCCCCGACTCTCCCCCCCAACACTACCCTCCCCAGACACTATCCCCCCCCCTGACCCTATCCCCCCTGAACCGACCCCCCCCCCCGACCCTCCCCCCACCCCTCGACCATGGGGACAGATGGCCCGGGGTCTGCGAGTGTGGAACCAGAGTATGGAGTCTGGATGCTGGGACAGAAGGGCCTGCTGAACTGGTAGCCATAGTATGTGTTTACTTGACATTCACCACTTGTACTCCAAATGGCGTTGCGTGTGAACAGTACGGGTCACGGGTCGTGACCTCAACTGCCGTGCAACCTCCCTATAACATGAGGGCAATTTTTTTTTTCATGCCATTCTCAAAACCCTCATGAAGAGAGGAAGGATTTGGACCGGTGCTGCAGTAGTGATGATTGCTGTCGCTTTAAGCACAGCGCGGATGACGCAGGGAGGGTTTAGGCACGGTTCAGAGGATCCCCAACCTTACAAAAGAAGCAAGCACGCAGTGCATTGCACCATCTGCAGGAACCTTTCTGACCCTCTGTTACTACGGGGCTTGACTGCTGTCAGGATGGGCTGGGTGAACGCACACTTGCACCTCACGGTCAACGGGGAAGTTTGGACCTGTATCCAACACGACAACAAGAAACGGCTGAGTGATCTGTGCCGACTCGAACTGGCCGAGACAATTCTCTATGCCAAGGTGGTGGCCATCTACAATGAAACCAACGTGCACAACCACTTCTTCTGGAAAGAAAAATATTTGGCGGAGGCGGAACTGTTGTGTGACCATTTTTCAGGGCAATATGCTGTTCACGATGGCTGGGTCCTGGCACAACCTGACTGGACTGGGCGACTTCCTCTGTCACACTTACAATGTCATGGAAAACAAAACCTTGTAGAGGTCCACACGTTGTGTAAACATTCTGTTTAATAATTAACCATACAGCCCCGTCGTGATGCGCGCATCATGTTAATATTTTACTACCGCAACTGTGCCGTCGCTGCACACCCGAGTTCCACTCTAACTGCCAATCCTTCCAATTTTTGAATTCCAACCACCTAACGGCCAGCCCCAATTGACCACGTGATTAGTCGGTCCAGATCACGCCTGGTCCACGCAAGAGTTCACGCCCGACCAATGATGGTTCGATACCAAAATGACTCAGGCTGTCACATGACACCACCCCGCCCCCCAGAACCAGAGCAATGGAGGTGGTTAGGCTCACGAGTGAGGCGGCTTGATCCCGTGTACACGTCTCCTGTGTTCAGGGTCGCAGCTGGCAGAGTTGAGGGCGGGTGCAGTCGTGATGGTGGACGCCCTCTACGGCGGGGCTGTGCCACCTGCACTGGTTTCTCAATGTCAAGGTGTGCCGGTCCACAGAGACATTTTCATGCCTGCCGTCCATGTTAATGACAAAATACGTGGTGCCATGTTGCAGTACATGGAAAGGTCACTCATAAGGCCTTTGCAGTGGCGTATGGTGGGAATAACGGTGAAAGAAAACGTACTGGCAATCCTGGAGGGCAGGTGGGACGTACGTGGCGGTGAGTCCATGGCGGGACGATGGGACTGGCGAGAGCATGCCCACCTTCTCCGGGTCATTGCTGACCACAACTCCAGGGTGAACTGCGCACCTCTGTCGGAGGAGATGTCCACCGGTACACCAAAGTGGGCGATCCAGTGCGCAGTGAGGGCACGTGCACTCTTCGCAGTGGAGGTATCCGAGAGTGGGATGGCTTCCGGCCATCTCGTGAATCGGTCCACGATGGTAAAAAGGTTTGGAGCATCTCTGAATTGGGGAAGCGGTCCAACAATGTTGACGTGGATGTGGTCGGAATGCTGGTGTGGCAGGGTGAAATTCTGCAGCCGCGACTTGATGTGTCGCTGAATCTTTGAGGTTTGACAAGAGATGTACGCCTTGGCCCAATTGCCAACCTGTTTGCACAACCCGTGCTACATGAACTTGGCTGCCGTCAGTGTTGCCTGGATGGAAGGGTGAGCCAAACCATGAACCTTGTCAAAAATCTGGCGGCGCCAGGCTGCGGGGATGATGGGTCGAGGCTGTCCGGTAGACACGTCACAAAGGAACGTGGTGTCAGTGGGTCCGAATCTCACATCAGGCCTGAGATGGCGGTGCGGTAGGCGACCATCTCCTCATCCTCTCGCTAGGCAGCTGTGTAATCGACACCTTGGGCCAAAGCGTGAATGGCATTGATGGCGGTGCGTGTCAACGCATCTGCGACCCGATTGCTCTTATCTGTGATGTGCTGGACGCAAGTCATGTAGTCAGAGATGTGGGCCAAGCGACGCTGCTGCCGGGATGACCAGGGATCAGACACCTTGGCAAAGGCAAACATGAGTGGCTTGTGGGGGCGATGAAAGCTGTAAAACCCCTGCCATTGAGGAAGTAGTGGTAATGCCGGATGGCCAGGTACAGTGCGAAGAGCTCCTGGTCGAAAGTGCTGTATTTCTGCTCGATGGGGTCTCAGGTGATGACTGAAAAAAGTGAGGGAGTGCCAGCTCCCATTGATCAATTGCTCCAGCACTCCACCCACAGCTGTGCCAGATGTGTCAACCATGGGAGCTGTTGGCGCTTTGGCCCATGGATGTACCAGCATCGTCGCCTTTGCCAGCGCCTCTTTGGCGTTGTTTGGCTGCCCTGTCGCTGCGGCTGAGACATAAAGTGCTCAAGAGGAGCGTTTTGAGGCCCTCGTACTTGCCGTTGACTGGTGGCTGGCGAAGGTAATCGATTATTAGGCACCCAGCGGTGACCTGCTCCAGCACACTGACCACGTAGTAGTATTTGGTGGCATCGGCAGTGATCTGGTGAGTGTGAAACTGGGCTTCAGCCTGTTCGAACCACACGTGGGGCTGTGATGTCCTGCAAGTGATGTGGGGCTGTGATGTCCAGATGTCTGGGTTGTCGGCTGCAAACATGATCAAATCCAAAATAGGCCTTGTTGGATTGTCGGGGTCACCACTATAGATGTCAACCTGTTGTGTAAGCATTCTGTTTAATAATTAACTGATACAGCCCCGTCGCTCAGGCGCGCATCAAGTTAATATTTTACTACTGCTACTGTACCGTGGATCGTGAGCACACCCGAGTTCTGTTCCAACTGCCAATCCTTCGAATTCCAACTGCCGCCATTGGATTCCAACTGCCTAACGGCCCGCCTCCCTGACCGCGTGATTGGTCGGCCCAGATAATGCCCGGTCCACGAGAGAGTTCAAGCCCGACCAAAGACGGTTCGATACCAAAATGGCTTAGGCCGCCACAACCTATTATTTCTTGATCAGGTAGGACGGCAGGGGCAGTGGAGGGACGGACATGTATGGTCCCTTGGTGAGGAGGGGGTGCTTCGTTGTGCCAAGCCAGAACCCTGAAACGTGGACTTTATTTGATCTACATCGCCGAGACAATTGCATTTATGTCGATCCTATTTGCAATCGCATCTTACACCATAAGTACGGATGGCTTGTGGTCGCCTAGGCCATCCATGTACAGGAGTCTGGCTGCCCTGTCGCGTCGGCTGAGACCTAAAGTGTGCAAGAGGAGCGTTTTGAGGCCCTCGTACTTGCTGTCCACTGGTGGCAGACGAAGGTAAGCTGGAGTCTGACCCGAAACGTCACTCATTTCTTCTCTTCAGATATGCTGTCTATCCCGCTGAGTTACTCCAGCTTTTTGTGTCCATCTTCGGTTTAAAGAAGCATTTGCAGTTCCTTCCTAAACCAGTTAGTCTCAATGCAAGACGAAATGTGCAGGAAGGAACTGCAGATGCCGGTTTACAATGAAGATAGACACAGAAAGCTAGAGTAACTCAGCAGGACAGACAGCATCTCTGGAGAAAAGGAATATGTCACATTTTGGGTAGAGTCCCTTCTTCAGATGTGGATTGTGCTAATGTGGTGACAGGGAACCGCAGACAAAGCTTAAAAGTAGAGACATGAAATACAGCAGCAAGGATACCCAAGTATCAGGAACTTCACTGATTATGTTATAGCGTAAACCCATCATTGTAACAAAAAATTTGAATCTACTGTCAACAATGTTAGACTTGTGGATAAGCATCTCATTCTATTTGTCGCCTAATTAAGTCTTCCTGGGTTCCATTCTGTGCAAGACCTCATTTTACCATTTGTCAAGTTTTTGCGCAGGACCTAATTTTATCATTAGTCACGTTTCTGTAACTAAAACTTAATTTTACTGTCAGGTTTTGAGATACACTAATAGACTGCCTGTAGTCCAATACCTTAAAGGTCAGCATCACATTTCAATCTGTCGCGTTACTTTCCCAAGGGTAATGGTACCTAAATCCACATGGATCAAGTTTTTAGATGTTTGCATCAAATCTTCAGATCTTGCTGGATCTCCATCATAAATGAATTGCAATGGAATCCATGTAGATAAATGGTGATAGAAAGTGTCCAAAATAAGCCATCAGAAATCAGCAGGCTTGTGAATTCACGATTCACATGTAGGGGCAGAAGGAGTGCAAGGGCAGAGGGAGGGCAGGGGCAGAGGGAAGGTAGGGGCAGAGAGAGGCCATGGGGAAAAGGGAGGGCAGGGGAGGACAGGGACAGAGGGAGTGCAGGGGCAGAGGGTGGGCAGGGGCAGAGGGAGGGCAGGGGCAGAGGGCGGGCAAGGGCAGAGGGCGGGCAGAGGCAGTGGGGGGAGTCAGAGAGGGAGCAGGAGGGGGGCAGAGAATGAGCAGGGGGGCAGAGAGGGAGGAGGTAGAGTTTGAGGTGTGGGGGGATGGGTGCATCGTCACAGGGGTGGGCTGGTTCCTGAACACAATACTCCATCGCTCCTGGATCCCAGCTCCAGGCTCCAGGCTCCGGGCTCCCAGCACCCGGCTCCAGGTTCCAGGCTCTGCTTCTGCCCAGGTCCAGTCGCTGCACGCGGGCTTGGGCTCGGCCTGCGGCAGCAACCTCCCCACCATGCGCCGACGCGGGGCGAGCACAGGGCCCGAGTACAGGGGGGCGTGGTCGGGGGGGACGTCACTTGCAGCGCGAGCAAGAACGACAGGCACGCAGACCAACTGTGACGTCATCAGCAAAAGACAGACGTTTTTTCAGATTTTTGAACATTTTCATTAATCACTCAAGAAATAAAGCATGAATTTTTCAGATAAGGCGAGTTTGGACTCCACGGAAAAAATGTCTATCGGTATATGTAAAAATGTTACCGTTAGCGCGTTGTTTTTCCGAGAAGATATTATTATACACAAACAAATAAACACACACACACATCCAAGATCACTTTTAACAGGTATATAATATGATATGATATTGATCATGGATAGACAATAACACAAAATATAGATAATTTAGATGTTTTTTTGACATGATTGTGCAAAAAATAATGAATTTGATTACCCTTAGAGTGGATGTTTGTGGACTATGATACAGAGATTGGATTGTGGCTGCCGCCATGATTTTGCTCACACTCACAGCCGGCAGGCAATACACGGCGGATATCGAGGCATAAATAACATATTTTGCATCATCAGATTAAAATGAAATCACACCAAAAAAGATGTTAAATAAACATCCTACAGTACATACCTTTTGTTTTGTCCTGAACTTGCGATCCATGATTTCGAAGGCATCAAGTTGGGCCTGATTATCATCCAGCCATTCAATAGCTAAGCAAAGTTTTTTTTTTAAATCGCAAAGGGGGATGACAGAACAAAATTTCCTCATAAGCTTGTCTTACAAGGAAATCCCTCCCTGACAACCAATAAAATCTGCATTTGCTACTCGAGTCGCATGCAGAGGCAGTGAGCAGATCAAGAGCTCCACTGATGGCAGGGGTTTGTAACAACACTACAAGGAGAAATAGCTGAATGGATAGTACATTGGCTTCATGGAAGGAAGCATAGGGTGAAGGTGGAAGGTTGATTCTCGGACTGGAGGACTGTGACTACTGGTGTACCTCAGGGTTCAGTGCTGGGCCCGTTACTGTTTGTCATCTACATCAATGGTTTGATGAGAACATACAGGGCAGATTAGCAAAATTGCATACAGGGCAGATTGCTGATGATACAAAAGTGGGTGGCTTTGCAGATAGTGAAGATAGTACAAGACATTGGTGAGACTCCATTTTGAATATTGTGTTCAGTTCTGGGCACCATATTATAGGAAAGATATTGTCAAGTTTGAAAGGGTTGAAAGATTTACGAGGATGTTGCCAGGAATAGCGGGTCTGAGATATAGGAAGAGGTTGAGTAGGCTAGGTCTCCGTGCATTGGAGTGCATGAGGATGAGGGGTGTTCTTATTAAGGTGTATAAAATCTTGAGACGAATAGATCAGGTAGATGCACAGAATCTCTTGCCCAGAGTAGGGGAATTGAGGACCAGAGGACATAGATTCAAGGTGAAGGGGAAAAGATTTAATAGGAATCTGAGGCGTAACCTTTTCAAACAAAGAGTGGTAGGTGTATGGAACAAGCTGCCAGAAGAGGTAGTTGAGGCTGAGACAACTCCAAAGCTTAGGAAACAGTTAGACAGGTACATGGATAGGACAAGTTTGGATGGTTATGGACCAAGCAGAGGCTGGTGGGACTAGTGTAGCTGGGATATGTTGGCCGGTGTTGGCAAGTTGGGCCGAAGGGCCTGTTCCACCATGAGTCACTCTAGGACTCTATGACTCTAAACTAAGCTAAACTAAACTAAATAAAAAATACAATGTTCACCGGTTTAAGTAATGATAACTGAGATCCACAATAATATCGATTTAAGCTGGAAATTCTAATGCATCATAATGTACATGTTAAATAGTCATTGCAGTTTTGATCATGAGCCAAAATGGAAAATTTTAGTAGCGTCTGAGAAATAGGAATGGGACATTTTCTATTGGTATTAGAATTGGTTTATTATTGTCATGTGTGCAGGGATACAGTGAAAAGCTTTGTTTTGAGTGTGTCTCGGCAAATCATGAGTAAATGAGGTAATACTAAAGAGAAAATAAACAGAGTGTAAAATATAGTGTTACAGCTACAGGGAAAGTGCAGGTTTAAAAACGTGCAGGGAGATGAATGAGGTAGATTGGAAGAACGGGAATTCATCCTTTGAATATGAGATCTCCGTTCAAGAGTCTGATAACGGTCTTGAATATGGTGGTAGGTGCTTTCAAGTGGTTGTATTATTTCCACAATGGGAGAGGGGGGGAATAGAGCATCACTGGTGTGTGAATGGTCCTTGATTAAGTTGGCTGCATTCCTGAGGCAGTGTGAAGCATAGATGGAGTCAATGAGAAGGAGATTGGTTTGGGTGATGGACTGGGTTGTGTTCTCAACTTTCGGCAATTTCTTGCAGTTTTGGACAGGGTGGATGAGTGTTTGTCATATCAAGTTAAGATGCATCTGGATTTGATGCTCTCTATGGTACATCTGAGAAACTGGTAAGAGTCTTCGGAGAAATACCAAGATTCCTTAATCATCTGAAGATGTACATGTGTTACTGTGCTTTATTTGCCATGGCAACAAATGTGGACCAACAAAAATTGTTGGCAATATTTGCATCTGAGAACTTAATACTCTCGAGCATCTCCACTTCAGCAGCTTTGATAGAAATTAGGGTTTGTACACCACCCCACTTCGATGGAATCAATGACCAGCTCCTTAATCAGCTCAGTTGGTTTATTGTCACATGTACCAAGGTACAGGGAAATGATATTGTTGCGTGTTAACCAGCCATTTGAAAAGCAATACATGATTATAATTGGGCCATTTACAGTGTACAGATACATGATAAGGGAATAACATTTAGTTCAAGGTAAAGCCAGTAAAGTCCAATCAAAGATAGTCCGAGGCTCCCCGATGAGATAGACAGTAGTTCAGGGCTGCTCTCTGGTTGCGGTAGGATGGTTCAGTTGCCTGATAACAGCTGGGAAGAAACTGTTCCTGAATCTTGCTCATATTGAGGGAGAGCTTGTTGTCTTGTCGCCATGTTAGTAAACTCTCTGCAAGGAGAATTGATGGGGTCAGGTTATTATAGAAGAGTGTTAACTACTGGGGAACATCTTCTATCTATCTATCTATCTATATAATTAAAATTCTAAACTTGACCAATTCCTGTTAGCGCTGTATATTGATTTTAGAAATAACGCTACAACTTACGGCTGTGATTTTTGGCCATCTTACCCAGAGTCTTCCTCCTCCCATCAGGTGTAGAGGATTTTCCCCATCGATGAAAAATAAAAGAGTTATTAGAGTTTTAAAAATGTTGAGATTCTCTCGCCTGTCAATCAACGCCATGAAGGCCACGCCCCTTCCGAGGGTGGAGGAGGAGGTATAAAACCCCGAAGTCTGGATGTGGCTCTGTTGCTGCAAGATAGCATGCGAGAGGTCACGACTCTCAGTCTGAGCTGTGAATCAACTGAACACTGAATGTCTACTAAACTGTGACTGTGGTTTTATGTGCCTACAGTGTCTACTGACCGGTGAGTTCCCTTAATATGGTTTGAAGATGTGGTTATTTGAAAATGTGGTTGGTTTCAAAATGTGGTTGGTTTGAAAATGTGGGTAGTTTGAAAATGTGGGTGCTTTCAAGAGAGAGCTAGATAGGGCTCTTTAAAATAGCGGAGTCAGGGGATATTGGGAGAAGGCAGCAATGGGGTACTGATTGGTGATGATCAGCCATGATCACATTGAATGGTGGTGCTGGCTCGAAGGACCAAATGGTCTACTCCTGCACCTATTGTCTATTGTCTATTGAAAATATGGGTGGTTTGGAAATGAAGTTTGGAAATGAAAATATGGTTTGAAAATGAAGTTTGAAAATGAAAATGTGGTTTGAAAATTAAGTTTGAAAATTAAAATGTGGTTTGTTTGAAAATGTGGTTGGTTTGAAGATGTGGTTGGTTTGAAAATGTGGTTGGTTTGATAATGTGGTTGGTTTGAAAATGAGGTTGGTTTGAAAATGAGTTTGGTTTGGAAATGTGGTTGGTTTGAAAATGAGGTTCTGAAATGAAAATGTGGTTTCAAAATGAGGCTAGAAAAAGAAAATGTGGCTTGAAAATGAGATTTGAAACTGAAAATGTGGTTTGAAAATGAGGTTGAAAAACGAAAATGTGGTTTGAAAATGAGGTTTGAAAATGCAAATGTGGTTGGTTTGAAAATTAAAATGTGGTCGGTTTGAAAATGAGGGTGGTTTGAAAATGTGGTTTGAAAATGAAGTTTGAAAATGAAAATGTGGTTAGTTTGAAAATTGTGGTGGTTTGAAAATGTGGCTGGTTTAAAAATGTGCGTGGTTTGAAATGTGGTTGGTTTGAAAATGAGATTGGTTTGAAAATGAGGTTGGTTTGAAAATGAGTCTTTTTGAAAATGTGGTTTGAAAATTCAATTGTAGTTTGAAAATGAGGTTTGAAATGCAAATGTGGTTGGTTTGAAAATTAAAATGTGGTCGGTTTGAAAATGAGGGTGGTTTGAAAATGTGGTTTGAAAATGAAGTTTGAAAATGAAAATGTGGTTAGTTTGAAAATGGGGGTGGTTTGAAAATGTGGCTGGTTTAAAAATGTGCGTGGTTTGAAATGTGGTTGGTTTGAAAATGAGATTGGTTTGAAAATGAGGTTGGTTTGAAAATGAGTCTTTTTGAAAATGAGGTTTGAAAATTCAATTGTAGTTTGAAAATGAGGTTTGAAAATTAAAATATGGTTTGAAAATGAGGTTTCAAAATGAAAATGTGGTTTGATAATGAGGTTTAAAAATGAAAATGTGGTTTGAAAATGAAGTTTGAACATTAAAATGTGGTTGGTTTGAAAATGTGAGTGGTATGAAAATGTGGTTTGAAAATGTGGGTGGCTTGAAAATGTAGGTGGTTTGAAAATGTTGGTTTGTTTAAAAATGTGGGTTGGTTTGAAAGTGAGATTGGTTTGAAAATGAGGTTTGAAAATGAGGTTTGAAATGAGGTTTGAAAATGAGGTTTGAAAATGAAAATGTGATTTGAATATGAGGTTTGAAAATGAAAAAGTGGTTGGTTTGAAAATGGGTGTGGTTTGAAATGGTGGTTGGTTTGAAAATGAGGTTGGTTTGAAAATGAGATTGGTTTGAAAATGTGGTTGGTTTGAAAATGAGGTTCGGAAATGAAAATATAGTTTCAAAATGAGGCTTGAAAAAGAAAATGTGGCTTGAAAATGAGGTTTGAAACTGAAAATGTGGTTTGGAAATGAGGTTGAAAAACGAAAATGTTGTTTGAAAATGAGGTTTGAAAAAGCAATTGTGGTTGGTTTGAAAATGAAAATGTGGTCGGTTTGAAAATGAGGGTGGTTTGAAAATGTGGTTTGAAAATGAAGTTTGAAAATGAAAATGTGGTTGGTTTGAAAATGGGGGTGGGTTGAAAATGTGGTGGTTTAAAAATGTGCGTGGTTTGAAAATGTGGGTTGGTTTGAAAATGTGGTTGGTTTGAAAATGTGGTTGGTTGAATATGTGGTTGGTTTGAAAATGTGGTATAAAATGAGGTTTGAAAATGAAAATGTGGTTTGAAAATGAAAATGCGGTTTGAAAAAGAAGTTTGAAAATGAAAATGTGGTTTGTAAATGAAGTTTGAAAATGAAAATGTGGTTGGTTTGAAAATGTGGTTGGTTTGAAAATGAGGTTGGTTTGAAAATGAGATTGGTTTGAAAATGAGGTTGGTTTGAAAATGAGGTTTGAAAATGCAAATGTGGTTTGAAAATGAGGCTTGAAAATGAAAATGTGGTAAGAAAACGAAGTATGAAAATTAAAATTTGGTTTGAAAATGAAGTTTGAAAATTAAAATGTGGTTGGTTCAAAAATGTGGGTGGTTTGAAAATGTGGTGTGAAAAGGAAGTTTGAAAATGAAAATGTGGTTTGAAATTGAAGTTTGAAAATTAAAATGTGGTTGGATTGAAAATGTGGTTGTTTTGACAATATGGGGGGTTTAAAAATGTGTTTGGTTTGAACATGTGGTTGGTTTGAAAATATGGTTGGTTCGAAAATGAGGTTGGTTTGAAAATGAGATTGGTTTGAAAATGAGGTTGGTTTGAAAATGAGGTTGGTTTGAAAATGAGGTTCGAAAATGCAAATGTGGTTTGAAAATGAGGTTTGAAAATCAAAATGTGGTGTAAAAATGAGGTTTGAAAATAAGGTTTGAAAATGAAAATGTGGTAAGAAAAAGTGGTTTGAAAATGAAATATGGTTTGAAAATGAGATTTGAAAATGAAAATGTGGTTGTTTTGAAAATGTGCATGGTTTGAAACTGTGGATGGTGTGAAAATGTGGCTTGAAAATGAAGTTTGAAAATAAAAATGTGGTTTGAAAATGTAGTTTGAAAATGAAAATGTGGTTTGAAAATGAAAATGTGGTTTGAAAATGAAGTTTCAAATTGAAAATGTGGATGGTTTGAAAATGTGGTTGGTTTGAAAATGTGGTTGGTTTTAAAATGTGGTTGGTTTGAAAATGAGGCTTGTTTGAAAATGAGGTTTGAAAATGCAAATGTGGTTTGGAAATGAGGTTTGAAAATGACAATATGGTTTGAAAATTGGGTTTGAAAATGAAAATGTGGTTTTGAAAATGTGGTTGGTTTGAAAATGTGGTTGGTTTGAAAATGTGGTTGGTTTGAAAATGTGGTTGGTTGAATATGTGGTTGGTTTGAAAATGTGGTTGGTTTGAAAATGAGATTGGTTTGAAAATGAGGTTGGTTTGAAAATGAGGGTTTTTGAAAATGAGGTTTGAAAATGAAAATGTGGTTTCAAAATGAGGTTTGAAAATGCAAATGTGGTTGGTTTGAAAATGAAAATGTGGTCGGTTTGAAAATGAAGGTGGTTTGAAAATGTGGTTTGAAAATGAAGTTTGAAAATGAAAATGTGGTTGGTTTGAAATTGGGGTGGTTTGAAAATGTGGCTGGTTTAAAAATGTGCGCGGTTTGAAAATGTGGGTTGGTTTGAAAATGTGGTTGGTTTGGAAATGTGGTTGGTTGAAAATGTGGTTGGTTTGAAAATGTGGTTGGTTTGAAAATGAGGTTGGTTTGAAAATGAGATTGATTTGAAAATGAGGTTGGTTTGAAAATTAGGTTTTTCGAAAATGAGGTTTTAAAATTCAATTGTAGTTTGAAAATGAGGTTTGAAAATGAAAAATGTGGTATAAAATTTGGTTTGAAAATCAAAAATATGGTTTCAAAATGAGGATTAAAAATGAAAATGTGGTTTGAAAATGAAGTTTGAAAATGAAAATGTAGTTTGAAAATGAAGTATGAAAATTAAAAATTTGGTTTGAAAACTAAGTTTGAAAATTAAAATGTGGTTGGTTTGAAAATATGAGTGGTATGAAAATGTGGTTTGAAAATGTGGGTGGCTAGAAAATGTAGGTGGTTTGAAAATGTGGGTTTGTTTAAAAATGTGGGTTGGTTTGAAAGTATGATTGGTTTGAAAATGAGATTGGTTTGAAAATGAGGTTTGGAAATGAGGTTTGAAATGAGCTTTGAAAATGAGGTTTCAAAATGAAAATGTGATTTGAATATGAGGTTTGAAAAATGTAAATGTGGTTGGTTTGAAAATGGGTGTGGTTTGAAATGGTGGGTGGTTTAAATATGTGGGTGGTTTGAAAATGTGGGTTGCTTTGAAAATGTGGTCGGTTTGAAAATGTGGTTGATTGAAAATGTGGTTGGTTTGAAAATGTGGTTGGTTTGAAAATGAGGTTGGTTTGAAAATGAGATTGCCTTGAAAATAAGTTTGGTTTAAAAATGAGGTTTGATAATGCAAATGTGGTTTTAAAATGAAAATGTGGTATAAAATGAGGTTTGAAAATGAAAATGTGGTTTGAAAATGAAAATGCGGTTTGAAAATGAAGTTTGAAAATGAAAATGTGGTTTGTAAATGAAGTTTGAGAAATTATAATGTGGTTGGTTTAAAAATGTGGGTGGTTTGAAAATGTGGTTTGAAAAGGAAGTTTGAAAATGAAAATGTGGTTTGAAATTGAAGTTTGAAAATGAAAATGTGGTTGGTTTGAAAATGTGGTTGGTTTGAAAATGAGGTTGGTTTGAAAATGAGATTGGTTTGAAAATGAGGTTGGTTTGAAAATGAGGTTTGAAAATGCAAATGTGGTTTGAAAATGAGGTTTGAAAATGAAAATGTGGTAAGAAAACGAAGTATGAAAATTAAAATTTGGTTTGAAAATGAAGTTTGAAAATTAAAATGTGGTTGGTTCAAAAATGTGGGTGGTTTGAAAATGTGGTGTGAAAAGGAAGTTTGAAAATGAAAATGTGGTTTGAAATTGAAGTTTGAAAATTAAAATGTGGTTGGATTGAAAATGTGGTTGTTTTGACAATATGGGTGGTTTGAAAATGTGTTTGGTTTGAAAATGTGGTTGGTTTGAAAATATGGTTGGTTCGAAAATGAGGTTGGTTTGAAAATGAGATTGGTTTGAAAATGAGGTTGGTTTGAAAATGAGGTTGGTTTGAAAATGAGGTTCGAAAATGCAAATGTGGTTTGAAAATGAGGTTTGAAAATCAAAATGTGGTGTAAAAATGAGGTTTGAAAATAAGGTTTGAAAATGAAAATGTGGTAAGAAAAGTGGTTTGAAAATGAAAATATGGTTTGAAAATGAGATTTGAAAATGAAAATGTGGTTGTTTTGAAAATGTGCATGGTTTGAAACTGTGGATGGTGTGAAAATGTGGCTTGAAAATGAAGTTTGAAAATAAAAATGTGGTTTGAAAATGTAGTTTGAAAATGAAAATGTGGTTTGAAAATGAAAATGTGGTTTGAAAATGAAGTTTCAAATTGAAAATGTGGATGGTTTGAAAATGTGGTTGGTTTGAAAATGTGGTTGGTTTTAAAATGTGGTTGGTTTGAAAATGAGGCTTGTTTGAAAATGAGGTTTGAAAATGCAAATGTGGTTTGGAAATGAGGTTTGAAAATGACAATATGGTTTGAAAATTAGGTTTGAAAATGAAAATGTGGTTTGAAAATGTGGTTGGTTTGAAAATGTGGTTGGTTTGAAAATGTGGTTGGTTGAATATGTGGTTGGTTTGAAAATGTGGTTGGTTTGAAAATGAGATTGGTTTGAAAATGAGGTTGGTTTGAAAATGAGGGTTTTTGAAAATGAGGTTTGAAAATGAAAATGTGGTTTCAAAATGAGGTTTGAAAATGCAAATGTGGTTGGTTTGAAAATGAAAATGTGGTCGGTTTGAAAATGAAGGTGGTTTGAAAATGTGGTTTGAAAATGAAGTTTGAAAATGAAAATGTGGTTGGTTTGAAATTGGGGTGGTTTGAAAATGTGGCTGGTTTAAAAATGTGCGCGGTTTGAAAATGTGGGTTGGTTTGAAAATGTGGTTGGTTTGAAAATGAGGTTGGTTTGAAAATGAGATTGATTTGAAAATGAGGTTGGTTTGAAAATTAGGTTTTTCGAAAATGAGGTTTTAAAATTCAATTGTAGTTTGAAAATGAGGTTTGAAAATGAAAAATGTGGTATAAAATTTGGTTTGAAAATTAAAATATGGTTTCAAAATGAGGATTAAAAATGAAAATGTGGTTTGAAAATGAAGTTTGAAAATGAAAATGTAGTTTGAAAATGAAGTATGAAAATTAAAATTTGGTTTGAAAACTAAGTTTGAAAATTAAAATGTGGTTGGTTTGAAAATGTGAGTGGTATGAAAATGTGGTTTGAAAATGTGGGTGGCTAGAAAATGTAGGTGGTTTGAAAATGTGGGTTTGTTTAAAAATGTGGGTTGGTTTGAAAGTATGATTGGTTTGAAAATGAGATTGGTTTGAAAATGAGGTTTGGAAATGAGGTTTGAAATGAGCTTTGAAAATGAGGTTTCAAAATGAAAATGTGATTTGAATATGAGGTTTGAAAATGTAAATGTGGTTGGTTTGAAAATGGGTGTGGTTTGAAATGGTGGGTGGTTTAAATATGTGGGTGGTTTGAAAATGTGGGTTGCTTTGAAAATGTGGTCGGTTTGAAAATGTGGTTGATTGAAAATGTGGTTGGTTTGAAAATGTGGTTGGTTTGAAAATGAGGTTGGTTTGAAATTGAGGTTGGTTTGAAAATGAGGTTTGAAAATGTGGGTTGTTTGAAAATGTTGGTTTGGACAGGATGTGTGGTTTGAAAATGTTGTTGGTTTGAAAATGTGGTTGGTTTGAAAATGTGGTTGGTTTGAAAATGAGGTTGGTTTGAAAATGTGGTTGGTTTGAAAATGAGGTTTGAAAATGTAAATGTGGTTTGAAAATGAGGTTTGAAAATGAAAATGTGGTTGGTTTGAAAATGTGGGTGGTTTGCAAATGTGATTTGAAAATGAAGTTTGAAAATGAAAATGTGGTTTGAAAGATCAGATTGTGTTTACTGCAAAAGTCCCGCCCATTCTATGATGTAGTGGACAGTTCGCGCTGAACAATGCGTGATTTCCGTTGAGTGCCGAGGTTGTGCTGAATGTGGAAGTTATGCTGACTGCAGAAGGCCAAAAGTGGAGAAGCTGCGCTGAGCCGTTTTAGTATTCAAAAAGTTTACTGCCATAAATATGGTGTGTTTGTATGTGTGCGTGTGTGTGCGTGTGTGTGTGTGTGCGTGTGCGTATGTGTGTGTGTGTGTGTGTGTGTGTGTGTGTGTGTGTGTGTGTGTGTGTGTGTGTGTGTGTGTGTGTGTGTGTGGTGGTGTGTGTCGTGGTGTGTGTGAGCATGATTGTGGTGTGTGTGTGTGATTGTGGTGTGTGGTGTGTGGTGTGTGTGAGTGTCTGTGTGTGAGTGTCTGTGTGAGTGTGTCTGTGTGAGTGTGTCTGTGTGCAAGGTGGAGTGTGTGTGTGAGTGTGAGGTGGAGGGTGTGTGTGGTGAGGTGGAGGGTGCGTGTGTGTGAGGTGGAAGGTGTGAGTGTGTGATGTGGAGGGTGCATGTGAGTGTTCAATAAATAACAAATAGGACAAATAATATAGTCTTTTGTAATTCAGAGCTTATTCGCTATGTTTAATAGCCTGATGACTGTCAGGAAGAAGCTGTTCCTGAATGATTATCAGTGCATATATGTGTGAGTGCATGTGTGTGTGAGTGCATGTGTGTGCACTCTGCTTCAAATGCTGTGTAATTGGATTTTCTGGCCTGCACTCTGCTTGGAGTGCTGTGAGGTTGGACTTGCTGCCTGCACTCTGCTTGGAGTGCTGTGAGGTTGGACTTGCTGCCTGCACTCTGCTTGGAGTGCTGTGAGGTTGGACTTGCTGCCTGCACTCTGCTTGGAGTGCTATGAGATTGGACTTGCTGCCTGCACCCTGCTTGTAGTGCTGTGAGGTTGGACTTGCTGCCTGCACCCTGCTTGGAGTGCTGTGAGGTTGGACTTGCTGCCTGCACCCTGCTTGGAGTGCTGTGAAGTTGGACTTGCTGCCTGCATCCTGCTTGGAGTGCTGTGAGGTTGGACTTGCTGCCTGCACTCTGCTTGCTCTGATGTTGGATTTGCTGCCTGCAGTCTGTTTGGTGTGCTGTGAGGATGGATCTGCTGCCTGCGCTCTGCTTGGAGTGATGTGAAATTGGACTTGCTGCCAGCACTCTGCTTGGAGTGCTGTGAGGTTGGAGTTTCTGCCGCACTCTGCTTGCTGTGAAATTGCACTTGTTGCCTGAACCCTGCTTGGAGTGCTGTAAGGTTGGACTTGTTTTCTGCACTCTGCTTG
Organism: Okamejei kenojei; assembly: GCA_035221665.1. Taxonomy (NCBI): domain Eukaryota; kingdom Metazoa; phylum Chordata; class Chondrichthyes; order Rajiformes; family Rajidae; genus Okamejei; species Okamejei kenojei. The sequence continues at coordinate 13,501,912 of CM069146.1, forward strand.
CTGTGAGGTTGGACTTGCTGCCTGCACCCTGCTTGGAGTGCTATGAGATTGGATGTGTTGCCTGCACTCCACTTGGCGTGCTGTGAGGTTGAATTTGCGGCTTGCACTCTGCTTCGAATGCTGTGAGATTGGATTTGTGGCCTGCACTCCGCTTCAAGTGCTGTGAGATTGCACTTGCAGCCTGCACTCCACTTAAAGTGCTGTGAGATTGGTTTTGCAGCCTGCACTCCGCTTTGAGTGCTGTGAGATTGCATTTGTGGCCTGCACTCCGCTTCAAATGCTGTGAGATTGAATTTGCGGCCTGCACTCCGCTTCGAGTGCTGTGAGAGTGCTGTGCAATTCTCAGATTTTCTTTATTAAAATTTGACCACTCAATTTCTCTATATTAAAATAGTCTTTTTTTCAATCAATAGCAAAGAGGCATCAAGAGGCAGTGAGCAGCAGAACACAACAAGAAACACAACAAGAAATAACTTAATAAATCTCATCTTTAACATTTAATTTTTTGTAATATTTTACGAGTCATTCACATTTTAAACTTTAATAAATCCTTTTTCCACTTGCCATGCCTGCGTGTTCTTCATCACAATGGGAAACTAATAGGCAAGAATGGCTGCGCTGTTGGAAAGCCACTAAGTATGCATGGGGGGAGATTGAGGGGAGATTGAGGGGAGATGGGCTGAATGCGTAGGGGTAGGGGAATGGCAAGGAGCAGAGTGGGGGGGGGGGTGAAGGGAATGGTGACTGAGTTAACTGCCACCACACCAGCCGTGAGTGACTGGACTGCCAGCCCACCAGCCATGAGTAAGTGAACTGCCAGCCCACCAGATATAAGTGACTGATGTGCCACCCCACCAGCCATGATTTAGTGAACTGTCAGCCCACCAGCCATAACTCACTGAACTGCAAGTCCAAGAATCTATTCAGTCCACAATGTCCATACTAGCCCTCTGGAAACAAGTCCTTTCAGCCCACAACACCCATACTAGCACTCCAGAGATCCACAAAAGGATAAGACTTTCCTCCTTCATTGCTGTGATCTGTAAAAAAAGATGAAAATGTCTAAAAATTGATTGTCCACCTCTCCCCCTTCTCTCTCACAGAGTCTGTCACCTGTTTTCAGCAGAATTTCTGGCAGTTTCTCAGCTGTCAGCCCACCAGGCACGAGTTACTGAGCTACCAGGCCTGAGTGACTGAGCTGCTGGGCCTGAGAGATTGAGCTGCCAGGCCTGAGTGACTGAGCTGCCAGGCCTGAGTGACTGAGCTGCCAGGCCTGAGTGACCGAGTTGCCAGGCCTGAGTGACTGAGCTGCCAGGCCTCAGTGACTGAGCTGCCAGCCCAAGAATCCATTCAGCCCACAATGTCCATTCTAGCCCTCTGGAAACCAGTCCCTTCAAGCCACAACACTCATGCTAGCACTCCAGAAAGACCCCCGCCCACTGGCCATCAATATTGGAATTGGTGGAGAGGTGGAATATTGCGTTGGGGGACCAGCCCTCCCGTGTGAAGCTGGGATCCAACAGGTCCCACTTAGTAGAGTACATTACTAAAACTGTCATCTTGTTTGTTTGTCCGGTTTGTATTTGCACAAAAAACGGGCACGATAGCAGTACAATGTTTGCACCACCTTACTCAACATTGTCCTGTGATGCAAATGCAACATGTTTTGTTCAGACTGATGATATATCTTAAGTTGTTAACCTTTCAAACTTAAATTAATTAAAAACAGCGCCCCTACCAGTGCATGCGCAGTCGGGGGAGGATCCCTTCTTTACTGGCATCACAAAGGGAACCCAACAGGTCCTGAGCCGCGGCTGTGTAGTTGGGGCCTTTCCGGAAATTCAAATCGCCATATTTTCTTTATCCCATCACCACAGCGACCCGACCCGACGGCTCCACGGGTGAGTTTACGTATTTTAGTTACTGATGCCCGATGGTGAAAGGGTATCGGAGCAACAATAGGGAGTGGGTACCCGGTGCGAAAGGCAGCGGCTCCAAGATCGGCTCCTACCTTCGATGCTGATGATAGGCTCTCGGATCTGGTTCTGTAGCCCCACGTCCTTGACCCTCTCGATCAGGCCGTAGATGGCATAGAAGCGCTGGATCACAGTGTGGATGGCTGCTGAGTTGGAGAGTGCCTGGGCACCAACGGCGGCCGCCGAGCCCAAGCTCAAGCCCGAGTGCAACAACACAGGCATGCAGCCAGAGTCACAGCCACAGCTCAGCGCCAGGGCCCTGCCGGGTGGACCCAGCACTGAGCCCCTGGAGTCGGAGCCCGAGTCCGAGCCGTCGAAGCCCGAGGGTAAGTGGTGGAATATTGAGGGTAAGTGGTGGAATAGTGGTGGAAGACCCAACGGGTCTGCACTTAGTCTAATGTCCATTAAACACAGTGCAAAAAGAGCAGCTATGAGCTCAAGGTTGCAACTGCTTGGGTGTTTGGTACTTCCTAATCACCCTATGTAGATAAGCAAGCCTGTTCGTTCTGCAGTGCAGTGTGTTATTTGTGAAAATATTAGTTGAATGTCACATGTCTTTTGTCTGCCTTCAGTCTTCAGTCCTTTAGATGTAATTCCATTTTTTTTTTTTGTTTTGGCTGTTATGATATGTTCAGCTGTTAGTTAGGGTCTGCAGATAGTTTAATGCTTTGTCTGATTCTGTTTAACCATTGTGCCTGAATAAACGTTTTTCAACCCCAATGCTGGACTCGGCAAATTATTGAGAATTCAGTGATCCTGCATTCTCTATATCCATCCTGTACTCCACCCTGTCATTGTTCGAGGTCTGCCTTACAATGGATACAAACACAGACACAAACACAAACACGGTACTCTGGATCGAGGCCACATGTAAAGGCCACGTCAGGGCTTTAAAAGTTGTTGCTACTTTGGCTCCGTTAATTCTTCTTCTCCTTATGCAGTCTGCAAGCAACAAGAATGAATTGCTCCCGCTCCAGTTGTGTGGGGTGTGAGCTGATGTGGCCAATATAGAAATTGTTGAGGCTTCTACAGATGAGGCAGGTGGTTGATGGTAGGCTGGGTGGGTAGAGAGCCTGTGAGGTGGGGCAAGGTGAGGTGGTTCTGTGAAGACACTAATATTGGTTTGCGTGCCTTCTAATGAGTTTGGAGAATTTTGCAGAGACATAATTCATTGCATCTTGTCAGTGCATTCAGTAACATTTAACAGGACACGTACCAAGACCGTTATTTTTTTATGGAGACATAAGGAACTGCAAGTGCAGGAATCTTGCATAGAACTCACGGTGCCCGAGTAACTCAGTGGGTCAAGCAGCAGCTCAGGAAGACATTGATAAGTGAAGTTTCTGGTCAGGAAGTCTGAAGAGTACCAATCCCAAACTTTACCTATGTAACTCGAGCATTTTACAATATTTAACACGAAAGATAGACACAAAATGCTGGAGTAACTCAAGGGGTGAGGCAGCATCTCTGAAGAAAAAGAATAGGTGACATTTCAGGTCGAAATCCTTCTCTAGTCTGAGAGTCAAGGGAAAGGAAATCAGAGATATAGACGGTGTATTGGAGAGATCAAATGAATGAAAGATATGCAAAAAAGTAACAATGATCAAGGAAACTGGCCATTGTTAGTTGTGGGCAGGATGAAAACGAGCTATACAAACACAGATGTTGCTACAATTTGCTCGGTGGCACTTAAGAGCCTATCCTGCTTAGGCGACCTCTTAGGCAAGTTTAGGAGAGTCTGCGCTCACCACAAGATCGCCACATGGTTGCAGGTGGTCTTCATGGTCGGGAGGAGATCTTGCATTCTGGGAACTAGTCGCGGCCTCAGTATGCTCGTTATGCCAGCCGTTGGTACTCAGGGCTATTGCTTTACTCATGGGCATTTTTCATCAGGCTGACAAAACATACCTGGTGCCCCGAGTACCTATGGCTGGCATAACGAGCCGGTACGAATATATCCAAAGACTCCGACAGCCTCCTAAGGACTCATTACGAACATTCTGCGAGTTTGAAAACTCGGGAGAATTCGTGAATAACTCAGGAGAATTCTTGAATAACACGTGAAAGTGGGACAGCCCCTTTAATCGCTTTTGCTGACCGTTTATTTTCATTGAGTCATTGCGAAAAAAGAGTACGTAAACAGCAGCACGTGATTAAGTCGTAGATAGTCGTAGCTTGTCTTTTACATCGTCGTAGGAGATCTTCTACATAGTCGTCGGAGGTCTTCTACATAGTCGTAGGATGCGTTTGATATCCTTTTCGGCGATTCAACAAGACTAGGACAGTCGCCTGCACTCACAAAATAAGTCACCTAAGTGGAACAGGCCCTTTAAATTGAATAGTATGTTGAGCAAAATTTTCCCTCATGACAACTTCCAGCTAACATATTAAACAGAGCTTCTGATGGTTTTTCAAGGGGACATGTTTCAAGGGGACACGGTTCTTCAAGGGGACATGTTTTCACAGAGGAATGGCATACAGCGTTCACTGTTTAGTCTTCTGGTTTAAGTAATGATAATTGAGATCCACAATAATATCAATTTAAGCTGGAAATTCTAATGCATCATAATGTACATGTTAAATAGTCATTGCAGTTTTGATCATGCTCCAACACAGAAAACGTTGGTAGCGTCTGAGAAATGGGAACGGGTATTTTCCATTGGTATTGGAATTGGTTATTGTTGTCACTTGTGCAGGGATACAGTGAAAAACTGTTTTGAGTGTGTCTAGGCAAATCATGAGTAAATCAGGTAATACTAAAGAGAAAATAAACAAAGTGCAAAACAGTGTTACAGCTGCAGAGAAAGTGCAGATTTAGAAAAGTACAGGGACTGCAAACTGGTAGATTGGAAGAACTAGATTTCATCCTTCACATATGAGATCTCTGTTCAAGAGTCTGATGTCTGATAACGGTCTTGAATCTGGTGATAGGTGCTTTCAAGAGTTTGTATTTTTTGCTCAATGGGATGGGGGGAAGAGAGAATCACTGGCGCGTGAATGGTTCTTGATTAAGTTGGCTGCATTCCTGAGGCAGTGTGAAGCATAGATGGAGTCAATGAGAAGGAGACTGGTTTGGGTGATGGACTGGATTGTGTTCACACCTTTCTGCAATTTCTTGCAGTTTTGGACAGGGTGGATGAGTGTTTGTTATATCGTTAAGATGCATCTGGATTTGATTCTTTCTGTGGTACATCTGAGAAACTGATAGGAGTCTTTGGAGAAATACCAAGATTCCTTAATCAGCTGAGGATGTACAGGTGTTGGTGGGCTTTATTGGTCATGGCAACAATATGGACCAGGAAAAAGTGTTGGGCATATTTGCATCTAAGAACTTAATACTCTCGAGCATCTCCACGTCAGCACCTTTGATAGAAACGAGGGTTTGTACTCCTCCCCATTTCCTGAAATCAATGACCAGCTCCTTAAGCAGCTCAGTTTGGTTTATTGTCACTTGTACCGAGGTACAGTGAAATGATTTTGTTGCGTGTTACCCAGCCAGTGGAAAAGCAATACATGATTACAATCGAGCCATTTACAGTGCACAGATACATAAGGTAATAACATTTAGAGCAAGGTAAACTCAGTAAAGTCCAATCAAAGATAGTCCGAGAGTCCCCGATGAGGTAGATAGTAGTTCAGGACTGCTCTCTGGTTGCAGTAGGATGGTTCAGTTGCCTGATAACAGCTGGGAAGAAACTGTCCCTGAATCTTGCTCATATTGAGGGAGAGGTTGTTGTCTTGACACCATGCTAGTAAACTCTCTCTAGGAAGAATTGATGGGGTCAGGTTATTAAAGAGGAGCTTTAACTGTTGGGGAACATGTCCATTAAACACAGTGACAAAGTGCAGCTGTGAGCTCAAGGTTACAACTGCTTGGGTGTTTGGTACATCCGAATCACCCTATCTCGATAAGCAAGCCTGTTTGTTCTGCAGTGCAGTATGTTCTGTGTGAAAATGTTAGTTGAATGTCTTGTGTCTTTTGTCTGCCTCTCACGTTCAGTCTTCAATCCTTTCGTTGTTTTGGTAGTTACTGTATGATATGTTCAGTTTTAGGGTCTGCAGATAGTTTAATGCTTTGTTCTGATGCCGTAAACCATTGTGCCTGAATAAAAGGTTTTCAACCACAATGCTGGACTCGGAAAATCATTGAGAATTCAGTGACCCTGCACTCTCTATGTCCATCCTGTACTCCACCCTGTCATTGTTTGAGGTCTGCCTTACAATGGTTACAAACACAGACACAAACACGAATACAGTACTCTGGGTTGAGGCCACATGTAAAGGTCACGTCAGGGCTTTAAGTGTTGTGGTTACTTTGGCTCCATTAATTCTTTATCTCCTTAGGGAGTCCGTCTGCATCAAGAATGAATTGCTCCCCCTCCAGTTGCATGGGGTGTGAACTGATGTGCTCAATGTAGAAATTGTTGAGGCTTCTACAGATGAGGAAGGCGGTGGATGGTAGGCTGGATGGGTAGATAGCCCGTGAGGTGGTGCAACGTGAGGTGGTCCTGTGAAGGCACTGATATTGGTTTGCATGCATTCCGATGAGTTTGGAGGATTTTGCAGAGACAGAATTAATTGCATCTTTTCAGTGCTTTCAGTAACATTTAACAGAACATGTACAAAGACCGTTATTTTTATTATGGAGACATAAGGAACTGCAAATGCTGGAATCTTGAGTAGAACTCAGAGTGCCCGAGTAACTCAGCGGGTCAGGCAGCATCTGAGGAGGACATCGATAAACAAAGATTCTGATTAGGATGTCTGAAGAAGAGTACGAACCCCAAGCATTACCTAACCACCCTGAGTAACTCTAGCATTTTACAATATTTATCACAAAAAAAAGACACAAAATGCTGGAGTAAATCAACAGGTCAGGTTGCATCTCTGGAGAAAAGGAATACCTGTAGGTGACATTGCCGATCAAAATCATTCTACAGATTGAGAGTCGAGAGAAAGGAAAACTAGAGATATAGATGGTGTAATAGAGAGATCAAATGAATGAAAGATATGCCAGCAAGTAACAATGATCAAGGAAACTGGCCATTGTTAGCTGTGGGCTAGATGAAAACGAGTTATACAAACACAGATGTTGCTACAGTTGGCTAGGTGGCACTTAGATTGAATAGCATGTTAAGTGAAATTTTCCCTTATGCCAACTTTCAGCTAACATATTAAAACAGCACTTCTGATGGGCATTGTTCTTCAAGGGGAGATGTTTTCACAGAGGAATTTCAGGTTCTCAGTCTAAAAAAGGGTCCCAACAGGAAATGTTACCAATTATTTCCCTCCTTAGATGTTGCCTGACCAGCTGAGTTCCTCCAGCACTTTGTGATTTGCTTCGCTTTGTTTTCACCTCCTCCACAGTCAACAATGGACCAATTATGGGCTCCTTCTCCTTCTGATTTGGAGATCTGATTTGTTCTGTACCTTTTCATACCTCTAGTTTTCCTTTCCCGCTGACTGTCAGTCTCAAGAATGGTCCCAACCCGAAATGACATCTATTCCATTTCTCCAGAGATGCTGCCTGTCCCGCTGAGTTACTGCAGCATTTTGTGTCTATCTTTGGAGTTAACTCTTTTCAGTGTTCTGCATTCAGAAGCGGTACACCATTGAGGGGAAAAAAAGTGAGGAAACTGGGAAAAATCCTAACGTGAAAATTGTCTTCAGACCGAATCGTTTGATAAACCTTTACCACCATGGTTCCAAAAGGCAGTTGCCGTGCCATTCCTCTGTGAAAACATCGCCCCTTGAAGAACAGGGGAAATTCGCTAGAATTTAGAAGATTGAGGTGGGATCTTATAGAAACTTACAAAATTCTTAAGGGGTTGGACAGGCTAGATGCAGGAAGATTGTTCCCGATGTTGGGGAAGTCCAGAACAAGGGGTCACAGTGTAAGGATAAAGGGGAAGACTTTTAGGACCGAGATGAGAAAAACATTTTTCACACAGAGAGTAGTGAATCTGTGGAATTCTCTGCCACAGAAGGTAGTTGAGGCCAGTTAATTGGGTATATTTAAGAGGGAATTAGATGTGGCGCTTGTGGCTAAAGGGATCAGGTGGTATGGAGAGAAGGCAGGTACAGGATACTGAGTTGGATGATCAGCCATGATCATATTGAATGGCGATGCAGGCTCGAAGGGCCGAATGGCCTACTCCTGCACCTATTTTCTATGTTTCTATGTCTATGTTTCTAACAGTGCCCATCAGAATTGCTGTTTAATATGTTAGCTGAAAGTTGGCATGAGGGAAATTTTCACTCAACATGCTATTCAATCTAAGTGCCACCTAGCAAACATGTATGTTGTATAACTCGTGACAAAGAGCAACTGTGATCTCAAGGTTGCAACTGCTTGGGTGTTTGGTACATCCTAATCACCCTATGTAGATAATCAAGCCTGTTTGTTCTGCAGTGCAGTGTGTTCTGTGCGAAAATATTAGTTGAATGTCTTGTGTCTTTTGTCTGCCTGTTCAGTCTTCAGTCCTTTAGCTGTAATTCCATAGTTTCTTTGTTTTGGTAATTATGATATGTTCAGTTTTAGTTAGGGTCTGCAGATAGTTTAATCTTTGCTCTGATGCCGTATAACCATTGTGCCTGAATAAAACGTTGTCAACCCCAATGCTGGACTCGGCAAATCATTAAGAATTCAGTAACCCTGCACTCTCTATATCCATCCTGCACTCCACCCTGTCATTGTTCGAGGTCTGCCTTACAATGGATACAAACACAGACACAAACACAAACATGGTACTCCGGGTTGAGGCCACATGTAAAGGCCACGTCAGGGCTTTAAGTGTTGTGGTCACTGTGACTCCGTTAATTCTTCATCTCCTTAGGGATTCCGTCTGCATCAAGAATGAATTGCTCCCCCTCCAGTTGTGTGGGGTGTGAACTGATGTGCCCAATGTAGAAATTGTTGAAGCTTCCACAGATGGCACAGGTGGTGGATGGTAGGCTGGGTGGGTCGATAGCCTGTGAGGTGGTGCAATGTGAGGTGGTCCTGTGAGGTCACTGATATTGGTTTGCATGTCTTCCGATGAGTTTGGAGGATTTTGCAGAGACAGAATTAATGACATCTTTTCAGTAAATTCAGTAACATTTAACAGGACACGTACTAAGATGGTTATATTTATTATGCAGACATACGGAACTGCAAATGCCTGAATGTTGCGTAGCACACAGAGTGCCTGAGTAACTCAGTGGGTCAGGCAGCATCAGAGGAGGACATCAATAAGCAAAGTATCTGGTCAGGAAGTCTGAGGAAGAGTACCAACTCCAAACGTTACCTAACCACCCTGAGTATCTCTAGCTTTCTACAATATTTATTCCAAAAGATAGATGCAAAATGCTGGAATAACTCAACGGGTCAGGCAGCATCTCTGGAGAATAGAAATAGGTGACATTTTAGATCGAAATCCTTCTTCAGACAGTCAAGGGGAAGGGAAATTAGAGATATAGATGGTGTAATATGAATGAAAGATATGCAAAATAGTAACAATGCTCAAGGAAATTGGCCATTGTTAGCTGTGGGCTAGATGAAAACGAGTTATACAAACACAGATGTTACTACAGTTTGCTAGGTGGCACAGATAGAATAGAATGTTGAATGAAAAGTGCTGGAGGAACTCAGCTGGTCAGGCAACATCTGAGGATAGGGAACCATTCTGGTTTAATCCATCACTTGTGTCCAATGGAAGTCCCACCTCATCAAAACAGATTGTTTGGACAGAACTTGGTCGTTGAAATGGCGACTGCCTCACATATACAAAAAACATTGGTTTGTAAGTGTAGGGTCTGCATTCCCAGAACCTGCCAAACTACCTACTTGCCGTGAGATACACTGTAGTAGGCATTTAGCTTAACTCAGTATGTTATAACTATAACCAATTATCTTTAACTTATATCTGCCTGTAATTATGTAGGTGGGATTTATACGTAGTCTGAGGTGTGTTTGTGGCTGTGATTCTCACGCAGACTCCCAAGGAGTTTAGTTTAGTTTAGTTCCAAGAAGATCGGGGAAGAGACATAGTTTTTGACCATGCATGAGCATGACCACGGGTATGATTGAAATGTACTTATACAAGAAGAAATTAGTATGAATTATCTTACTGTTTGTACTACTACAATAAAAAAACTATTAATACAGAGACTGTTTTTGGAAGATTTGTCTTTCGACGGCACTGAATGTCTCATGGAGAGCTTGTGAGTGCGTATTAATCACACTTCAATCTGTCACATTAATTTCCCAAACGTAATGGTACCTAATTCCAAATGGATCAAAATTTTAGATGTTTGCATCAAACCTTTAGATCTCGCTGGATCTCTACCATCGGTGAATTGCAAAGAGACCCATGTAGATAAATGGTGACAGAAAATGTCCAAAATAAGCCACCAGAAATCAATGGGCTTATGACTTAATGATTCCCGGCAGCTCCCAGATAAGAGCATACCACTGGCTATCTTAACATTAGGCTTGTAGTTAGTTTCCATGTTGATGATTTGATTAATCACAGAATTATACAGATTTATAGTATGGTGTGGACAGAAGGTCATTCAACTTATTATTTCCATCCTGACCTAAAAAAATATTACATTTGGTTCATCACATTTTTTCAGCTTATTGTGGATGGATTGAGGGTTATGCTGAGTTACTCCAGCATTTTGTTTCTGCACTCCAAGATTGTCTATTCCTAACTAATTAAGGCCTTCATCATTTATTATCTGCCTTCTTTTTGTTTGTTCTTCATCCCCATATGCATTCTCACACTTTTCCAAGCAAAATTCCATTTCCCCCTTTTGGCCCAACAAGTCCATTGATATCTTTGTTCAATCTATAATTCTTTTGGTGTCAACAATGCTGCCATGTTTATAAACCATATCCAAACCTCTTCACTATTGTACTGACATTTGTCCAAAGCAATAATGTATGCACAGAGAACGCAAGGAATTAAGGACGGCACGTCAATTTCCTCTCTTGCTTCTCTTAATGACAGACTAAATACCCTGAGATATCTTCTCTCTGTATTTATCATCTCCCTTCATATCAATGGCTTCATCCTCCTCTGGCCTATTAAGAAAAATTTGAATTATTTTACAAATTATTTCACATTTTAAACTTTACAAAACCTCACTTTGAGAAAAGTCACTTGAAGTTGCAGTGGCAGTTAGCAGCTATGATGTCACAATGGGATCTCATTTACATAAACTGCCCTTCAGCAGTGCTCCACCCCACAATGACAACCCAATGGGATCTCATTTACATGAAAAACAACAGCAGCTTCCACCTCAAAAATGACGTCAAGGTGGATAGTGAGGGTAGAGGGGTTATGGAGGGAGGGAGGGAGTGACTGAGAGTAGGGAATGACTGAGGGTAGGGGTAAGGAGAGGGAGGGAGAGGAGTGGAGGAGGGGAGGAGGAGAGGGGAGAGAATAGGGGGGATGAAGAGGAGGGGGAGGGTGTGTTGGGGGATGAGGAGAAATGAGCCACACCTGCGCAGTTGGGGGCCATGGGAGAGTGGTGGAATATTGCACTGGGGAATGGGATGCGTTGGGTGAATGGGTGAGTGGTGGAATATTGTGTTGGAGAACGGGTTGCATTGGGTTAACAAGGCCCAACAGGTCTCACTTGGTCTAGTTTGCTCTAAAACTCTCATTGTTCTGACAATTATTTAATTCTATCCTTTTGGACTTCTGCATAATCTTATTGCAGCCTGGAACACCCAGCAGCCAATTTTCAACTGTTATTCAATTCAGTTTAGCTTATTGTCACGTATACCAAGGTACAGTGAAAAACTGGGACCCTTCTTCAGACAAGAGGAGAACTTCCTCATTGTAAGCATACTAAGAGGATGCTATGAGAATGTAGGGTGATTTGGACAGGTTGGGGGGGGGGGTGGGCAGATGAAGTTTAATGTGGATAAATGTGAGGTTATCCACTTTGGTAGCAAAAACTGGAAGGCAGATTACTATCTAAATGGCATCAAGTTGGGTAAAGGGGAAGTACAACGGGATCTGGGGGTCCTTTCTACATCAGTCTATGAAAGTAAGCATGCAGGTACAGCAGGAAGTGAAGAAAGCAAATGGCATGTTGGCCTTTATAGCAAGAGGAATTGAATAAAGGAGCAAAGAGGTCCATCTGCAGTTGTACAGAGCCCTAGTCAGACCACACCTGGAGTATTGTATGCAGTTTTGGTCCCCTAATTTGAGGAAGGACATTCTTGCTATTGAGGGAGTGCAGCGTAGGTTTACAAGGTTAATTCCCGGGATGGCGGGACTGTCATATGCTGAGAGAATGGAGCAACTGGGCTGGTACACTCTGGAGTTTAGAAGGATGAGAGGGGATCTCATTGAAACATATAAGATTGTTAAGGCTTGGACAGGCTAGAGGCAGGAATCATGTTCCCGATGTTGGGGGAGTCCAGAACCAGGGGCCACAGTTTCAGAATAAGGAGTAAGCCATTTAGAACGGAGACGAGGAAACACTTTTCCTCACAGAGAGTGGTGAGTCTGTGGAATTCTCTGCCTCAGAGGGCGGTGGAGGCAGGTTCTCTGGATGCTTTCAAGTGAGAGCTAGAGAGGGCTCTTAAAAATAGCGGATTCAGGGGATATGTGGAGAAGGCAGGAACGGGGTACTGATTGGGGATGATCAGCCATGATCACATTGAATGGCGGTGCTGGCTCGAAGGGCCAAATGGCCTACTCATGCACCTATTGTCTATTGTCTTTTATCATACTTTGAGGAACTTTTGCAGTGCAGCAATAAAATAGTGGGACAGGAACTTAAGAGAATAAGATCTCGCTACAGTTGACTGGAGCAGGTTATTTGAGGGGAAAAGGACAGCAGCCAAGTGGGGTGTGTTCAAAAAGGTGTTGACAAAAGCTCAAGATATGTACATCCCTGTTAGGGTGAAGGGCAAAGCAGGCAAACATAAGGAAGCTTGGCTGAAGAGGGAAATTGAGGCATTGGTTAAAAACAAAAAGGATGCATGGGGCAGGTATAGGCAGCTGGGATCAAGTGCATCCATGAAGGAGTTTCGGGAACTAAGGAGTAAACATAATAAGAAAATCAGAAGGGAAAAAAGGGGCCAGGTAATAGCTCAGGTCGATAGCATTAAGGACAATCCCAAAAGATTTATAAATACATAAGGGAGGAAAGGGTAAGGGAGGGAAAATCTAACCAGTCACCTCTGTGTGGGGCCACAGAAGATGGGCAAAGTTCTTAATGAGTATTTCAACTCTGTATTCACCGAGGAGAAACATAGAAACATAGAAACATAGAAATTAGGTGCAGGAGTAGGCCATTCAGCCCTTCGAGCCTGCACCGCCATTCAATATGATCATGGCTGATCATCCAACTCAGTATCCCGTACCTGCCTTCTCTCCATACCCTCTGATCCCCTTAGCCACAAGGGCCACATCCAACTCATCTTAAATATAGCCAATGAACTGGCCTCAACTACCCTCTGTGGCAGAGAGTTCCAGAGACTCACCACTCTCTGTGTGAAAAAAGTCTTTCTCATCTCGGTCTTAAAGGATTTCCCCCTTATCCTTAAGCTGTGACCCCTTGTCCTGGACTTCCCCAACATCGGGAACAATCTTCCTGCATCTAGCCTGTCCAACCCCTTAAGAATTTTGTAAGTTTCTATAAGATCCCCTCTCAATCTCCTAAATTCCAGAGAGTATAAACCGAGTCTATCCAGTCTTTCTTCATAAGACAGTCCTGACATCCCAGGAATCAGTCTGGTGAACCTTCTCTGCACTCCCTCTATGGCAATAATGTCCTTCCTCAGATTTGGAGACCAAAACTGTACGCAATACTCCAGGTGTGGTCTCACCAAGACCCTGTACAACTGAAGTAGAACCTCCCTGCTCCTGTACTCAAATCCTTTTGCTATGAAAGCTAACATACCATTCGCTTTTTTCACTGCCTGCTGCACCTGCATGCCTACTTTCAATGACAGGTGTACCATGACACCCAGGTCTCGCTGCATCTCCCCTTTTCCTAATCGGCCACCATTTAAATAATAGTCTGCTTTCCTGTTTTTGCCACCAAAGTGGATAACCTCACATTTATCCACATTATACTGCATCTGCCAAACATTTGCCCACGCACCCAGCCTATCCAAGTCACCTTGCAGTCTCCTAGCATCCTCCTCACAGCGAACACTGCCCCCCAGCTTAGTGTCATCCGCAAACTTGGAGATATTGCCTTCAATTCCCTCATCCAGATCATTAATATATATTGTAAACAGCTGGGGTCCCAGCACTGAGCCCTGCGGTACCCCACTAGTTACTGCCTGCCATTGTGAAAAGGACCCGTTTACTCCTACTCTTTGCTTCCTGTTTGCCAGCCAGTTCTCTATCCACATCAATACTGAACCCCTAATACCGTATGCTTTAAGTTTGTATACTAATCTCTTATGTGGGACCTTGTCGAAAGCCTTCTGGAAGTCCAGATATACCACATCCACTGGTTCTCCCTTATCCACGCTACTAGTTACATCCTCGAAAAATTCCACAAGATTCGTCAGACATGATTTACCTTTTGTAAATCCATGCTGACTTTGTCCAATGATTTCACCACTTTCCAAATGTGCTGCTATCCCATCTTTAATAACTGACTCTAGCAGTTTCCCCACTACCGATGTTAGACTAACTGGTCTGTAATTCCCCGTTTTCTCTCTCCCTCCCTTCTTAAAAAGAGGGGTTACATTTACTACCCGCCAATCCTCAGGAACTACACCAGAATCTAAAGAGTTTTGAAAGATTATCACTAATGCATCCACTATTTCCTGAGCTACTTCCTTAAGTACTCTGGGATGCAGCCTATCTGGCCCTGGGGATTTATCGGCCTTTAATCTATTCAATTTACCCAACACCACTTCCCGACTGACCTGGATTTCACTCAATTCCTCCTTTGACCCACAGTCCCCTGCTATTTCAGGCAGATTATTTATGTCTTCCTTAGTGAAGACGGAACCAAAGTAGTTATTCAATTGGTCCGCCATATCCTTGTTCCCCATGATCCACTCACCTGTTTCTGACTGCAAGGGACCTACATTTGTTTTAACTAACCTCTTTCTCTTCACATATCTATAAAAAACTTTTGCAGTCAGTTTTTATGTTCCCTGCCAGTTTTCTTTCATAATCTATTTTTCCTTTCCTAATTAAGCCCTTTGTCCTCCTCTGCTGGTCTCTGAATTTCTCCCAGTCCTCTGGTATGCTGCTTTTCTGGCTACTTTGTACGCATCATCCTTTGCTTTGATACTATCCCTGATTTCCCTTGTTATCCACGGATGCACTACCTTCCCCGATTTATTCTTTTGCCAAACTGGGATGAACAATTTTTGTAGTTCATCCATGCAGTCTTTAAATGTCTTCCATTGTATATCCACCGTCAACCCTTTTAGAATTAATTGCCAGTCAATCTTGGCCAATTCACGTCTCATACCCTCAAAGTTACCTTTCTTTAAGTTCAGAACCATTGTTTCTGAATTAACAATGTCACTCTCCATCCTAATGAAGAACTCAACCATATTGTGGTCACTCTTGCCCAAGGTGGCACGTACAACAAGACGGCTAATTACCCCTTCCTCATTACTCAAAACCCAGTCTAAAATAGCCTGCTCTCTCGTTGGTTCCTCTACATGTTGATTTAGATAACTATCCCGCATACATTCCAAAAAATCCTCTTCCTCAGCACCCCTGCCAATTTGATTAACCCAATCTATATGTAGATTGAAGTCACCCATTATAACCTTTTTGCCTTTGTCGCACGCATTTCTAATTTCCTGTTTGATACCATCCCCAACTTCTCTGCTACTGTTAGGTGGCCTGTACACAACACCCACCAGCGTTTTCTGCCCCTTAGTGTTTTGTAGCTCTACCCATACCGATTCCACATCCTCCAAGCTAATGTCCTTCCTTTCCATTGCGTTAATCTCCTCTCTAACCAGCAACGCTACTCCACCTCCTTTTCCTTTCTCTCTATCCCTCCTGAATATTGAATATCCCTGGATGTTCAGCTCCCAGCCTACGTCACCCTGGAGCCATGTCTCCGTGATCCCGACTATATCATAAATCATTAATATCTATCTGCACGTTCAACTCGTCCACCTTATTACGAATACTCCTTGCATTGAGACACAAAGCCTTCAGGCTTGTCTTTACAACGCACTTACCCCTAATACAATTTTGCTGAAAAGTGGCCCTTTTTGATTTTTGCCCTGGTTTTGTCTGCCTGCCACTTTTACTTTTCACCTTGCTACCTAATGCTTCTACCCTCATTTTACACCCTCCTGCCTCTCTGCTCTTGTACCCATCCCCCTGCCACATTAGTTTAAATCCTCCCCGACAGCACTAGCAAACACTCCCCCAAGAACATTGGTTCCATTCCAATCCAGGTGCAAACCGTCCTGTTTGTACCGGTCCCACCTCCCCCAGAACTGGTCCCAGTGCCCTAAAAATTTGAATCCCTCCCCCCTTGCACCACTTTTCAAGCCACGTATTCATTTGCATTATCCTCCTATTTCTACTCTGACTGGCCCGTGGTACTGGTAGTAATCCGGAGATTACTACCTTTGAGGTCCTACTTTTAAGTTTATCTCCTAGCTCCCTAAATTCACCTTGTAGGACCCTCATCCCTTTTTTTACCTATATCGTTGGTGCCAACATGCACCACGACAACTGGCTGTTCACCCTCCCGCTCCAGAATGTTCTGCAGCCGTTCAGTGACATCCCTGACCTTTGCACCAGGGAGGCAACATACCATCCTGGAGTCTCGTTTTGCGGCCGCAGAAACGCCTATCTATTCCCCTGACAATTGAATCCCCTATTACTATTGCCCTTCCCCTCTTTTTTCCCCCCTCATGTGCTGCAGAGCCACCCATGGTGCCATGAACCTGGCTGCTGCTGCATTCCCCTGATGAGCCATCTCCCTCAACAGTATCCAAAATGGTATACCTGTTTAGGAGGGAGATGACCGCAGGGGACTCCTGCACTACCTGCCTACTGCTTTGCTGGCTATTGGCCACCCGTTCCCTTCTTGTCCTCTTACCGTTTGCCTGCGGTGTGACCAACTCACTGTACGTGCTATCCACGACTTTCTCCGCATCGTGGATGCTCCAGTATGAATCCAGCCGCAGTTCCAATCGTTCAATGCGGTCTGCCAGGAGCTGCAGCTGGACACACTTCCTGCAAACGTAGTCACCAGGGACACCGACCATCTCCCTGATCTCCCACATGTTGCAGGCTGAACAAACCACGGGGCCAATCTCTACTGCCATACCTTACTCCCAAATTACACTGTATTAAATATTAAAAAACACAAAAACTTATCCTTTAAACTTTACTACTAAATACTGAATCCTTAACTCCCAGAATCCCTCACTCCCAGAAGGCAGAAATGTAAAATTGTAAACCCGGGGTTGCACCCAATCAGCTGCTTCCTCGGGTCCTCTTCCACCAATCAGCGGCTTCCTCAAAAAAAAAACAAAAAAAAACCCACTTCTCCAAATGGAACGTTATGGATTTCGGTAAGCCTCTGGAAAAACAAGCCCCGCGCTCGATTTTTAACCTTACCGGTCGGGTGTCGCTCCTCCCCCTCCTTCACTTCCAACGGCTCCTGTGGGCCTCTGGAAAAACAAGCCCCGCGCTCGATTTTTAAACCTTACCGGTCGGGTGTCGCTCCTCCCCCTCCTTCACTTCCAACGGCTCCTGTGGGCCTCTGGAAAAACAAGCCCCGCGCTCGATTTTTAACCTTACCGGTCGGGTGTCGCTCCTCCCCCTCCTTCACTTCCAACGGCTCCTGTGGGCCTCTGGAAAAACAAGCCCCGCGCTCGATTTTTAACCTTACCGGTCGGGTGTCGCTCCTCCCCCTCCTTCACTTCCAACGGCTCCTGTGGGCCTCTGGAAAAACAAGCCCCGCGCTCGATTTTTAACCTTACCGGTCGGGTGTCGCTCCTCCCCCTCCTTCACTTCCAACGGCTCCTGTGGGCCTCTGGAAAAACAAGCCCCGCGCTCGATTTTTAACCTTACCGGTCGGGTGTCGCTCCTCCCCCTCCTTCACTTCCAACGGCTCCTGTGGGCCTCTGGAAAAACAAGCCCCGCGCTCGATTTTTAACCTTACCAGTCGGGTGTCGCTCCTCCCCCTGCTTCACTTCCAACGGCTCCTGTGGGCCTCTGGAAAAACAAGCCCCGCGCTCGATTTTTAACCTTACCGGTCGGGTGTCGCTCCTCCCCCTCCTTCACTTCCAACGGCTCCTGTGGGCCTCTGGAAAAACAAGCCCCGTGCTCGATTTTTAACCTTACCGGTCGGGTGTCGCTCCTCCCCCTCCTTCACTTCCAACGGCTCCTGTGGGCCTCTGGAAAAACAAGCCCCGCGCTCGATTTTTAACCTTACCGGTCGGGTGTCGCTCCTCCCCCTCCTTCACTTCCAACGGCTCCTGTGGGCCTCTCAAGGGAAAGACAGTACGATGGAGGAACTCGGGGTAATCAATGGAAGTGTCTTGAGAGCAGTCAGTGTTACCGTCAAAGAAGTACTGAAGGTACTCTCGTGTATGAAGTAGATAATTCTCCAGGGCCTCATCAGATATATCCGAGGATATTGTGTTAAAGTGGAGAGTAAATTGCAGGAGCACTGGTTGAAATTTACGAGTTGTGCTTAAATACAGGAGAGGTGCCGGAAGACTGGAGGGTGGCAAATGTTGTGCCTCTATTCACAAAGGGCTGCAGGGAAATTGTGGGCTATAGGCCAGTAGTCTTCACATCTGTAGTTGGAAAGTTGCTAGAAAGTCTTCTGAGAGATAGGTTATACAGGCATTTGGATGAGCATGGGCTGATTAGGGTTGGTCAGCATGGTTTTGTACATGGGAGGTCGTGTCTCACAAACCTGATTGAGTGTTTGAATATGTGACCAAAAAGGTTGATGATGGCTGAGGTGACGATGTTGTATACATGCATTTCAGTAAGGCATTTGATAAGGATCCGCATGGTAGGTTGCTCTGGAAGGTTAGCTCTCATGGGATCCAAGGAGAAATTGCTCAATAGATAGCAAAGTGGCTTCATGGAAAGAAGCATTGGGTGATGGTGGAAGGTTGATTCTCAGACTGGAGGCCTGTGACAATTGGTGTGCCTCAGGGTTCGGTGCTGTGCCCGTTACTGTTTATCAACTACATCAATGATTGGATGAGAACATACAGGGCAAGATTAACAAGTTTGCTGATGATACAAAAGTGGGTGGTTTTGCAGATAGTGAAGATTGTTGTGAAAGATTCCTGCAGGATCTTGATTGATTGGCCAGGAGGGCTGAGGAATGGTTGATGGAATTTAATACAGAGAAATGTGAGGTGTTGCATTTTGGGACGTCTAACAAGGGCAGGACCTACACAGTGAATGGTAGGCATCTGGGGAGTGTTGTAGAGCAGAGGGATCTAGGAATGCAGGTGCATGGTTCCTTGAAGGTTGAGACGCAGGTAGATAAGTTGGTCAAAAATACTTTTGGAACATTGGCTTTCGTGTCAGAGTAGTGAGTATAGAAGTTGGGAGGTCATGTTGCAGTTCTTTAAGACATTGGTGAGACCTCATTTAGAATATTGTGTTCAGTTCTGGGCACCATGTTATAAGAAAGATATTGTCTAGCTTGAATGGGTTCAGAGAAGATTTATGAGGATGTTGCCAGGACTAGAGGGTCTGAGCTATAGGGTGAGGTTGAGTATAACCATATAACATATAACCATATAACAATTACAGCACGGAAACAGGCCCTCTCGGCCCTTCCAGTCCGTGCCGACCATTTGTGTTCCCCTAGTCCCATCTACCTGCACTCAGACCATACCCCTCCATTCCCTTCACGTCCATATACCTATCCACTTTACTTTTAAATGTTAAAATTGATCCTGCCTCCACCACTTCTGCTGGAAGCTCATTCCACACAGCCACCACCCTCTGAGTAAAGAAGTTCCCCCTCACGTTACCCCTAAACTTCTGTCCCTTAATTCTCATGTCATGCCCTCTTGTTTGAATCTTCCAGACCCTCAATGGGAAAAGCTTATCCACGTCAACTCTGTCTATCCCTTTCATCATTTTAAATACCTCAATCAAGTCCCCCCTTAACCTTCTGCACTCCAAAGAATAAAGACCTAACTTGTTCAACCTTTCTCTGTAGCATAGTTGCTGGAACCCTGGCAACATTCTAGTAACTCTGTACTCTCTCTATTTTGTTGACATCCTTCCTATAATTAGGCGACCAAAATTGTACACCATACTCCAGAATTGTTCTTACCAATGCCTTGTACAATTTTAACATTACTTCCCTACTCCTATATTCAATGCTCTGATTTATAAAGGCCAGCACACCAAAGGCTTTCTTTACCACCCTATCTACATGTGATTCCAACTTCAGGGAACTATGCACAGTTATTCCTAGATCTCTCTGTTCCACAGCATTCCTTAATTCCCTACCATTTACCATGTATGTCCTATTTTGATTTGTCCTGCCAAGATGTAGCACTTCACACTTATCAGCATTAAACTCCATCTGCCATCTTTCAGCCCACTTTTCCAAATGGCCCAAATCTCTCTGTAGACTTTGAAAATCTACTTCATTATCCACAACACCACCTATCTTAGTATCATCTGCATACTTACTTATCCAATTTTCCACCCCATCATCCAGATCATTGATGTACATGACAAACAACAGTGGACCCAACACAGATCCCTGAGGCACCCCACTGGTCACCGGCTTCCAACCTGACAAACAGCCATCCACCATTACTCTCTGACATCTCCCATTCAGCCACTGTTGAATCCATCTTGCTACTCCGCCATTAACACCCAAAGATTGAACCTTCTTAGCCAACCTTCCATGGGGAACCTTGTCAAAAAGTAGGCTGGGTATCTATTCCTTGGAGTGCAGAAGGTTGAGGGGTGATCTTATTGAGGTGCATAAAATCAAGAGACACATAGAACAGGTAGATGCACAGAATCTTGTGTTAAAGGAGGAACTGCAGATGCTGGAAAATCGAGGGTACACAAAAGGCTGGAGAAACTCAGCGGGTGCAGCAGCATCTAAGGAGCGAAGGAGATAGGCAATATTTCAGGACGAAACCCTTCTTCAGACTGATGGGAGGTGGGGGGGGGGGGGGGGCGGGGAGAAGAAAGGAAAAAGGAGGAGGAGGAGCCCGAGGGCTGAGGGAGAGGTGGGAAGGGGAGGAGACAGCAAGGGTTAACAGAATTGAGAAAATTCAATGTTCAAGCCCAGAGGATGCAGACTCCCCAAGCGGAATATGAGGTGCTGTTCTTCCAACTTGCGGTGTTGCTCACTCTGGCCGTGGAGGAGGCCCAGGACAGAGTGGTCGGATACGGAATGGGAGGGGGAGTTGAAGTGCTGAGCCACTGGGAGGTCGGGTTAGTTATTGCGGACCGAGCGGAGGTGTTCGGCGAAACGATCGAATGGGAGGGGGGGGGGAAGAAAGAATCACTGCCGCGTCAATGGTCCTTGATTAAGTTTGCTGCATTCCTGAGGCAGTGTGAAGCACAGATGGAGTCAATGAAAAGGAGACTGGTTTGAGTGATGGACTGGATTGTGTTCGCATGCGCGCTCCAAGATGAGCCTGAGATTTTGATCGTGCTCCGTTGTGTCTTTGCCATACACTAGGATATCGTCGACAATAATGGCACAAGGTAGGTCCTCGAACGAATGCCATACACTAGAATTGCTCCATAGTTCTTTGGAAGACTTCACTGGCAGAGTTGATTCCAAATGGCATTCTCAGAAACTTGTATCTGCCGAATGGGGTGGCAAATGTGGTGAGGTTTGATGACTTCTTGTCCAGAGGTATCTGCCAGAAAGAGTTCTTTGCATCGCAGACAGAAAATAGGGTGGCCATTCCGACCTTTTCCGCAACATCTTCGATGGTCTTCATGGGATGGTGTGGGCGCATAATGGCAGTGTTCAGGTCTTTCGGGTTGATGCACAATAGATTTCATTTTTTCTCTTCTTGACTGTGGAAATCATGGTTGAGACCTAGTTGGTGGGGTCGCTGACTACTTCAATTATGCCTGTGGAGACAAAGTCCTTCAGCTCAGTGTGAATCCTGTCGTCATGGCAAATGACAATCGGTGTGGGGGTCGGATGACGGGTGTTACTTCGGGGTCAGTAATAATCTTGTAGGTCACGGGCAACTTGCCTAGGTTGCTGTCGAAAAGATCAGCGAAATCACTCAGTGGGTCCAAGGAAATTTGCAGCTTGTGGACTGTTTTGTCAAAGGAAATCAGCCCCAGTCCTGACAGGCACGATTGCCAAGCAGAGTAACTGAATTAAAGTTCAATACATAGAAGGTCAAATTCCTCATGGTTTTTTTCAACACACATTTCAAGTTGGTTTTGCCCAGAGGAACCAGCACCTCCCCTCCAAAAGCATGTAGAGTGGATTAGTCCTTGATCAGTGCTCATTAGTTCTAATCTTGTTGAAGAGGTTGATTGACATGGTATTTACTTTTGCCCCAGTATCCAATTTCGCACCAAAGTGGACATTGTTTACAGATACTGTCACGGTTGGATCAGAATTCTTGGCAGCAGCATGCTGTAATGAGTAAACAGTCGGGTCCTCTTGTGAGTTAATTGGTCTGTGTTCGGGGGCGGATTCGAGCTGGAATTGGGGAGTGAGACTGTTGCTGTCTCATTGCAAAAAATTGAGATTAGTTTTGGAGCTGGGCGAATTCTTCCCACGGGCCCGACTTGCTGCCCGACATGCAGAGGCAAAGTGATTTAACTTTTTACATTAATAGCATGTTTTTCCGAGGGCGGGGCAGGCTGATTGTCTGCTGTGTAAGTAATTGCAGTTGGGACATCTCTTCTGAGGATCACTGTGAGCCGCCTGACTAGCTTGGGTCATAAATCGCCTGTTATCTGTGTTGGTTCGCTGCCTAGTGAGGCCTGTCAGATTGATGGTTTTGGTATCGTGCGAACTGTCTATAGGGTCGATAAATTCTGCTGTTCTGCATTCATGTACTGCTTCATCAAGTGTCAAATCTAGCCGTCTCAGAAGCTCTGATCTGAGCTTTAGGTCACTAATGCCATTCCATAAAATGTCCCTTGTTAACTGATCAGTCAGCTGATCAACCGTCATATTCTCGAATCAGCTGCGCTGGGCTAAATACATTAAGTTTGAGATAAACGAGTCTACTCATTCGCCGGGGAGTTGACGGCGAGAGAAAAACCTTGCCCTATCCAAAATGTGATTTGAGGGCAGGTCACAGATCTGGCTTAATTTACGCAGCATAACATTGGGGTCGTCAGGAGATTCAGCTGGGGTTATTACCTGGTCGTTGGCATCGCGGACTGCCGGAGCATAGCGGAATGTTCTGGATCGCTGAAGGGCATCTGGGCTCGCAAGGTTGAGTAGGAGAGAGGCCTTGACAGCATCAGGTTCATTTTGGTGTGCAATGTTCATGTAGTGTCGGTAATCAATTTCAAACGTGGCCCAGCGTTCGCTGATATCCGCATCAAGGACGAGAGGGTCAGGCTTTCGACAAGAAGAGGCCATCATAAAGCAAAATAAAAACTCACAAAAAGATAAAACAAAAACCGTTATACAGAAGGAGTGGACCAGACCACTTCTGACACCATGTAGACAAGCACCAGACACAGTACGTGATTCAAATACATCTTTAATCAGCACTGAAACTTAACAGCATAAAGGATGGTTGGTTGTCAGTACATCCTAGCTGCTCAGACTGGAAATGCTGGAAACAAGTGTTAGTATAAGTGTTACAGTGGGGTGGAGTTAGTGATGCTGGCTTATGTGTGATTGGTTAACATGCAACATCAATCTACAATTATAATTTCAGGATGATGATACATTCACCTGTAGAGCAAAATAAAGCCGATGATATTACAATAAGGCTTCTACAAGTGCTCCAAGGTTGTAGGGTTTGCAAGTTTGTTTAGAGATACAGCGTGGAATCAGCCCACCAGGTCCACGCCGACCATAGTTCAACAATACACTAGTTCTACTTTATCCCAGTTTCACATCCTACGCACAAGGGGCAATTTACAGAAGCCAATTAAGCTACAAAGTAGTCGGAAGTAGGTGTCAAGGCAGTACAGTATTGGCAAATTGGTGCACTGCATCTTTTCTACAACCATGGTGCCATAAAGGGAAAGGTAATGTGTGTTTAGAGTGGTGGATGAGAACCCAGTCAAGTTAGCTGTTTTGTTCTGGATGGCATTGACTTTAGGCATTGTGATTTGGATGAAAGCACAAATCTCAGGCTAGAGTAAACCCTCGCAATAACAGGCCCCTATGTAGAAATTTTGGTTCCAGTGGACCAAGACACCCTTTGCACCGCACCCTCCCCCCCCCACTTCCGCCAGGAGATGGCACCAGGTGACATAGTTGAGGGAGTGGAGAGAGCGAGCAGCATGACGGTGTGTGAGTACCGGGACCGTCCCCGGCGCGCCACATGTAGGGTCGGCAGTTCTGTGGCAGCTCTGTGGCAGAGCACTGTGTTTCTGTGGCAGAGCACTGTGTTTCTTCCCTCCTGCCCTTAGGTTAAACTTTATCCCCCTCACTCGATTATTGCTGATAATCGACAATAAACTTCAGGCAAATGATGATCTTCAATACATTGGTGGGGAGAGGGTAGAATTCAACCCTGGTAACAGTCTGAACTGCATTGTTATGTGAGGAATTGGAAATGAAACAAAACACTGGAATCATCTGAAAACATCAGTGATTTTGGATCATAGAAAGGAGAGAACAATATGCATGGCACAGTGGTGCCGCAGTAGAGCTGCTGCCATACAGCGCCAGAGACCCGGGTTCGATCTTGACTACAGGTGCTGTCTGTATGGAGTTTGTACATTCTCCCCACAACCCATTAATTGGCTTAGTATAAATGTAAATTGTCCCTAGTGTGTGTATGATAGTGTTAACGTGCGGGGATCGCTGGTCAGTGCGGACTCGGTGGGCCGGAGGGCCTGTTTCCGTGCTTTATTTCTAAAACTAAACATTGACAAAATATGTGAAGATGTTTGGTTCCAGCAGACTTCCTTGAGCCATGTTAGTGGCAAGATTTTGGAGTTTGCGAATGTATGCCAATGGCATTTTGCATCTAATTTCCTGGTTTTCATTTTTTACTGAATGTTTTTGCGGTTCTTAATCTTATTTTGATGTCAGACTTCAAAGTTCTTTTGCAAGGTCTAGTAAACCAAATAAAATGATTTGGAAATTAATGCTCATAAAAAGATAACTTGACATGTTTTAAAGGAAAAGAAAATAGGAATATATTCTTCAGCAGATTTTAACAACATACACACGTAACAAACTTTCTCCTCTACACATATAGAGTATCAACATGGCTGTATTACTTTTGTTTATAATAAATGTAAAAGCACTTACCGAGTTTCACTGAAATCTATCAACTTATTTCCAAAATTTAAACAATTTTCAGCACCACGCTAAAGAAAAATCAAGATAAAAATGTCAAGGCCAACATGTTGCCAGATTGATGATTGAAAGTTGCAGCATGGAAACAGGCCCTTCAGCCCAATGAGTCCAGGCCCATCAATCACATGCTGACACTGGTTCTATGTTGTCCCATTTCTGCATCCACTCCCTACACACTAGGAGAAATTTACAGAGGACAATTAATCTACTAACCCACACGTTTTTGGGATGTGGGAGGAAACCAAAACATCCAGAGTTATCCCACATAATCACAGGGAGAATGTGCAAACTCCACACAGACTTCACCTGAGGTTAGGATCAACCCTGGGTCCATGTGGCAGCAACTCTACCTGTTTAGTACAAGGGAAAGAAAACAGTTGGATACACTGCACTTTTAACAGTTTAAAGTCAGTTTTCCACAGCTGATGTTGCTGTTGTAAATCACTGCCATTCAGAATAGTTTAGTTTAGACTTCCGGTGGCACTATGGAGGGCTAGAGTAACGCCAGCCAGCTCCTCGAAAAAAACGGAGAAAAATCGGGGAGAAACCAACCTACCTGCTGCCTCTGCACCGATTGCTGTGAGTGACGTCATCAGGCGCGCGACTTACTATGTCTACACAGCGCAGCCCACCCCCGGATAAACTGAAAAGTCGGGTTACCAGGCTGAAAACGGTGGAAGGCCCGACTGAAGCCTCGGGCTCAGGTAGGACGTTATCCCAAGAAGATGTGTTGAAAAAAACGACGAAAAAATCGGAAGGTGAAGATCTTAAAACTTTTATTGCAAGTGAAATTGCTGGTTTAAGGGAAGAAATAAAGCTGATGAATGTTGGTGAAGAAATAAAAAAAATCAAGGAGGAAATGAAGGACTTAAAGCTTGAAATTAATACCACGACTAAGAATACATCGGATGAACTGAAGAAAGAAATTGCAGAAATATTGACTGGTCTGACAAATGAGACGAATGTTAAAATCAGAAATGTGAAAACTGATTTTGAAGAAAGGCTGAATCCTGTGGAGCAGGCACTGAACCAACAGACGGCTGCCATAAAAGGCCTTGAAGAACTAGCCGAAACAAGTGCTCAGACTACAGCAAAGCTTATCACAGAAAATCAACGTCTAACTGAATTACTGGGAAAAATAACCAAGAAATGTACTGAATTGGAAGGTCGCCAGAGAAGACAGAACCTAAGAATTGCGGGTATTCCAGAAGGGAAAGAGAAGAATCAAGATCCCCGAGAATTCACTGCAAATTTACTGCAAAAAGTTTTATCTCTGGAACAAAAGCCTTTACTAGCCCGAGCACACAGAGTGATGAGACGTCAGACAAGACAAAACGCTCCCCCAAGACAAATGATAATAAAAGTACAGTACGACCACGTCTTGGAGGAGATAATGCAAAAAATATCAAGAAACAGAAATCTTGCATTTGAAGGACACAGGATCAGTATTTATCGAGACTATCCAGCAGAGGTTTCCAGGAAACGAAAAGCGTTTAATGAGTATCTTGAGGGAAGTGGAGAATTTGATATATGGTCTGAGGTATCCAGCTACCCTAAGAGTCACTTACAACCAGGAGGAACATTTTTTCCCAACCCTGTGGAAGCATTGGACTTTGCCCAGAAGATTAAGGCTCCAGAGGATGCTTGAATAATACTTTTAAAACTGAGCCTCACCATTGAATAAACTGATTTTGCAGGACTGGATGGAATTAAAGTGGTGACTAAGGAAGCTGGAGAAAGATGTGGATCGGAAACTCTCCCATGGATACTAATAATTAGTATAACTGCACTACTAATACAAATAACTAATAAATACTAAAATTATAGCGTGGTATCTTTACTAATCAGAGTTAATGATTATCACTAATGACTAATACTTACTTATAATGGAATGATTAAAGTCAAATATAGAGTTTGATTTCATTTGCCCTCTTTGGAAACCTTCTTTCTTTTTTACTAGTTATTTTTCTTTTCTTTTTTCCTTTCTTTTCGTTTTTTTTAATTAAATTTTCAAACAAGTTTTAAATATATGTATCCTCACATTTCCGACTATTGGAACCCGAATATTTTAAAATTTAATTTCCCCGGTAAAATACTGCTATGGAATAAAAATTCCAAGAAACCAAGGAGCTGGTTAAGTTGGTAACATCAACTACGGAAGTCGGTAGATGGTTAGCCATGCTAGTATGGCTAGCACTAACTACACTAATACTAGATGTAGTTTTTCCTTCTTTGTGCACAATACTAATTTCTTAACCTATCCTCTTTTCTTCTCTATTATAATCTATCATTATTATTTTCAGTTTGAATGGAGTTACAAATTGGATCAAAGGAGATATACACGTGAGAGACATTCAAGGGTCTTAAAATTCGTCTATTCGGAG
The DNA here is from genome assembly GCA_035221665.1 of Okamejei kenojei. Classification (NCBI taxonomy): domain Eukaryota; kingdom Metazoa; phylum Chordata; class Chondrichthyes; order Rajiformes; family Rajidae; genus Okamejei; species Okamejei kenojei. Next base: position 13,529,723 of record CM069146.1, read on the forward strand.
TTCGGGTGTAAGGTCAGGTCTGTCGAACTGAACCATTGGCTCTATTATAGACCCCCATAGACAAAAGATGCAAGATTTAAAAATGAATAAGGGGAATGAGGGAATAACGTTTTGTATCTGGAACGTTAAAGGTATTAATGAACCAATTAAGAGAGGTAAAGTACTAGCACATTTAAAAGCAATTAAAGCTGATGTGATTTTTATTCAAGAAACACATTTAAAAAAAGATGCCGAGCATAGACTGAAAGCTAAATGGATAGATAAAACGTATCATTCTTCTTTTACACACAAATCCAGAGGCGTAGCAATATTATTTCGTAAAGGCACTTTAATTAAACATACATAAACTATAACTGACAATGAAGGTAGATACATTATTGTAATAGGAGAATTAAATGTACAAAAAATGATTTTTGTCAATGTATATGGACCAAACTTTGATAGTCCACTGTTCATTAAGAAAATATTTAATAACATCCCGGAAATAGCACAACATAACTTAATAATTGGAGGAGATTTAAATTGTACATTAGATTCTTATTTAGATAGATCCACAAGACAAAGGAAAACCAAATCCCATTCCAGTGACTTATTAAATGCATATATGGATACTAGTAATATTAAAGATGTTTGGAGAGTAGAAAATCCAACTGGACGAGAATATTCATTTTATTCACCTGTACATAAAACCTATTCAAGAATAGATTATTTTTTGGTTGATGCTAACCTTATCTCACTTACTTATAATTCAAAATACCATAATATTACAATCTCAGATCACGCACCTTTAACATTTATGATTAAAATAAATGGTAAAACGGAAAAACAGGGACAATGGAGATTTAACCCACAAATTTTAAAAGACAAAGTAACTCAAGAATATATTATAGAACAGATCAAGATTTTCTTTGAAATAAATGATAAACCGGAAATATCTTCTTCCCTATTATGGGAAACTTTTAAAGCATATGCCCGTGGAATTGTGATTTCTTCTCAAGCATTTTATAATAAAGAGAATCGGAGGGAACAACATGAATTGGAAAAGGAGATTAAACAATTAGACACAGGGAATGCTGCTAATCCATCCATAACAAAACATAACAAAATCGCTGCACTGAAATATAAATTAAATAAAATATACTCAGATCAAGTTGTAAAACTCTATCAATACACTAAACAATTACAATTTGAATTTGGACATAAACCTCAAAAATTATTGGCTTGTCAATTACGGAAAATGGAGGGAGGAAAACTAATCCATAGGATTAAATCATACAATGGCGAACCATTAGTACAACCCAAAGATATTAATGAGAGATTTTTGCAATATTATAAAAATTTATATTCAGCTAAAACGACAGAAAACAGGATAGGAATAGAAGTATTTAAAATAAAATGTAATCTGAATGGGTTGGATTCACAAAATAGAGAATCACTAAATGCTGAAATATCAGTAAAAGAAGTCGAAAAATCTATCAGATCATTAAAAATGGTAAAACACCGGGACCAGATGGTATTGGTTCGGAATTTTATAAAACATTTCATGATCTGATTGCACCACGTTTGAAGATACTCTATGAATACATTTATACCCACCAGAAACTACCAGAAATGTTAAATGAATCTATTATAACACTAATACCTAAAATAGACAAAGATCTGGATGACCCAGGATCATATAGAGCTATAGCTCTTTTAAATACTGATCAAAAGATACTAACCAAAATATTAGCACAAAACTAAGCACAGTTATTAATAAATTAATTCACCCGGATCAAACAGGATTTATACCAAAACGATTTTCCTCATATAATCTGAGACGAATATTCAATATTATATATTCGAAAAGAGGTATTAAAAAAGACCTAGTAATTATATTGTTAGATGCGGAGAAAGCCTTTGACCAGGTGGAATGGTCTTGTTTTTGGTTATGGAAACTTTTAAGTTGGGAGAGAAGTTTATTACTTGGGTTAAATTATTATACACTAATCCAACAGCCAGAATACTAACAAATCAAATGCTATCAACTAAATTTAATTTATTCCGAGGCTGCAGAAAAGGTTGTCCTTTATCCCCGCTATTGTTTGCACTTGCAATAGAACCATTAGCTCAACGTGTGAGATTACATCCTGAAATATATGGGTATGACACCAGAGATACTGAAAATAAAATCTCCTTATATGCGGATGATGTATTACTTTATATTACAAAGCCGGAAATTAGTATTCCAAATTTACTAAAATTAATAAATGAATTTGGATTATTTTCAGGATATAGTATTAATTGGAATAAAAGTGAACTTATGTTAATCTTACTATTATATTCTCATTAAATCCCCTGATTCAAAAGTAAAAAAACTAAGACTAAAATTTTCTAATGACAAAACAATCTAGAAAGCTCATTAAGCAGGTAAAAACACCTCAGGCATTTAAGCCTTTCATTAATACTGAGTCCATTATGCTGTAATTTGGTTTAACTGCATTGAAAGATTTCACGGAGTGCTGGAGTAGCTCAGGGGTCAGACGGCATCTCAGGAGAACATGGATAGGTGACGTTCCAGAACTGGGTTATATTTCATTTGTGTGAGAATTTTGTTTGATTTGCTGAATTCTTAATAATGTTTTTGCGCATATTTTGCACAGGTTTAGAAACATTACACAACATGATCTCTGTTGAAATGCTCTAACATTTATTCTCTGGTATTTTGCTTTCAAAATACGCTCTCTTCAGATTCATTATTACAAATTGAATGGAGAATATTGGCGTGGGGGAGGTTCAAACTGGTACGGCTTTAGCTACATCAAGAACAGTAAGATTCATATTCCTCAAACCGTACGCCCCTGCATCATAAAGGAGTGATATGTGGCGGGGGGGCCTGTCCACAAGTGACGAAGAAAAACCCAGTGCTTTAACACATCATGGATGGTAAGATTCAAGGGGGAAGATTTATAGTTCATGTTCATAAATTCTAGGAGCAGTGTTGGGCCATTCAGCCCATCAATACTTCGCAATTCAATTATGGCTGATCGATCTTGCTCTCACAACCCTATTCTCCTGCCTTCGCCCCATAACCCCTGACAACCTCACTAATCAAGTCATAGTAATCAAGGTTAACAGGAACCTGAGGGTAATTTTATTTTACACAGAGGGTGGTGGGAATATGGAACAAGCTGCCAGAGGAGGTAGTTGAGGCAAGTACTATAATAAAATTTCATAGACGCTTGGATAAGGTACAAGGATAGGAAAGGTTTCGAGGGATATTGGGCAAATGCTGGCAGGTGGGGCATTTTGGTCAGCTTGGAGAAGTTGGGCCGAAGGACCTGCTTCCATGCTGTATAACTCCATAACTCTCCAACTCTTTCTGTTTCGCATACTGCATGCCATTCACGTGAGGAGGTGTGTACCGGAAGGCAGGATGGGAAGGTGTGAGGGTGGGCTCAGGTAGAATCATCCAAATGGAATATAAAGTTTAAGGTTGTGGATGCCCACACACTTTCACCTCATCACGTCAAGGAAATATTCCTCCAATAGTTGGATAAATGATCGTCTCATATGTGTGTAGAATATGCAAAACAAGGAATTTCACTATGGCATGTCACATGTGATAATAAAGAATCAATCAATCAATTAATGTCTCTGTGTTGATTCATTTGCGCTCTCCTGGTTAATGCCAAGCGACAATACGTCTGACCAATAAACTTGCATCCCAAACAAAACCTAGTAAGTTTCCATTCTTCACATTACATGATTGTCACAAGGTCATAAGTAATAGGAGTAGAATTAGGCCATTCGGCCCATCAAGTCTACTCCATCATTCAATCATGGCTGATCTATCTCTACCTCCTAACCACATTCTCCTGCTTTCTACCATAGCCCCTCACACCTGTACTAATCAAGAATCTATCTATCTTTGACTTTAAAATATCCACTGACGGCCTCCACAGCCTTCTGCAGCAACAAAATACCACAGATTCACCACGCTCTGACTAAAGATGTGGCTGCAAATTGTGTCTCACATCCTTCGATAATTTTAATAAACAATCTAACTCTATGTTTATAACTTGCTTGTGTAAGTCTTAAGAAGAGTCTCACCCATTCCTTCTCTCCAGAGATACTGCCTGTCCTGCTGAGTTACTCCAGCATTTTGTGCCCACCAAGGATCTGTAGATGCTGGTTTACAACAAAGATAGGCACAAAAAGCTGGAGTAACGCAGCGGGTTAGGTAGCATTTCTGGAAAAAATTGTCTCGACCCAAAACGTCACCTATTCCTTTATCCAGAGATGCTGTCTGACCCACTGTGTTACTCCAACTTTTTGTGTCTATCTTTTATAACTTGCCTAGCAGTCTCACATTCCGGTTGTACCAGTCAAGAAGAAAAGATAATCCAGAACGTAACTTGTTAACAAAGATGCCAGCAATGGAAATATAGTTACTAAAACAGGAATATAATTTGTGGTTAGTACCTTGCATGGAAACATAGAAAATAGGTGCTCCATTCGGCCCTTCGAGCCAGCACCACCATTCATGGTATGTTCATGGTTGATCATCCAAAATGAGTACCCCGTTATGGCGTTTTCCTCATTTCCCTTGATTCCCTTAGCCCGAAGAGTTAAATCTAACTCTCTTGAAATTGTGAATTGGCCTCCACTGCCTTCTGTGGCAGAGAATTCCATAGATTCACAACTCTCTGGGTGAAGAATTGTTTCCTTGTCTCAGTCCTAAATGGCCTCCCTCTTATTCTTAGGTGGACAAAAATCTGGAGAAACTTAGCGGGTGAGACAGCATCTATGGAGCGAAGAAATAGGTGACGTTTCAGGTCGAGACCCTTCTTCACTGATGTGGGGGTGAGGGGGGGGGGGGGGGCGGGAAGAAGAAAGGAAGAGACAGAGACAGTAGGCTGTGGGAGAGCTGGGAAGGGGAGGGGAAGGAGGGAGAAAGCAAGGACTGTCTGAAATTGGAGAAGTAAATGTTCATACCGCTGGGGTGTAAACTACCCAAGTGAAATATGAGGTGATGCTCCTCCAATTTGCGGTGGGACTCACTCTGGCCATGGAGGAGGCCCAGGACAGATTCGGAAAGGGAGGGGGAGTTGAAGTGCTGAGCCACTGGGAGATCAGGTTGGTTAATGCAAACTGAGCAGAGGTGTTGGGCGAAGCACGTACGATGTATGATAGGTGGTATATGGTATTATGCATCAACATTATGCTGTAACACATAACTTATTATTATTGGATATGTGAAGTCAATTAACAATTGTCATAAGCTATAACAAGTGGGGATGGAGGGGTTTTGGGATTGGTGTGTGGGTAGGTGGGTCAATGAGAGCCTCTATGTATGTTATGTCTTGTGCTGTATGTTCTATGTTGGACCCCCTCGAGAACGAGATGACTGTCCATCTCAAGGGGTTATCCATGAATAAACTTGTTTCAAAGCGATCGCCAAACCTGCACTCGGTCTCACCGATGTAGAGCAGTTGACACCTAGAACAGCGGATTTAATAGATGAGGTTGGAGGAGGTGCAGGTGAACCTCTGCCTCACCTGGAAAGACTGCTTGGGTCCTTGGAAGGAGTTGAGGGGGGAGGTAAAGCGACAAGTGTAGCATTTTATGCGGTAGCAAGGGAAAGTACCATGGGAGGAGGTGGTTTGGGTGAGAAGGGACCAGGGTGTTATGGAGGGAGCGGTCTCTGCAGAAAGCTGAAAGGGGAGGAGATGGCAAGATGTGGCCAGTGGTGGGATCCCTTTGGAGGTGACAAAAAGGTCGGAGGGTTATCTGTTGTATGTGATGGCTGGTAGGGTGGAAGGTGAGGACAAGGGGGACTCTGTCCTTGTTAGGAGTGGGGAAATGGGGAGTGAGAGAGGAGCTACGGGATATAGAGGAGACCCTGGTGAGAGCCTCATCTATAGTCGAAGAGGGGATCCCCCATTCCCTAAAGAATGAGAACATCTCTGATGCCCTGGTTTGGACCACCTCACCCTGGGTGCAGTTGTGGCGTAGACGAAGGAATTGGGAGAAGGCGATCGAGTCCTTACAGGAAGCAGGGTTGGAAGAAGTGCAGTCCAAATAGCCATGGGAGTCAGTGGGTTTGTTGTAGATGTCGGTCAGTACTCTGTTACCTGCGATGGAGATAGTGAGGGCCAGAAACGGTAGGGAGATGTCGGAAATGGTCCAGGTGAATTTGAGTGCCGGATGGAAGTTAGTGGTGAAATGGATGAAGTCACTGAGTTCTGCATGGGTGCAGGAGGTGCAGTTGTCAATGTAGTGGAGGTAGAGTTCGGGAATAGGGCCACGGTACGCCTCGAACAAGGATTGTTCGACGTACTCTACAAAGAGGCAGGCAGAGCTTGGGCCCATGCGCATGCCCATAGCTACACCTTGTATTTGAAGGAATTGGGAGGAGTCAAATGAAAAGTTGTTGAGGGTTAGGACCAGCTCCGCTAGGCGGAGGAGAGGATTAGTAGATGATGATTGGTTGCTTCAGCAGTCAAAGAAGAACCGGAGGGCTTTAAGACCATCCTGGTGGGGGAGGTGTAGAGTGACTGGACGTCCATGGTGAAGATGAGCGAATGGGGGCCTGGAAAACGGAAGTCATGGAGGAGATGAAAAGCATGTGTAGTGTCTTGGACATAGGTAGGGAGGGATTTGACCATGGGGGATAGGATGGAATCGAGGTATGTAGAAATATGTTCATTGGGACAAGAACAAGCAGAAGCAATGGGTCTGCCAGGATAGTCAGGATTGTGGATTTTGTGGAGAAGGTAAAATCAAGCCATGCGGGGCAGGGGAACGATGAGGTTGGAGGCTTGGGCGGGCATGGAGCCGGAAGCGATGAAGCCGGTGATGGTGTTTGAGATAAGGAGAGTTGGCGCCAGGCCTCAGACCAGTAGAGATTAGCACGTCAGACTACCACAGCACCTCCCTTGTCGGCAGGTTTGATCACCCAGTCGGGGTTGTTGCAGAGTGAGTGGAGGGCTGTACGTTCAGGGGGGGAGAGGTTAGAATGAGAAAGGGGAGTGGAAAAGTTGAGGCGGTTGATGTCCCACTGGCAGCTTAAAATAAAATGGTCTAAAGCAGGTAGATGGCCATGAGGGGGACTCCAAGAGGAGGAGGTCCATTGGAGACGGGAAAAGCAGTGATCACTAGGGGGTGAGGAAGCCTTCCTATGGAAAAACACTTGGATGTGGAGGCGACGGAACTTGTGGCGGGCACAGAACTCATTGAGGTGGGGATGGAGGGGAACAAAGGTGAGGCCTCTGCTGAGGACAGACAGTTCGGTATCCTCCTTATTCTTAAACTGTGACCCCTGATTCTGTATTCCCCCAATATTGGGAACATTTTTCCTGCATCTACCCTGTCCAATCCTCTAAGAATTTGATATGTTTTGCTAAGATTCTCTCTCATTCTCTTAAATTCCAGCAAATACAGGCCCATTCGTTCCATTCTTTCATCATATGACAGTCCCATCGAGAATTAACCTTGTGAATTAATGCTGCACTCTCCCAATAGCAATAATGTCCTTCCTCAAAGGAGGAGCCCAGAATTGCACACACTACGCCAGGTGTGGTCTCACCAGGGCCCTGTACAATTGCAGTAGGACCTCGTTTCTCCTAAACTCAAATTCTCTCGCAATGAAGGCCACCATGCCATTGGCTTTCTTCACTGCCTGCTGTTCCTGCATGCTTACTTTCAGTGACTGATGTACAAGCACACCCAGGTCTCGTTGCACCTCCCCTTCTCCTAATCTGACACCATTCAGATAATAATCTGCCTTCCTGTTGTTGCCACCAATATGGATAACCTCACATTTATCCACATTATATTGCATTGCCATGCTTCTGCCCACTCCCCCAACCTACCAGCAGCCTCATAGCATCCTACTCGCAGCTCACACTGCCACCCAGCTTTGTGTCATCCCCAAACTTAGAGATGTTACATTTAATTCCCTTGTCTAAATCATTAATATATATTGTAAACAACTGGGGTCCCAGCACTGAAACCTGCGGCACCCCACTAGACACTGCCTGCCATTCTGAAAAGGACCCATTAATTACTACTCTTTGCTTCCTGTTTGCCAACCAGTTCTCTATCCATGTAAATACCCTACTCTCAATACCATGTACTCTAAATTTGCGCACTAATCTCTTGTGTGGGACCTTGTCAAATGCTTTTTCACAGTCAAGATACACCAAATCCACTGGCTCTCCCTTATCCGTTCTATATGTTACATCCTCAAAAAATTCCAAAAGATTAGTCAATGATTTCACCTTCATAATTTCATGCTGACTTTGATCGATCCCGTCACTGCTTTCCAAATGTGCTGCTGTGAACAAAGTTTCAAGCATAGGCCAGGCTAAGCCAAACAAAATGCATTTTCATTTCACTTCCACTGTCATTTCAGTTTCAAGCTCAGGGCAGGCCGAGACAAACAGCTCATTGCATTCTCATTTCACTTCCATTGCCATTGCAGTTTAAAGCACAGGGCAGGCCAAACAGCTATTTGCGTTTTCATTTCACTTCCATTGCCATTGCAGGTTCAAGCACAGGGCAGGCAAAGCCAAACAGCTGATTGCATTTTCATTTCACTTCCATTGCCATTGCAGATTCAAGCACAGGGCAAGCAGAGACAAACAGCTGATTGCATTTTCATTTCACTTCCATTGGCATTGCAGTTTCAAACATAGGGCAGGCCTAACCAAACAGCTGAATGTATTTTCATTTCACTTCCATTGCCATTGCAGTTTCAAGCACAGGGCAGACCAAGCCAAAAGGCTGATTGCATTTTCATATCACTTCCATTGCCATTGGAGCTACAAGCACAGGGCAGGCCAAGCCAAACAGGTCATTACATTTTCATTTCTCTTCCATTGCCATTGTAATTTCAAGCACAGGCAGGCCAAGCCAAACAGATCATTGCATTTTCATTTCACTTCCATTGCCATTGCAGTTTCAAACACAGGGCAGGCCTAACAGATCATTGCATTTTCATGTCACTTCCATTGGCAATGCAGTTTCAAGCACAGGACAGGCCAAGCCAAACAGAATGCATTTACATTTCACTTCCACTTTCATTGCAGTTTCAAGCACAGGACAGGACAAGCCAAACATAATGCATTTTCATTTCACTTCCACTGCCATTTCAGTTTCAAGCACAGGGCCGCCAAGCCAAACAGATAGCATTTTCATTTCATTTCCATTGCCATTGCAGTTTCAAGCACAGGGCAGGCTAAACAGATCATTGCATTTTCATTTTACTTGCATTGGCAATGCAGATTAAAGCACAGGACAGGCCAAGCCAAACATAATGCATTCACATTTCACTTCCACTGCCATTGCAGTTTCAAGCACAGGACAGGCCAAGCCAAATAGAATGCATTTTCATATCACTTCCACTGCCATTGCAGTGTCAAGCACAGGGCAGGCCAAGCCAAATAGCCCATTGCATTTTCATTTCACTTCCATTGCCTTTGCAGTTTTAAGCACAGGGCAGGCCAAACAGTTCATTGCATTTTCATTTCACTTCCATTGCCATTGCAGTTTCAAGCACAGGGCAGGTCCAAGCCAAACAGCCCATTGCATTTACATTTCACTTCCACTGCCAGTGCAGTTTCAAGCACAGGACAGACCAAGCCAAACAGCTGATTGCATTTTCATTTCACTGCAGTTTCAAGCATAAGGCAGGCCAAACAGCTCCATTGCATTTTCATTTCTCTTCGATTGCCAATGAAATTTCAACACAGGACAGGCCAAGCAAAACAGCTCAATGGATTTTCATATCATTTCCATTGTCATTGCAGTTTCAAGCACAGGGCAGGCCGAACAGCTCATTACATTTTCACTTCACTTCAATTGGCAATGCAGATTCAAGCATAGGACAGGCCAAGCCAAACATAATGCCTTTACATTTCACTTCCACTGCCATTGCAGTGTCAAGCACAGGGCAGGTCAAGCCAAAGAGCTCATTGCAATTTCGTTTCGCTTCCATTGCCATTGCAGTTTCAAGCATAGGGTAGGCCGAACAGCTAATTTCATTTTCATATCCCTTCCATTCCCATTGCAGTTTCAAGCACAGGGCAAGATAAGCCAAACAGCTCATTGTATTTTCAATTCACTTTCATTGCCATTGCTGTTTCGAGCACAGGGCAGGCCAAGTCAAACAGCTCATTGCATTTCCTTTTCACTTCAATTGCCAATGCAGTTTCAAGCAAAGGGCAGGCCAAGCCAAACAGCTCATAGAATTTTCATTTCACTTCCATTGCCATTGCAGTTTCAAGCACAGGGCAGGCCAAGCAACTCATTGCATTTTCATATCACTGTCGTTGCCATTGCTGTTTCAAGCACAGGGCAGGCCAAACAATTCATTGCCTATTCGCCACTTCCATTGGCAATGCAGTTTGAAGCTCAGGACAGGCCAAGCCATACAGCTAATTGAATTTTCATTTATCTTCCATTGCCATTGCAGTTTCAAGCACAGGGCAGGCCTATAGCTCGTTGCATTTTCACTTCACTTCCATTTGCAATGCTGTTTAATGCACAGGATAAGCCAAGCCAAACAGAATGCATTTACATTTCACTTCCACTGCCATTGCAGTGTCAAGCACAGGGCAGGCCAAGCCATACAGCTCATTGCATTTTCATTTCACTTCCATTGCCATTGCAAATTCAAGCACAGGGCAGGCCAAACATTCAATTGCATTTTCATTTCACTTCAATTGCCATTGCAGTTTCAAGCACAGGGCAGGCTAAGCCAAGCATCTGATTGCATTTTTATTTCACTTCCATAGCCATTGCAGTTTCAAGCACATGGCAGACCGAGCCAAACAGCTCATTGCATTTTCATTTCACCTCCATTGGCAATGCAGATCCAAGCACAGGACAGGCCAAGCCAAACATAATGTCGTAACATTTCACTTCCACTGCCATTGCAGTGTCAAGCACAGGGCAGGCCAAGCCAAAGTGCTCATTGCATTTCCGTTTCACTTTCATTGCCATTGCAGTTTCAAGCACAGAGCAGGCCAAACAGCTCATTGCATTTTCATTTCACCTCCATTGCCATTGCAGTTTCAAGCACAGGGCAGGCCAAGCCAAATAGCTGATTGCATTTTCATTTCACTTCCATTGACATTGCAGTTTAAAGCACAGGGCAGGCCAAGCCAGACAGCTCATTGAATTTTCATTTCATTTCCATTGCCATTCCAGTTTAAAGAAAATGGCAGGCCGATCAGCTCATTGCATTTTCACTTCACTTCCATTGGCAATGCAGATTCAAGCACAGGACAGGCCAAACCAAAAATAATGCATTTACTTTTCACTTCCACTGCTATTGCAGTTTCAAGCACAGGACAGGCCAAGCCAAACAGCTGATTGCAATTTAAGTTCACCTCCATTGCCATTGCAGTTTCAAGCACAGGGCAGGCTGAACTGAACAGCTGATTGCATTTTCATTTTACTTCCATTGCCATTGCAGTTTCCAGCACAGGATAGGCCAAGCCAAACAGCTGAAATGAAAATGCAATGAGCTCTTTGGCTTGGCCTGCCTTGTGCTTGACACTGCAATGGCAGTAGAAGTGAAATGAAAATGCATTCTGTTTGGCTTTGCCTGTCCTGTGCTTGAAACTGCATCGCAAATGGTAGTGAAGTGAAAATGCAATGAGCAGTGTCAAGCACAAGGCAGGCCAAGCCACAGAGCTCATTGCATTTTCATATCAGCTGTTTGGCTTGGCCTATCCTGTGCTGGAAACTGCAATGGCAATGGAAGTAAAATGAAAATGCAATCAGCTGTTCAGTTTTATTTCACTTCCATTGCCATTGTAGTATCAAGCAAAGTGCTGGCCAAGCCAAACAGATCATAGCATTTTCATTTTATTTCCATTGCCATTGCAGTTTCAAGCACAGGGCTGGCCAAGCCAAACAGCTCATTGCATTTTCAATTCACTTTCATTGCCATTGCAGTTTCGAGCACAGGGCTGGCCAAGTCAAACAGCTCATTGCATTTTCATTTCACTTCCATACTATTGCAGTTGCATTTCATGGCACAGGACAGCAGCCATTTTAGCAAGCACAGGCAGGCCAAGCAACAGCCTCATTTTTCATTTCACTTCCATTGCATTTCAAGCACAGTCATTGCATATCACTTCCATTGCCATTGCTGTTTCAAGCACAGGGCAGGCCAAACAGCTCATTGTATTTTCACCACTTCTATTGGCAATGCAGTTTGAAGCACAGGAGAGGCCAATCCATACAGCTCATTGCATTTTCACTTCACTTCCATTTGCATTGCAGTTTCAAGCACAGGACAAGCCAAGCCAAACAGAATGCATTTACATTTCACTTCCACTGCCATTGCAGTGTCAAGCAGAGGGCAGGCCAAGCCATACAGCTCGTTGCATTTTCATTTCACTTCCATTGCCATTGCAGTATCAGGCACAGGCAGGCCAAACAGCTCATTGTATTTTCACCACTTCTATTGGCAATGCAGTTTGAAGCACAGGAGAGGCCAATCCATACAGCTCATTTCATTTTCACTTCACTTCCATTTGCATTGCAGTTTCAAGCACAGGACAAGCCAAGCCAAACAGAATGCATTTACATTTCACTTCCACTGCCATTGCAGTGTCAAGCAGAGGGCAGGCCAAGCCATACAGCTCGTTGCATTTTCATTTCACTTCCATTGCCATTGCAGTATCAGGCACAGGCAGGCCAAACCAAACAGCTGATTGCATTTTCATTTCACTTCCGTTGGCAATGCAGTTTCAAGTACTGGGTCAGCTAACAGCCCATTGCATTTACATTTCTATTCCATTCCCATTGTAAATTCAAGCACAGGACAGGTTAAGCCAAACAGTTCAATGGAGTTTCATGTCACTTCCATTGGAATTGCAGTTTCAATCACAGGGCAGGCCGAACAGCTCATTGCATTTTCATTTCACTTCACTTCCATTGGCAATGCAGTTTCAAGCACAGGACAGGTCAAGCCAAACATGATGCATTTACATTTCACCACCACTGCCATTGCAGTTTCAAGCACAGGACAGGCCAAGCCAAACAGAATGCATTTTCATTTCACTTCCACTGTCATTAAAGTGTCAAGCACAGGGCAGGCCAAGCCAAAGAGAATGCATTTGCATTTCACTTCCACTTTCATTGCAGTTTCACGCACGGGACCGGGCAGGCCGAACAGCTCATTGTATATTCACTTCACTTCCATTGGCAATTCACTTCACTTCCATTGGAATTGCAGTTTCAATCACAGGGCAGGCCGAACAGCTCATTGCATTTTCATTTCACTTCACTTCCATTGGCAATGCAGTTTCAAGCACAGGACAGGTCAAGCCAAACATGATGCATTTACATTTCACCACCACTGCCATTGCAGTTTCAAGCACAGGACAGGCCAAGCCAAACAGAATGCATTTTCATTTCACTTTCACTGTCATTAAAATGTCAAGCACAGGGCAGGCCAAGCCAAACAGCTCATTCCATTTTCATTTCACTTCCATTGCCATTGCAGTTTCAAGCACAAGGCAGGCCAAACAGCTCATTGCATTTTCATTTCACTTACATTGCCATTGCACTTTCAAGCACAGGGCAGGCCAAGCCATACAGCTCATTGCGTTTTAATTTTACTTGCATTGCCATTGCAGTTTCAAGCACAGGGCAGGCTGAACTGAACAGCTGATTGCATTTTCATTTTATTTCCATTGCCATTGCAGTTTCCAGCACAGGGCAAGCTGAACCGAACAGCTGATTGCATTTTCATTTCACTTCCATTGCCATTGCAGTTTCAAGCACAGCGAAGGCCAAGCCATACAGCTTATTGAATTTTCATTTCACTTCCATTGCCATTGCAGTTTCAAGCACAGGGCAGGCCGAACAGCTCATTGCATTTTCACTAAACTTCCATTGGCAATACGGTTTCAAACACAGGACAGGCAAAGCCAAATATAATGCGTTTACATTTCACTTCTATTGCCATTGCAGTTTCAAACACAGGGCAGGCCGAGCCAAACAGCTTATTGCATTAGCCATACAACTCATTGAATTTTCATTTCACTTCCATTGCCATTGCAGTTTGAAGCACAGGGCAGGCCAAACAGCTCATTAAATTTTCACTTCACTTCCATTTGCAATGCAGTTTCAAGCACAGGACAGGCCAAGCCAAACAGTATGCATTTACATTTCACTTCCACTGCCATTGCAGTGTCAAGTACTGGGCAGGCCAAGCCAAACAGCTCATTGCCTTTTCATTTCGCTGCCATTGACATTTCAGTTTCAAGCACAGGGCAGGCCGAGCCAAACAGCTTATTGCATTTTCATTTCACTACCATTGTCATTGCAGTTTCAAGGACAGGGCTGACTGAGCCAAGAGCTCATTGCATTTTAATGTTACTTCCATTGCCATTGCAGTTTAAAGCGCAGGGCAGACCGAGCCATACAGTTCATTGCATTTTCATTTCACTTCCATTGCCAATGCAGTTTCAAGCAGAGGACAGGCCAAGCCAAACAGCTCAATAGATTTTCATGCCACTTCCATTGCCATTGCAGTTTCAAGTACATGGCAGTCCGAACAGCTCATTGCATTTTCACTTCACCACCACTGGCAATGCAGTTTCAAGCACAGGACAGGCCAAGCCAAACATAATGCATTTACATTTCACTTCCGCTGCCATTACAGTTTCAAGCACAGGAGAGGTCAAGCCAAACAGAATGCATTTTCATTTCACTTCCACTGCCATTGCAATGTCAAGCACAGGGCAGACCAAGCCAAACAGCTCATTGCATTTTCATTTCGCTTCCGTTGTCATTGCAGTTTCAGGCACAGGCAGGCCAAACCAAACAGCTGATTGCATTTTCATTTCACTTCCGTTGGCAATGCAGTTTCAAGCACTGGGCCGGCTAAACAGCCCATTGCATTTACATTTCTATTCCATTCCCATTGTAAATTCAAGCACAGGACAGGCTAAGCCAAACAGTTCAATAGATTTTCATGTCACTTCCATTGGAATTGCACTTTCAATCACAGGGCAGGCCAAACAGCTCTTTGCATTTTCACTTCACTTCCATTGGCAATGCAGTTTCAAGCACAGGACAGGTCAAGCCAAACATAATGCATTTACATTTCACTACCACTGCCATTGCAGTTTCAAGCACAGGACAGGCCAAGCCAAACAGAATGCATTTTCATTTCACTTCCACTGTCATTACAGTGTCAAGCACAGGGCAGGCCAAGCCAAAGAGAATGCATTTGCATTTCACTTCCACTTTCATTGCAGTTTCACGCACGGGACCGGGCAGGCCGAACAGCTCATTGCATATTCACTTCACTTCCATTGGCAATGCAGTTTCAAGCACAAGGCAGGCCAAACAGCTCATTGCATTTTCATTTCACTTACGTTGCCATTGCACTTTCAAGCACAGGGCAGGCCAAGCCAAACAGCTCATTGCATTTTAATTTTACTTGCATGACATTGCAGTTTCAAGCACAGGGCAGGCTGAACCGAACAGCTGATTGCATTTTCATTTTACTTCCATTGCCATTGCCGTTTACAGCACAGGGCAGGCTGAACCGAACAGCTGATTGCATTTTCATTTCACTTCAATTGCCATTGCAGTTTCAAGCACACGGCAGTCCAAACAACCCATAGCATTTTCATTTCTCTTCCATTGCCATTGTAATTTCAAGCACAGGGCAGGCCAAGCCAAACAACTCAATGGATTTTCATGTCACTTCCATTGCCATTGCAATTTCAAGCACAGGGCAGGCTGAACAGCTCATTGCATTTTCACTTCACTTCCACTGGCAATGCAGTTTCAAGCACAGGACAGGCCAAGCCAAAGATAATGCATTTACATTTCACTTCCACTGCCATTGCAGTTTCAAGCACAGGTCAGGTCAAGCCTTAAAGAATGAATTTTCATTTCACTTCTACTGCCATTGCAGTGTCAAACACAAGGCAGGCCAAGCCAAACAGCCCATTGCATTTTCCTTTCGCTTACATTGCCAATGCAGTTTCAAGCACACGGCAGACCGAGCCAAACAGCTCATTGCATTTTCATTTCACTTCGATTGCCATTGCAGTTTCAAGCACAGGGCAGACCGAGCCAAACAGCTCATTGCATTTTCATTTCACTTCCACTGCCATTGCAGTTTCAGTAACAGGCATGCCAAACCAAACAGCTCATTGCATTTTCATTTCACTTCCATTACCAATGCAGTTTCAAGCACAGGGCAGGCCAGCCAGCCCATTGCATAATGCGTTTACATTTCACTTCCATTGCCATTGCAGTTTCAAGCACAGGGTACGCTGAACAGCTCATTGCATTTTCATTTCACTCCCATTTCAATTGCAGTTTTAAGCATCGGGCAGGCCAAGCCAATCATCCGATTACATTTTCATTTCACTTCCATTGCCATTGCAGTTACAAGCACAGGACAGGCCGGGTCAAGTAGCACATTGCATTTTCATTTCATTTCCACAACCATTGCAAATTCAAGCACAGGGCAGACCAAGCCAAACAGCTCATTGCATTTTCATTTCACTGCCATTGCCATCGCAGTTTCAAGCAGAGCGCAGGCCAAGCCAAACAGCTGATTACATTTTCATTTCACTGTCATTGCCATTGCAGTTTCAAGCACAGGGCAGGCCTAGCCATACTGCTCATTGAATTTTCATTTCACTTCCATTGCCATTGCAGTTTCAAGCACAGGGCAGGCAGAACAGCTCATTGCATTTTCACTAAACTTTCATTGGCAATGCAGTTTCAAGCACGGGACAGGCCAATCCAAAAATAATGCTTTTACATTTCACTTCCATTGCCATTGCAGTTTCAAGCACAGGGCAGGCTGAACCAAACAGCTCATTGCAATTTCATTTCACTTCCATTGCCATTGCAGTTTCAAGCACAGGGCAGGCAGAACAGCTCATTTGCATTTTCACTTACACTTTCAAGCACAGGCAGCAGAACAGCTTGGCAAAGCGGTTTCAAGCACGGGACAGGCCAACCCAAAAAATAATCCTTTTACATTTCACTTCCATTGCCATTGCAGTTTCAAGCACAGGGCAGGCTGAACCAAACAGCTCATTGCAATTTCATTTCACTTCCATTGCCATTGCAGTTTCAAGCACAGGGTACGCCGAACAGCTCATTGCATTTTCATTTCACTGCCATTGCCATTGCAGTTTTAAGCACATGGCAGGCTGAACTTAACAGCTGATTGCATTTTTCATTTCACTTCCATTGTCATTGAAGATTCAAGCACAGGGCAGGCCTAGCCATACTGCTCATTGAATTTTCATTTCACTTCCATTGCCATTGCAGTTTCAAGCACAGGGCAGGCAGAACAGCTCATTGCATTTTCACTAAACTTTCATTGGCAATGCGGTTTCAAGTAAGGGACAGGCCAACCCAAAAATAATGCTTTTACATTTCACTTCCATTGCCATTGCAGTTTCAAGCACAGGGCAGGCTGAACCAAACAGCTCATTGCAATTTCATTTCACTTCCATTGCCATTGCAGTTTCAAGCACAGGGCAGGCAGAACAGCTCATTGCATTTTCACTACACTTTCATTGGCAATGCGGTTTCAAGCACGGGACAGGCCAACCCAAAAATAATCCTTTTACATTTCACTTCCATTGCCATTGCAGTTTCAAGCACAGGGCAGGCTGAACCAAACAGCTCATTGCAATTTCATTTCACTTCCATTGCCATTGCAGTTTCAAGCACAGGGTACGCCGAACAGCTCATTGCATTTTCATTTCACTGCCATTGCCATTGCAGTTTTAAGCACATGGCAGGCTGAACTTAACAGCTGATTGCATTTTTCATTTCACTTCCATTGTCATTGAAGATTCAAGCACAGGGCAGGCCTAGCCATACTGCTCATTGAATTTTCATTTCACTTCCATTGCCATTGCAGTTTCAAGTACAGGGCAGGCCAACAGCTCATTGCATTTGCACCTCACTTCCATTTGCAATGCAGTTTCAAGCACTGGGCAGGCCAAGTGAAACAGCTCATAGCATTTTCATTTCACTTTAATTGACATTGTAGTATCAAGCTAAGCCAAACATAATGCATGTACATTTCACTTCCACTTTTATTGCAGTTTCACGCACAGGACAGGACAAACCAATCAGAATGCATTTTAATTTCACTTCCACTGCCATTTCAGTTTGAAGCACAGGTCTGGCCAAGCCAAACAGCTCATAGCATTTTCATTTCACTTCCATTGCCATTGCAGTTTCAAGCACAGGGTACGCCGAACAGCTCATTGCATTTTCATTTCACTCCCATTTCAATTGCAGTTTTAAGCATAGGGCAGGCCAAGCCAAACATCTGATTACATTTTCATACCGCTTCCATTGCCATTGCAGTTACAAGCACAGGGCAGGCCGAGTCAAACAGCACATTGCATTTTCATTTAACTTCCATTGCCATTGCAGTTTCAAGCACACAGCAGGCCAAGCCAAACAGATCATTGTATTTTCAACTCACTTTCATTGCCATTGCAGTTTCGAGCACAGGGCAGGCCAAGCCAAACAGCTCTTTGCATTTACATTTCACTTCATTTGCCATTGCTGTTTCAAGCACAGGGCAGGCCAAAGAGCTCATTGCATTTTCCCTACTTCCATTGGCAATGCAGTTTCAAGCACAGGAAGGCCAAGCCATACAGCTCATTGAATTTTCATTTCACTTCCATTGCCATTGCAGTTTTAAGCACAGGGCAGGCCAAACAGCTCATTGCATTTACATTTCACCTCATTTTCCATTGCTGTTTCAAGCACAGGGCAGGCCAAAGAGCTCATTGCATTTTCTCTACTTCCATTGGCAATGCAGTTTTCAAGCACAGGACAGGCCAAGCCATACATACAGCTCATTGAATTTTCATTTCACTTTTCCATTGCCATTGCAGTTTCAAGCACAGGGCAGGCTGAACCCGAACTGCTGATTGCATTTTCATTTTTTACTTCCATTGCCATTTCAGTTTCAAACGCAGGTCTGGCCAAGCCAAACAGCTCATTGTATTTTCATTTCACTTCCATTGGCAATGCACTTTCAAGCACAGGGCAGGCCAAGCCAACAGCTGATTGCATTTTCATTTCACTTCCATTGCATTGCAGTTTTCAAGCACAGGGCAGGCCACGTGAAAACAGCTCATAGCATTTGAATTTCACTTTAATTGACATTGTAGTATCAAGCACGGGCAGGCCAAGCCCAACAGAATGCATTTACATTTTACTTCCACTTTCATTGCAGTTTCACGCACACAACAGGACAAGCCAAACAGAATGCATTTTCATTTCACTTCCACTGTCATTTCAGTTTGAAGCACAGGTCAGGCCAAGCCAAACAGCTCATAGCATTTTCATTTCACTTCCATTGCCATTGCAGTTTCAAGCACAGGGCAGGCTGAACCAAACAGCTCATTGCAATTTCATTTCACTTCCATTGCCATTGCAGTTTCAAGCACAGGGCAGGCAGAACAGCTCATTGCATTTTCACTAAACTTTCATTGGCAATGCGGTTTCAAGTAAGGGACAGGCCAACCCAAAAATAATGCTTTTACATTTCACTTCCATTGCCATTGCAGTTTCAAGCACAGGGCAGGCTGAACCAAACAGCTCATTGCAATTTCATTTCACTTCCATTGCCATTGCAGTTTCAAGCACAGGGCAGGCAGAACAGCTCATTGCATTTTCACTAAACTTTCATTGGCAATGCGGTTTCAAGTAAGGGACAGGCCAACCCCAAAATAATGCTTTTACATTTCACTTCCATTGCCATTGCAGTTTCAAGCACAGGGCAGGCTGAACCAAACAGCTCATTGCAATTTCATTTCACTTCCATTGCCATTGCAGTTTCAAGCACAGGGCAGGCAGAACAGCTCATTGCATTTTCACTAAACTTTCATTGGCAATGCGGTTTCAAGCACGGGACAGGCCAACCCAAAAATAATCCTTTTACATTTCACTTCCATTGCCATTGCAATTTCAAGCACAGGGCAGGCTGAACCAAACAGCTCATTGCAATTTCATTTCACTTCCATTGCCATTGCAGTTTCAAGCACAGGGTACGCCGAACAGCTCATTGCATTTTCATTTCACTGCCATTGCCATTGACGTTTTAAGCACATGGCAGGCTGAACTTAACAGCTGATTGCATTTTTCATTTCACTTCCATTGTCATTGAAGATTCAAGCACAGGGCAGGCCTAGCCATACTGCTCATTGAATTTTCATTTCACTTCCATTGCCATTGCAGTTTCAAGTACAGGCAGGCAACAGCTCATTGCATTGCACCTCACTTCCATTTTGCAATGCAGTTTCAAGCACTGGGCAGGCCAAGTGAAACAGCTCATAGCATTTTCATTTCACTTTAATTGACATTGTAGTATCAAGCTAAGCCAAACATAATGCATGTACATTTCACTTCCACTGTTATTGCAGTTTCACGCACAGGACAGGACAAACCAATCAGAATGCATTTTAATTTCACTTCCACTGCCATTTCAGTTTGAAGCACAGGTCTGGCCAAGCCAAACAGCTCATAGCATTTTCATTTCACTTCCATTGCCATTGCAGTTTCAAGCACAGGGTACGCCGAACAGCTCATTGCATTTTCATTTCACTCCCATTTCAATTGCAGTTTTAAGCATAGGGCAGGCCAAGCCAAACATCTGATTACATTTTCATATCGCTTCCATTGCCATTGCTGTTTCAAGCACAGGGCAGGCCAAAGAGCTCATTGCATTTTCCCTACTTCCATTGGCAATGCAGTTTCAAGCACAGGAAGGCCAAGCCATACAGCTCATTGAATTTTCATTTCACTTCCATTGCCATTGCAGTTTTAAGCACAGGGCAGGCCAAACAGCTCATTGCATTTACATTTCACTTCATTTTCCATTGCTGTTTCAAGCACAGGGCAGGCCAAAGAGCTCATTGCATTTTCTCTACTTCCATTGGCAATGCAGTTTCAAGCACAGGACAGGCCAAGCCATACATACAGCTCATTGAATTTTCATTTCACTTCCATTGCCATTGCAGTTTCAAGCACAGGGCAGGCTGAACCGAACTGCTGATTGCATTTTCATTTTACTTCCATTGCCATTTCAGTTTCAAACGCAGGTCAGGCCAAGCCAAACAGCTCATTGTATTTTCATTTCACTTCCATTGGCAATGCACTTTCAAGCACAGGGCAGGCCAAGCCAAACAGCTGATTGCATTTTCATTTCACTTCCATTGCCATTGCAGTTTCAAGCACAGGGCAGGCCACGTGAAACAGCTCATAGCATTTGAATTTCACTTTAATTGACATTGTAGTATCAAGCACGGGGCAGGCCAAGCCCAACAGAATGCATTTACATTTCACTTCCACTTTCATTGCAGTTTCACGCACACAACAGGACAAGCCAAACAGAATGCATTTTCATTTCACTTCCACTGTCATTTCAGTTTGAAGCACAGGTCAGGCCAAGCCAAACAGCTCATAGCATTTTCATTTCACTTCCATTGCCATTGCAGTTTCAAGCACAGGGCAGGCAAAACAGCTCATTGCATTTACATTTCACTTCCTTTGCCATTGCTGTTTCAAGCACAGGGCAGGCCAAACATCTCATTGCATTTTCATTTCTCTTCCATTGGCGATGCAGTTTCAAGCACAGAGAAGGCCAAGCCAAACAGCTCATTGCATTTTCATTTCACTTCCATTGCCATTGCAGTTTCAAACACAGGGCAGGCCAAGCCAAACAGCTCTTTGTATTTTCATTTCACTTCCATTGGCAATGCAGTTTCAAGCACAGGGCAGGCCATGCCAAACAGCTAATTGCATTTTCATTTCACTTCCATTGCCATTGCAGTTTCAAGCACAGGGCAGGCCACGTCATACAGCTCATTGAATATTCATTTCACTTCCGTTGTCATTGCAGTTTCTTTTTTTTTGTTTGTTTATTTTTGTTCGAAGTAAGTACAATAGTGTGGTACTTAAGTACCTAATACATACTTACATATTTCCATTCTTGTACAACTTCATACTTTCGATTTAATAATAAAAGAAATAAAGAGTGTCAGAATAGATAGTCAAATGCGTAGAAACAGAAAGCAAAAGAAATAAAGGACAGAGATGAGAAGTTAAAAGATTGAAAGAAAAGGAGAAAGTAATGAAAAGAAAGATTAGGAGGGATCTACCTATTTCGTATTTTTGCCCATCCATCACCCGGTTCTAAACCATATAATTTCTAAGGTTATGTTATGTTGCACCATATGCTTGTAAAAAGTTGATAAAAGGAGACCAAATCTTTAAGAATAGGTCTACTTTGCCTAGTAGGAGGAATCTCATTTCTTCAAGATGTAGCATTTCAGACATGCTTGAAATCCACATTTTGAATGTTGGCGTAGGTACGTTTTCACAAAATTTGAGTATACGTTTTTTTGCTGTTATTAGACCGTAATTAAGAAAAGCTTCTTGGAATATAGTTAGTTTACTTCCCTCTTCCATTGATCCAAAGATAATCAGTTCTGTATTGGGGTTCAATTTTGTGTTAAATATTTTTGTAAAAATTCAAAAAATTTCATTCCAAAATGTATACAGTTTTGTACAAGAGACAAAGGAATGTGCTATAGTGGCAGTTTGAATTAGACATTTGTCGCAGATGTGGGAAACATTTGAAAATATTTTATTCAGTCTTGTTTTCGAATAATATAATCTATGTAAAATTTTAAATTGAATTAGGTTATGTCTTACATTCATTGAACATTTGTTTACATATAATATAATATAATATAATTTTTATCCCATCTATTGTTCAGAATTTTTATCAATAACTCTTGTTCCCAGTCCCTTCTAATTACCTCTGTCATTGGTGTTTCTATATTTAGAATTATATTATATAAGTAGGATATTAAATTGCTTGATTCTGCCTTTCTATTCATTCCTTCCTCCAATAAATCTGGGGTTAAAGTTTGATAACCTTGTATATACTTTTTCAAATAATCTTGAATTTGAAGGTATTTGAAATATTGATTACTTTTCAAATTATATTTTAGTTGTAATTGTTGGAATTATAAAAATGTTCCCATTTCATACATATCTCCCATCATTGTAATTCCTATTCTTTCCCAATGGATAAACGTTTTATCAATAATGGATGGTTTCAATGTGGGATTATTAGCTATTGGAGAAAGAAGCGATAATTTTCTTAATTTTAAAGTTAGTTTTATTTGTTTCCAAATTCGTATTATACTATGAATAATTGGATTCTTCTTTTATATTATATTGTTCAGTTTTATCGGGGAAAGAAGGATCGCTCCTATATTATAAGGGGAACAATCCTCTTTCTCCATTCTTATCCAATCTACCTGTTGGGCAGAACTGTCCAACCAGTAGATTATATTTTTAATATTCACTGCCCAATAATAATACAATAACTTAGGGAGTGTCAGTCCCCCTGATTCTTTAGATTTACACAAGTGTTTTTTTTTTAATTCTGTGTGATTTATAATCCCATATGAAATTTATAATATCAGAATCTAGTTTTTTAAGGAATTTTTTAGGTAAGTATATTGGTATTGATTGAAATAGGTACAATATTTGTGGTAAGAAGATCATTTTTATCGCGTTTATTCTGCCTATTAAAAACATCGGCAGTGTTTTCCAAAATTTAATCAACCCATTTAATTTAGTTAATAAAGGCATATAGTTTGCATTGAGTGATGATTTATAGTTCCTAGTAATTTGGATGCCCAAATACTTAAATTTTTCTGTTGTAATTCTAAAAGGGAATTTCAACAGATGTGTCGATTCTTGAGGTTTTATCGTCATAATTTCACTTTTGTTCCAATTTATTCTATATCCTGAAAAAGAACCAAATTCCACTATTAAATTTAGTATATTTGGTATGCTAATTTGCGAATTTGTAATATATAATAATATGTCATCTGCATATAATGAAATTTTATTACTTGAGCATTTGGTATTATATCCATGAATATTCGGATGACTTCTTATACTTTCAGCTAAAGGCTCTATCACTAGTGCAAATAGAAAGGGCGATAACGCGCACCCCTGCCTATTGCCCCTTGCTAATTGGAATTTCGGGGATAATATATTATTAGTCAGTATTCCAGCCGTCGGCTTATCATATAATAATTTTACCCATGAGATAAAACTATCTCCCATGTTAAATTTTTCCAATACTTTGAATAAATATAGCCATTCTACTTGATCGAAAGCTTTTTCTGCATCCAATGAAATAATTGCTAGTTCTTCTTCAGTATTATGTGAGTACATTATATTAGACAGCCGTCTCAAATTGTTAAATGAGTATCTCTTTGGTATAAACCCTGTTTGGTCCGGATTTATTAGTTTACTAACATATTTACTCAATCTTCTCGCTAGGGTCTTTGCTAATATTTTTTGGTTTGTATTTAGGAGTAATATAGCTCTATATGAGCCTGGGTCTTCTAGATATTTATCCTTTTTTGGTATAAGTGTAATAGTTGACTCAGTTAGTGTTTCTGGTAGTTTATTTTCTTTAAAAGCGTGTATATATAAATCTTGCAACCGTGAAGAAATCTCGTAAATCTTTTATAGAATTCATTACTAAAGCCATCTGGTCCTGGCGTTTTGCCATTCTTCAACGAACTTATTGTTTCTTCTATTTCCTGTAGTGTAATCTGAGCTCCTAATCCTTCTTGTTACACCATATTTAATTTTGGAAGATTACAATTGCCTAAGAAATTTGTAATTTGAGTATTATTTGCAGAGGTTTTCGATGTATATAAGTTTTGATAAAATTGAGCAAATGTTTTATTAATATCTTTAGGTAGTGTTAGTAATTCCCCTTTATCTGATTTAATTTTATTAATTGTATTTTCTGTTTCCTGTTTGTTCAGTTGGCGTGCTAGGAGTTTATGAGGTTTATCACTAAATTCGAAATTTTCTTGTTTTGTAATTTGAAATAATCTTATTATTCTGGCCGATAAAATTTTATTTAATTTATATTTTAGTATTGTTATCTTATTATGTTTATCTATAGTTGGTTCTTTGGCATTTTCTAAATCTAATTGTCTAATTTCTTGTTCTAACTGCAATTGTTCAGTATTATTCTTTTTATTTTGGAAAGCTTGATATGAGATTATAGTTCCTCTAATAAATGCCTTAAAAGTTTCCCATAATAAGGAGGGTGAAATATCTGGTGTATCATTTGTCTCAAAGAAGAACATCATCTGCTCTTTTAAATATGTACAACCTTGTGAGTTGTTTAAGATTTGGGGGCTAAACCTCAAAAACGAATTTTTATCAGGCATTCCTTCTAATTTTAAAGAAAAAGTTAACGGGGAATGATCAGAAATAATACTATTATGATATTTAGAATTATATGTATATGGAATTAGTTTTGTGTCCACTAAGAAATAATCAATACGTGAATATGTTTTATGTACTGTTGAATAAAATGAATATTCCCTACCTACTGGGTTAGCAATCCTCCATACATCTGTTATATTAGTATTTTTCATGTATGTATTTAGGAGTTCACTAGTTTTAGATTTTATGTTAGTCCTTTTTTGTTTTGCTGATTTATCCAAATATGGATATAAAACACAATTCAAATCTCCCCCTATTATCACATTTTGATGGGTAAGTTCTGAAATTATATCCAAAATTTTACTAAAGAATTGGGGGTTGTCAAAATTAGGAGCATAAATATTTTCAAAATAAGTGGAGTAGAATAAATTTCTCCCGTGACTATGACGTACCTCCCCTCTTTATCTGCTATGGTTTTCTTTAATTTAAATGGTATACCTTTACAAATGATAATAGCTGTGCCTCTAGATTTAGAAGTAAATGAAGAGTAGTATGTTTGCCCAATCCAATTTGCCTTCAATCTTATCTGTGTTTGATATTTCAGATGCGTCTCTTGTAAGAAAATGATGTCACTGTTTAAGGCTTTTAATAGGGCAAAGAACTTACCCCTTTTAATTGGTTCATTAGCGCCCCTTATATTCCAACTACAAAATGTGATTCCTCCAGTTTTCTTTTGTTTATCGTCTTGCATTATGAATCATGTTAATACCTTTACTTCATATGGTGCAACCAAGAACCTTATAACTCCAGATGAAGGATGGTCATCCCCAGCTGTTAAGTTTTGTTGGCATCTCCCCTTCAGAATAAACCTTGAAAAAGACCAGAAAGTGTAGAGTCGTGAAAAGATAATTAACAAACAAAAAGTGATATTATAATATCCAAAAATAAAGATATTATAATTAAAAACAAACCACAGGTGGTAGAAAAATTCTTATTGACTTCCGCAGATGTTTTTATATGTTTCGCTCTGCCCCCTTGACCAATTATTATTATTTGGAAGAGAGAGCGATACAAAGTTCAAAAATATATATATAAAATAAAACGCACTCCAATAACTAGATTAGAAATGTATCTTCAAAGAGGAAAAACAAAATAAAGAATAGTTTCCAACACTAAGTATATACTTAGATATATCAGTAATTATGTTAATTATATATCCATATCTATCAATATGCCTAGATTTATTACAATTAATTCTCAAACTTTTGTATCAGACAACAGCAGGTTCCAAGGGGTTAACCAGATACAGACCCTTGGATAACTTCCAAGTGTCTGAGTCTCCTCCCCCCCCCCTTATGCGCAATCTAGACGAAGTCTACTATATCCAAAACATTTGTTAATATATTATTAATACTTATCAATCATATTTAACTCATTATTCTTATTAGCAAATAATTAACATCATGAAATAAACATCAGCTATAGTTAAGCTATGCCTTAATATTACACAATTTTATTAATTATATTTTATGTTAGTATGTAATTATATATTTCTTAAATCATAAATTTCTATATACAAGTCCATAGATAATATTCTATATTACACTATATTCTCAATTCATTTTCCCCGCCAGTTTCTCTTCTTTGTCAATCCTTTGTTGAAATGAAACATAAAATCCGACCTTGAATTAACATTCCAAAGATAAAATGGCTAGACAACGCCTCGAGGAAAGTTCGCCATTTTAACAAGAGCAATCTTTTTTGTATGTTTAAAAAAAAAAGACACAATCGTTTCTTTGTCATTTCTCCTCGGTGTTATTGTAGGAGACCAACTCCTAATGATCAGTAGTCCTCCTTTGTGATACTTTGTGCATATTTAAATGCCTCTTCTGGATCCGTGAATGCATGTTCTACATAGTTATAAGGGTATTCTATCCCATATCTTACTCCCTTGACCTTCAGTAGCCTTCTCGTGTTTGAAAAGTTGTCCCTCTTTTCCATGATTTCAGCTGGAAAATCACGGAAGAATTGTAGTTTATCCTCTCCAAACATCACATTCACTCCATATGGAATCTTTTTCATAATTCCTTCCAGGGTTGAAATGTCATAGAATTTCAGAATAATCTGTGTTGGGGGGGCAGTTAAGCTTGCTTGAGTCTTACGTCGGACCCGGTGAGCCATATCTATTCTCGGGGCTTCAGGCAGCTTAAGTACTTGTTTGAGTAAGTTGGCAGCAAACTCCTGAAAGTTTTGTCCACTCTCCTTTCCCTCTTTTACTCCAATTATCCTCAAATTTTGCCTCCTTGATCTTGCTTCCAAGTCCATACATTTATGCTTCATTTTAGCAAGCTCCCTCCCAGTGCTTCCTTGTTCCTTTTTTAGTCTCTTTATCGCCTTAGCCATCTCAGTTATCGTATTGTCCATTCCTTCCATAGCCGCCTCAGTAGATTTTAGCATTGCATCCAGCTTTTTATTACAATCCTTATCAACCCGTTTAATTTTTTTGTTTAAATCCTCCTCAACCTCGACCACACGGTTGGTTAAGTCATCAATTTTCCCCATCAGCGTATCATTACCTTGTTTAATTTTTTCAGAGAGGCTTTTGTCCAGCGTGACATTCCCCTCTTGTATCGCTTTAGAAATAACTTAATTTACTGAAACTAATACTGACTTTTCCAGATGTTCCATGTGTTCCCTGTGTTCCTCCATTAAAGTCAATTCTGTAGAAGGATTTCGGGAATCAACTTCTTCTTCTGAACTTCCAGCTGATGTTTAAGGGGATTGAGGAGTCTTTTCAATTTTTTTCAAGTAGGTTCTTGTAGCAGGTCTTAAAGCGGCCTTTGCAGGCTTCTGGCAAGGTTTCTGTTTTTTCATTTAAAACTGCAATTATTCTCTGTTATCAGCAGGATTTCTGATAACACACAATTAAATAGCAGCTCCGGTAGTTATTTTCAGAACTCCCCCATCTTCCAACTCATATTTTAGCACATTAAAACATTCTTCGGGAGCAGAGCGAAACAGCGATGTCTCTCACCCCACCATTGAACCCACCGGAAGTGCCATTGCAGTTTCAACCACAGGGCAGGCCAACAGCTCATTGCATTTTCACTTCACTTCCATTTCCGATGCACAGGACAGGTCAAGCCAAACATAATGCATTTTCATTTCACTTCTACTGCCATTGCAGTGTCAAGCACAGGGCAGGCCAAGCCAAAGAGCTCATTGCATTTTAATTTCGTTTCCATTGCCATTGCAGTTTCAAGCACAGGGCAGGCCAAACATCTCATTGCATTTTCATCTCACTTCCATTGCCATTGCATTTTCAAGCACAGGGCAGGCTGAGCCATACAGCTCATTGCATTTTCATTCCACCTCCATTGCCATTGCAGTTTCAAGCACAGGGCAGACTGAGCCAAACAGCTCATTGCATTTTAATTTCACTTCCATTGCCATTGCTGTTTCAGGCACAGGGCAGGCCAAGCCAAACAGCTAATTGCATTTTCATTTCACTTCCATTGCCATTGCAGTTTCAAACACAGGGCAGGCCAAGCCAAACAGCTCATTGTATTTTCATTTCACTTCCATTGGCAAAGCCGTTTCAAGCACAGGGCAGGCCAAGCCAAACAGCTCATTGCATTTTCATTTCACTTCCATAGCCATTGCAGTTTCAAGCACAGGGCAGGCCCAGCCAAACAGCTCATTGCACTTTCATTTCACTTCCATTGACATTGTAGTATCAAGCACAGGGCAGGCCAAGTCAAACAGAATGCATTTACATTTCACTTCCACTTTCATTGCAGTATCACGCAGAGGACAGGACAAGCCAAACAGAATGCATTTTCACTTCACTTCCACGGCCATTGCAGTTTCAAGCACATGGCATGCCAAACATCTGATTGCATTTTCATTTCACTTCCATTGGCATTGCAGTTTCAAGCACAGGGCAGACCGAGGCAAACAGCTCATTGCAATTTCATTCGACTTCCATTGCCATTGCAATTTCAAGCACAGGGCAGACTGAGCCAAACACCTCATTGCATTTTCATTTCACTTCCATTGCCATTGCAGTTTCACGCACAGGACAGGACAAGCCAAACAGAATGAATTTTCACCGGTTCCATTGGCAATGCAGTTTCAAGCACAGGACAGGCCAAGCCATACAGCTCATTGAAGTTTCATTTCACTTCCATTACCATTGCAGTTTCAAGCACAGGGCAGGCCGAGCCAAACAGCTCATTGCATTTCATTTCACATCCATTGCCATTGCAGTTTCTAGCACAGGGCAGGATAAGCCAAACAGCTCATTGCATTTTCATTTCACTTGCATTGCCATTGCAGTTTCAAGCACAGGGCAGGCCAGGCCAAACAGCTGATTGCTTTTCATTTAATTTCCATTGCCATTGCAGTTTCAAGCACAGGGCAGGCCAAGCCAAACAGCTCATTGCATTTTCATTTCACTTCCATTGACATTGTAGTATCAAGCACAGGGCAGGCCAAGCCAAACAGAATGCATTTACATTTCACTTCCACTTTAATTGCAGTTTCACGCACAAGACAGGACAAGTCAAACAGAATGCATTTTCATTTCACTTCCACTGCCATTTCAGTTTCAAGCACAGGGCAGGCCAAGCATCTCATTGCATTTTCATTTCACTTCCATTGCCATGGCAGTTTCAAGCACAGGGCAGACCGAGCCAAACAGCTCATTGCATTTTCATTTCACTTCCATTGCCATTGCAGTTTCAAGCACAGGGCAGACTGAGCCAAACAGCTCATTGCATTTTCATTTCACTTCCATTGCCATTGCAGTTTCAAGCACAGGACAGGACAAGCCAAACAGAATGCATTGTCACCGCTTCCATTGACAATGCAGTTTCAAGCACAGGACAGGCCAAGCCGTACAGCTCATTGAAGTTTCATTTCACTTCCATTGCCATTGCAGTTTCCAGTACAGTTGAGGCCGAGACAAACATTGCATTTTCATTTCACTTCCATTGCCATTGCAGTTTCAAGCACAGGGCAGGCCAAGCCATACAGCTCATTGAATATTCATTTCACTTCCGTTGCCATTGCAGTTTCAACCACAGGGCAGGCCAACAGCTTATTGCATTTTCAATTCACTTCCATTTCCGATGCAGTTTCAAGCACAGGACAGGCCAAGCCAAATAGAATACATTTACATTTCCCTTCCACTGCCATTGCAGTGTCAAGCACAGGGCATGCCAAGCCAAACTGCTCATTTCATTTCACATCCATTGCCAGTGCAGTTTCAAGCACACGGCAGGCCAAACAGCCTATTGCATTTTCATTTCTCTCCTATTGCCATTGTAATTTCAAGCACAGGACTGGCCAAGCCAAACAGCTCAAAGGATTTTCATGTCACTTCCATTGCCATAGCAGTTTCAAGCACAGAGCAGGCCGAACAGATTGCATTTTCACTTCCCTTCCTCTGGCAATGCAGTTTCAAGCACAGGGCAGATCAAGCCAAAGAGAATGCATTTTCATTTCACCTACAGCCATTGCAGTGTCAAGCACAGGGCAGGCCAAGCCAAAGAGCTCATTGCATTTTAATTTCGCTTCCATTGCCATTGCAGTTTCAAGCACAGGGAAGGCCAAACATCTCATTGCATTTTCATCTCACTTCCATTGCCATTGCAGTTTCAAGCACAGGGCAGGCGGAGCCATACAGCTCATTGCATTTTCATTCAACTTCCATTGCTATTGCAGTTTCAAGCCCAGGGCAGGCCAAGCCAAACAGCTCATTGCATTTTCATTTCGCTCCCATTGCCATTGCAGTTTCAAGCACAGAGAAGGCCAAATATCTCATTGCATTTTCATCTCCCTTCCATTGCCATTGCAGTTTCAAGCACAGGGCAGGCCAAGCCAAACAGCTCATTGCATTTTCAATTCACTTCCATTGCCATCGCCGTTTCAGGCACAGGCAGGCCAAACCAAACAGCTGATTGCATTTTCATTTCACTTCCATTGTCAATGCAGTTTCAAGCACAGGGCGGGCCAAACAGCCCATTGCATTTTCATTTCTCTTCCATTGCCATTGTAAATTCAAGCACAGGGCAGGCCAAGCCAAACAGCTCAATGGATTTTCACGTCACTTTCATTGCCATTGCAGTTTCAAGCACAAGGCAGGTTGAACCTAACAGCTGATTGCATTTTCATTTCACTTCCATTGCCATTGCAGTTTCAAGCACATGGCGGGCCAAACAGCTCATAACATTTTCATTTCACTTCCATTGCCATTCCTGTTTCAAGCACAGGGCAGTCGAAACAGATCATTGCATTTTCACCACTTCCATTGGCAATGCAGTTTCAAGCACAGAGCAGGCTAAGCCAAACAGAATGCATTTGCATTTAACTTCCACTGCCATTGCAGTGTCAAGCACAGAGCGGGCCAAGCCAAACAGCTCATTGCATTTTCATTTCACTTCCATTGCCAATGCAGTTTTAAGCACAGGGCAGGCTAAACAGCCCATTGCATTATCATTTCTATTCCATTGCCATTGTAATTTCAAGCTCAGGACAGGGCAAGCCAACCAACTCATTGCATTTTCACTTCACTTCCACTGCCATTGCAGTTTCAAGCACAGGACAGGCCAAGCCAAACAGAATGCATTTACATTTCACTTCCACTGCCATGCAGTGTTAAGCACAGGGCAGGCCAAAACAAACAGTTCATTGCATTTTCATTTTACTTCCATTGCCAGTGCAGTTTCAAGCACATGGGAGACTGAGCCAAACAGATCATTGGATTTTCATTTCACTTCCATTGCCATTGCAGCTTCAGGCACAGGCTGACCAAACCAAACAGCTGATTGCATTTTCATTTCACTCCCATTGTCAATGCAGTTTCAAGCACAGGGCGGGCCAAACAGCCCATTGCATTTTCATTTCTCTTCCATTGCCATTGTAAATTCAAGCACAGGGCAGGCCAAGCCAAACAGCTCAATGGATTTTCACGTCACTTTCATTGCCATTGCAGTTTCAAGCACAAGGCAGGCTGAACCTAACAGCTGATTGCATTTTCATTTCACTTCCATTGCCATTGCAGTTTCAAGCACAGGGCAGGCCAAGCCATACTGCTCATTGCATTTTCGTTTCATAGAAACATAGAAACAGAGAAATTAGGTGCAGGAGTAGGCCATTTGGCCCTTCGAGCCTGCACCGCCATTCAATATGATAATGGCTGATCATCCAAATCAGTATCCCGTACCTGCCTTCTCTCCATGCCCTCTGATCCCCTTAGCCACAAGGGCCACATCTAACTCCCTCTTAAATATAGCCAATGAACTGGCCTCAACTACCCTCTGTGGCAGAGAGTTCCAGAGACTCACCACTCTCTGTGTGAAAAAAGTATTTCTCATCTCGGTCTTAAAGGATTTCCCCCTTATCCATAAGCTGTGACCCCTTGTCCTGGACTTCCCCAACATCGGGAACAATCTTCCTGCATCTAGCCTGTCCAACCCCTTAAGAATTTTGTAAGTTTCTATAAGATCCCCTCTCGATCTCCTAAATTCTAGAGAGTATCAACCGAGTCTATCCAGTCTTTCTTCATAAGACAGTCTTGACATCTCAGGAATCAGTCTGGTGAACCTTCTCTGCACTCCCTCTATGGCAATAATGTCCTTCCTCAGATTTGGAGATCAAAACTGTACGCAATACTCCAGGTGTGGTCTCACCAAGACCCTGTGCAACTGAAGTAGAACCTCCCTGCTCCTATACTCAAATCCTTTTGCTATGAAAGCTAACATACCATTCGCTTTTTTCACAGCCTGCTGCACCTGCATGCCTACTTTCAATGACTGGTGTACCATGACACCCAGGTCTCGCTGCATCTCCCCTTTTCCTAATCGGCCACCATTTAGATAATAGTCTGCTTTCCTGTTTTTGCCACCAAAGTGGATAACCTCACATTTATCCACATTATACTGCATCTGCCAAACATTTGCCCCCTCACCCAGCCTATCCAAGTCACCTTGCAGTCTCCTAGCATCCTCCTCACAGCTAACACTGCCCCCAGCTTAGTGTCATCCGCAAACTTGGAGATATTGCCTTCAATTCCCTCATCCAGATCATTAATATATATTGTAAATAGCTGGGGTCCCAGCACTGAGCCCTGCGGTACTCCACTGGTCACTGCCTGCCATTGTGAAAAGGACCCGTTTACTCCTACTCTTTGCTTCCTGTTTGCCAGCCAGTTCTCTATCCACATCAATACTGAACCCCTAATGCCGTATGCTTTAAGTTTGTATACTAATCTCTTATGGATTTTCACTCTCTAATCTCTTATGAATGGTAGTTTCACTACCATTGCCATTGCCGTTTCAAGCACAGGGCAGGCCAATACCTCATTGCATTTTCATTTAACTTCCATTGCCATTGCAGTTTCAAGCACAGGGCAGGCCAAGCCAATCAGCTCATTGCATTTTCTTTTCACTTCCATTGACATTGTAGTATCAAGCACAGGGCAGGCTAAGTCAAAGAGAATGCATTTACATTTCACTTCCACTTTCATTGCAGTTTCACGCAGAGGACAGGACAAGCCAAACAGAAGGCATTTTCACTTCACTTCCACTGCCATTGCAGTTTTATGCACATGGCATGCCAAACATCTCATTGCAATTTCATTCCACTTCCATTGCCATTGCAGTTTCAAGCACAGGGAAGACTGAGCCAAACAGCTGATTGCATTTTCATTTCACTTCCATTGCCATTGCAGTTTCACGCACAGGACAGGACAAGCCAAACAGAATGCATTTTCACCACTTCCATTGGCAATGCAATTTCAAGCACAGGACAGGCCAAGCCATACAGCTCATTGAAGTTTCATTTTACTTCCATTGCCATTGCAGTTTCAAGCACAGGGCAGGCCGAGCCAAACAGCTCATTGCATTTTCATTTCACTTCCATTGCCAATGCAGTTTCTAGCACAGGACAGGATAAGCCAAACAACTCATTGCATTTTCATTTCACTTGCATTGCCATTGCAGTTTGAAGCACAGGGCAGGCAAAAGACAAACAGCTGATTGTATTTTCATTTCACTTCCACTGCCATTGCAGTTTCAAGCATAGGGCAGGCCAAACATCTCATTGCATTTTCATTTCACTTCCATTGCCATTGCAGCTTCAAGCACAGGGCAGACTGAGCCAAACAGCTCATTGCATTTTAATTTCATTTCCATTCCCATTGCAGTTTCAAGCACTGGGCAGGCCAAGCCAAACAGTTCATTGCATTTTCATTTCACTTCCATTGCCATTGCAGTTTCAGGCACAGGCAGGCCAAACCAAACAGCTGATTGCATTTTCATTTCACTTCTATTGCCATTGCAATTTCAGGCACAGGCAGACCAAACTAAACAGCTAATTGCATTTTAATTTCACTTCCATTGTCAACGCAGTTTCAAGCACAGGGCGGGCCAAACAGCTCATAGCATTTTTATTTCCCTTCCATTGCAATTGTAGTTTGAAGCACAGGGCAGGCCAAACAGCTCATTGTATTTTCATTTCACTTCCGTTGCCATTCCTGTTTCAAGCACAGGGCAGTCCAAACAGATCATTGCATTTTCACCACTTCCATTTGCAATGCAGTTTCAAGCACAGGACAGGCCAAGCCAAACAGAATGCATTTACATTTCACTTCCACTGCCATTGCAGTGTCAAGCACAGGGCAGGCCAAGCAAACAACTCATTGCATTTTAATTTCACTTCCATTGCCATTGCAGTTTCAAGCACAGGGCAGACTGAGCCAAACAGATCATTGCATTTTCATTTCACTTCCATTGCCATTGCAGTTTCAGGCACAGGCAGGCCAAACCAAACAGCTGATTGCATTTTAATTTCACTTCCATTGTCAATGCAGTTTCAAGCACAGGGCGGGCCAAACAGCTCATAGCATTTTCATTTCACTTCTGTTGCCATTCCTGTTTCAAGCACAGGGCAGTCCAAACAGATCATTGCATTTTCACCACTTCCATTGGCAATGCAGTTTCAAGCACAGGACAGGCCAAACCATACAGCTCATTGAATTTTCATTTCCCTTCCATTGCCATTGCAGTTTCAAGCACAGGGCCGGTCAACAGCTCATTGCATCTTCACTTCACTTCCATTTGCAATGCAGTTTCAAGCACAGGACAAGCCAAGCCAAACAGATTGCATTTACATTTATCTTCCACTGCCATTGCAGTGTCAGGCACAGGGCAGGCCAAGCCAAACAGCTCATTGCATTTTCATTTCACTTCCATTGCCAATGCAGTTTCAAGCACAGGGCAGGCTAAACAGCCCATTGCATTATCATTTCTATTCCATTGCCATTGTAATTTCAAGTTCAGGGTAGGCCAAGCCAAACAACTCAATGGATTTTCATGTCACTTCCATTGCCATTGCAGTTTCAAGCACAGGGCAGGCCGAACAGCTC
Source organism: Okamejei kenojei (assembly GCA_035221665.1). Taxonomy (NCBI): domain Eukaryota; kingdom Metazoa; phylum Chordata; class Chondrichthyes; order Rajiformes; family Rajidae; genus Okamejei; species Okamejei kenojei. The sequence goes on from CM069146.1 coordinate 13,565,451, forward strand.
ATTGCATTTTCACTTCACTTCCACTGCCATTGCAGTTTCAAGCACAGGACAGGCCAAGCCAAACAGCTCATTGCATTTTCATTTCACTTCCATTGCCAGTGCAGTTTCAAGCACAGGGCAGACTGAGCCAAACAGCTCATTGCATTTTAATAGTAAGATTAAACGAGAACTTACCAGTTTGAAGTTTGATCTTTATTTTATGAGGAGTCGTGTTGAGGGACTACGTGAAGAGATGCCCGTACAGCCGTTGGTGTGTCAATCTTCAAAGCAGCGGAATGAATTCACAGCTAACAATGACCGAAGTATAACGGTAAGATGATAAAACTAGAACTACCCGATGAGATTTATGAGGGTGGGAGCGGAGGGCACGTAGTCCCTCAACTCGACTCCTCATAAAATAAAGATCAAACTTCAAACTGGTAAGTTCTCGTTTAATCTTACTATTTTACTTCGGAGTCACGTGAGTGACTACGTGAAGACTTCAAAGCACTGTGAATTCACGCCGCAGACTCAATTCCGACGTTCACACTGCCTGGATTGACTCAAAAGTCGTTAACAATCAATCATGCATCAGTAATACATTTGTTAAATGAAATAACAGTTTATTTACAAAACAAATCATAACAAACCCTCTATCTCAGGGGAAAAATGTAACAGTACTGACACCAGACTCAGCAAACACCCCGAGCCTTGAAATCGGCTTGTGATAAAACCTCTGAAAAGTTAGCTCACTGGACCATCCTGCGGCCGCGAGGACCTTGAAATCGTTTGCACCGACACCTTACTGTGTGGTTTTTTGTGACTAATAAACAAAGCCAACTCTGTTCCTCTCAGAGGTTTAGTAATCTCAATGTAACGAGATAAATATGAGACTACACAGAAGCGATCATCTGCGGGGTATGCTGAAAACACAATCTTACATCCTGTCATGCCTCTTTTATTGTGTTTAAGCAAATCATAGACATAAAATATAATGGCATCAGCCGACACATGCATTCTATCTAGCCGTAGCTTTTGCAACATTTATACACGTTGAGCTGAAAACCAATGCCATAAGCATGACCACCTTCATAGATAATTTGGCTACTGATAGGCTTGTAACCGGAACCCACTGGCGAAGAGCCATAAAAACCTCACTCACATTCCAAATACCGGCATACCTGGGTTTAGGAGGATTAAAATTGAAAAACTCCCTTCATGAATCGTGAAACTAACGGATGTGTCCCTACTGTATGCAATTCTGCATTCATAGGTAAATAAGAAGACAGAGCACTTCTGGCTGAATTAATCGCACTGTAACTTAATTTTTTGGTCAAAATAAAGAGTTGACAAAACTCCAATACATCCGTGATCCCTGCAGTGTGATATACAATATCCTGCTGTAGGCAGAATTGCTCCCACTTCCTTATATAGGTGATATATTGCTGCTGTGTACTATCCCTGCAGGCCGACGTGAGAACATCCACAGTCCGATGAGACAGTCCTCTCCCCAGGAATGGCCTCCTTAAAATCTGCAAATTAACAGATCAATACGATCCTATAAAGGATGTTGATCCCCAGTGACTGGATTTACCAGTAGATTTTTATTCTTGGGCATAAGCATGTAAGGCTCCCTAGCCATTTGTAATACAATGGGAAACCATGCTCGTGTAGGCCAATCTGGCACTACCAATACCCCTGAAGCGGAGTCCTCCTTGATCTTTTGCAAACATCTGCTGATGAGACAGAATGAAGGAAATACATACACAAACATTCCTCCCCCAATGCAGTGAAAATGCATCCACTGCTACTGCCGCAGGATCTGGTTACCATGAAACATATCTAGGTAACTGATGATATAATCGAGATGCAAACAAGTCAATATCTGACAATGCATACTGATCAATCATTTGGTTAAATACATCCTGATTTAACATCCATTCAATGTTGTCATTAAACTGACGTGACCTCTTCCTGGCAAATAAAGTGCTGAAAGCCAGATATTTTGGTCAATACACCAGCTCCAAATCTGATTAGCCAGTCTATCACAAGACTGTGACTTAACTCCACCCATGTGGTTTACATATGCCACGGCTGTGGTGTTGTCAATCTGACCTGCACATACAGATCCCTCCTTGTAGAACAATCAGCTTTGAGCCCATACCAGGTGCCCAACAACTCTAAATAATTAATCCCTCTTAATTGAGGAAGCGATGTCTCATCCACATTCCATCTGCCTCCACAACTAGAAGACATATCTGTTGCACCCCAACCCAGTGCACTTACATCAGTCTGTAATATCAGTGACGGTGATTCCACCAAAACCTTCCTTAAATTTTTTGAAACATGTACTATCCACCATTGTATGTCAGCAATCGCCTCAGCTGACAACTGCATAGGCCTATCAAAAATGGCCCCTTTGTATTCTCAGTGCCTGTTCCTTTGATGGTTGTAATTGTTGATAATGCAGAGGACCATACTGCACAGCTGGAAAGGCTGCAACAACTTCCCAATAAAACTGGCTACTTGTCTAATCAAAGGCCGTTGTTCTCCAACGAGATTAACACAGTCCTCAATTAACTGATTCAATTTATCCCTGGGCAAAGTTACCAACATGTGATTGGAATTAATGGTAAATCCCAGATAATCAATAATTTGGACTGGTGATAATTTAGATTTATCTGGGTGAATAACAAATCCCATTTGTTTAAAAGTGATTTTAACAACTGAAACTGATGATTGAGTTTCAGCATAAGTCTTTCCAACAATCAGAATATCATCTAAATAGGCCATTACCACATGCCCCTGAGCTCTACGTAATGCTAACACAGGTTTTACCAATTTAGTAAATAATCTAGGAGCTGAAGTTAATCCATTCGGCAATGTCGTGAATTGCCACAGCTCAGTCATCCAAATAAATTTCAAATATCTTCTATCATCACCATGAATAGACACTGCGTAATACGCATTCTTTAAATCAATGGTTGCTATATAACACCCTTTGGACACTAGATGTTTGCCCGTGGTAAAGGTCTCCATTTTGAAATGCCTATAACAAACAAATTTGTTCAAATTCGATAAATCCAGAATAATTCTACATCCCCCAGTCTTTTTAGATCTGGGAAATATACTTGTCAGAAATTGTTGACTTTGATAGACAGAAGGCTCAATTACCCCTTCTTATGTAACGACTGAATCTCTGCTTGAATAAGCACATTTTCCTCATCTGAAAATAAGTTTACGACTAGGAAAATGTTGATTAGGTAGACTGTCCTTATAGTAAAATTCAAATTTTCACCCCTTCAATACACTAAGTATGAACAAATCTGATGTCAACTGCTGCCATTGTTTGAGAACAATTTTAACCTTCCCCAATTTGAAACCCATCTATGCAAATTTGGTGATTAACCACCGGTACCTTCAGGAGATCACAATTAACAGGAGCTTTATAGTTTTTTGCTACTTCATCCATAGCTAGCTCCTGTAACTGGTGGGAGAGCATATACTGAATGGCTTCGGCCAATTCTACATCAATCGCCTTTCCTGCCTCTCTACACTCAGCAAACTTCCCAGCAATGTTCGGAATTACCTCCAACCGAACACCTTTACTGCTCTCCCCCAGCATAGAAACAGTGTCAGCAAACTGCCCTGATAGAACATCCTCCTCACAGGCAGGATAGTTCTGCAGCCCTGAAACAGGTGCTGCTAGCACAAGCTCTCCATCAGCCTGGCTTGGGCACCACTCCTCCTCACGGAGTTGGAACATCCTCCTCACAGGCAGGATAGTTCTGCAGCCCTGAAACAGGTGCTGCTAGCACAAGCTCTCCATCAGCCTGGCTTGGGCACCACTCCTCCCCACGGAGCTGGTCCCTGTCGAGCATTCTTTGAAATAGAATCTCGACGTGGGAGAGCCGTGAGCAAACGGACTCTCCTATGGAGGGTATAACCTCCAGGCCCGACTCATTTACGGGCCACAGAGACTTGCCAGTGGCCTTCCACCCTACTGACAAGCCTCCACTGCCCCCTGGCAGTGGGTCCGCAACCACTGGCTGTGTAGCCAGCACCGGACCAGGTGTACCAGACGGGCCTCCATCCTCAACAGTCTCCTGCCACTTTTCCTTTCTACCCCCGGAGCGCCTCGACGACACCTTCTTCCCTTTCTGCAACATTCTCTACCCAAACCGTCGCAGAAAATGACATGCGGTAAAATATTTTAAACACCTTACCTCTTTCAACTTCTTTAACGAAGAACTGCAAATGCTGGAGAATCGAGGGTGAAGTATGACGCACCAACGGCTGTACGGGCTTCTATTCACGTAGTCACTCACGTGACTCCGAAGTAAAATTTCACTTCCATTGCCATTGCAGTTTAAAGCACAGGGCTGACTGAGCCAAACAGCTCATTGCATTTTCATTTCACTTCCATTGCCATTGCAGTTTCATGCACAGGCAGGCCAAACCAAACAGCTGATTACATTTTCATTTCACTTCCATTGTCAATGCAGTTTCAAGCACAGGGCGGGACAAACACCCCATTGCATTTTCATTTCTCTTCCATTCCCATTGCAATTTCAAGTACAGGACAGGCCAAGCCAAACAGCTCAATGGATTTTCATGGCACTTCCATTGCCATTGCAGTACAAGCACAAGGCAGGCCAAACAGCTCATTGCATTTTCATTTCACTTCCGTTGCCATTGCAGTTTCAAGCATAGGGCAGGCCAAGCCAAACAGCTCATTGCATTCTCATTTCACTGCCATTGCCATTGCAGATTTAAACATAGGGCAGGCCAAACCAAACAGCAGATTGAAATTTCATTTCACTTCCATTGCCATTGCAGTTTCAAGCACAAGGCTTGCTGAACCTCACAGCTTATTGCATTTTCATTTCACTTTCATTGCCATTGCAGTTTCAAGCACAGGGCAGGCCAATACCTCATTGCATTTTCACTTCACTTCCATTTGCAATGCAGTTTCAAGCACAGGACAGGCCAAGCCAAACAGAATGCATTTACATTTCACTTCCACTGCCATTGCAGTGTCAAGCACAGGGCAGGCCAAGCAAACAACTCATTGCATTTTCATTTCACTTCCATTGCCATTGCAGTTTCAAGCACAGGGCAGACTGAGCCAAACAGATCATTGCATTTTCATTTCACTTCTATTGCCATTGCAGTTTCATGCACAGAGCAGGCTGAGCCATACAGCTCATTGCATTTTCATTCCACTTCCATTGCCATTGCAGTTTCAAGCACTGGACAGACTGAGCCAAACAGCTCATTGCATTTTCATTTCACTTCCATTGCCATTGCAGTTTCAGGCACAGGCAGGCCAAACCAAACAGCTGATTGCATTTTCATTTCACTTCCATTGTCAATGCAGTTTCAAGCACAGGGCGGGCCAAACAGCTCATAGCATTTTCATTTCACTTCCATTGCAATTGTAGTTTGAAGCACAGGGCAGGCCAAACAGCTCATTGTATTTTCATTTCACTTCCGTTGCCATTCCTGTTTCAAGCACAGGGCAGTCCAAACATCAGTTTCAAGCACAGGACAGGCAAACCAGACAGCTCATGCAGTTTCAAGCCACCATTGCATCTTCACTTCTCTTCCATTTGCAATGCACAGGACAAGCCAAGCCAAACAGATTTTACATTTAACATTGCCAGTCAGGCACAGGCAGGCCAAGCCAACAGCTCATTGCATTTTCATTTTCACTTCCATTGCCAATGCAGTTTCAAGCAAAGGGCAGTTTAAACAGCATTTGCCATTGCCATTGTAATTTCAGCCAACAACTGAATGGATTTTTTCATGTCACTTCCATTGCCATTTTTCAAGCACTCATTGCATTTTCATTCACTTCCACTGCCATTTTTCAAGCACAGGACTTGCATTTGCATTTCATTCCATTTCAATGCATTGCCATCATTGCATTTTTCACATTGCAGTTTCAAGCACCATTCTCATTTCACTGCCATTGCCATTGCAGATTTAAAGGGCATCCATTTTTCATTGCATTTTTTTTCATTTTGCACTTTCAAGCACTGCATTGCAGTTTCAGCACAGGGCAGCCAAGCCAATGCATTTTCATTCCACTGCCATTGCAGTGTTCATTTGCATTTTCATTTCACTTCCATTGCCATTGCAGTTTCAGCATTTTCATTTCACTGCAGACATTGCCATCATGCATTTGCCATTGCAGTTTCAGGCAGTTTCAGGCCGCAGTTTCAGCACACTTCCATTGCATTGCAGTTTCAGCATTTTCATTTCACTTCCATTGCAATTGTAGTTTGAAACACAGGGCAGGCTAAACAGCTCATTGTATTTTCATTTCACTTCCGTTGCCATTCCTGTTTCAAGCACAGGGCAGTCCAAACAGATCATTGCATTTTCACCACTTCCATTGGCAATGCAGTTTCAAGCACAGGACAGGCCAAACCAGACAGCTCATTGAATTTCCATTTCACTTCCATTGCCATTGCAGTTTCAAGCACAGGGCCGGCCAACAGCTCATTGCATCTTCACTTCACTTCCATTTGCAGTTTCAAGCACAGGACAAGCCAAGCCAAACAGATTGCATTTACATTTAACTTCCACTGCCATTGCAGTGTCAGGCACACGGCAGGCCAAGCCAAACAGCTCATTGCATTTTCATTTCACTTCCATTGCCAATGCAGTTTCAAGCACAGGGCAGGTTAAACAGCCCATTGCATTATCATTTCTATTCCATTGCCATTGTAATTTCAAGTTCAGGGTAGGCCAAGCCAAACAACTTCACTTCACATACTGCTCATTGCATTTTCGTTTGACTAGCATTGCCATTGCAGTTTCAAGCACAGGGCAGGCCAAGCCGTACTGCTCATTGCATTTTTGTTTCACTAGCATTGCCATTGCAGTTTCAAGCACAGGGCAGGCCATTACCTCATTGCATTTTCACTTCACTTCCATTTGCAATGCAGTTTCAAGCACAGGACAGGCCAAGCCAAACAGAATGCATTTACATTTCACTTCCACTGCCATTGCAGTGTCAAGCACAGGGCAGGCCAAGCAAACAACTCATTGCATTTTCATTTCACTTCCATTGCCATTGCAGTTTCAAGCACAGGGCAGACTGAGCAAAACAGATCATTGCATTTTCATTTCACTTCCATTGCCATTGCAGTTTCAGGCACAGGCAGGCCAAACAGACCATTGCATTTTCATTTCTCTTCCATTGCCATTGTAATTTCAAGCACAGGACAGGCCAAGCCAAACAGCTCAATGGATTTTCATGTCACTTCCATTTCCATTGCACTTTCTAGCACAGGGCAGGCCGAACAGCTCATTGCATTTTCACTTCACTTCCACTGCCATTGCAGTTTCAAGCACAGGACAGTCCAAGCCAAACAGCTCATTGCATTTTCATTTCACTTCCATTGCCAGTGCAATTTCAAGCACATGGGGGACTGAGCCACAACAGCTCATTGCATTTTCATTTTACTTGCATTGCCATTGCAGTTTCAAGCACAGGGCAGACTGAGCCAAACAGCTCATTGCATTTTCATTTCACTTCCATTGCTATTGCAGTTTCAGGCACAGGCAGGCCAAACCAAACAGCTGATTGCATTTTCATTTCACTTCCATTGTCAATGCAGTTTCAAGCACAGGGCGGGACAAACACCCCATTGCATTTTCATTTCTCTTCCATTGCCATTGCAATTTCAAGCACAGGACAGGCCAAGCCAAACCGCTCAATGGGTTTTCATGTCACTTCCATTGCCATTGCAGTTTGAAGCACAAGGCAGGCCAAACAGCTCATTGCATTTCCATTTCACTTCCGTTGCCATTGCAGTCTCAAGCACAGGGCAGGCCAAGCCAAACAGCTCATTGTATTCTCATTTCACTGCCATTGCCATTGCAGATTTAAACATAGGGCAGGCCAAACCAAACAGCAGATTGAAATTTCATTTCACTTCCATTCCCATTGCAGTTTCAAGCACAGGGCAGGCCAAGCCATACTGCTCATTGCATTTTCGTTTCATTTGTATTGCCATTGCATTTTCAAGCACAGAGCAGGCCAATACCTCATTGCATTTTCACTTCATTTCCATTTGCAATGCAATTTCAAGCACAGGACAGGCCAAGCCAAACAGAATGCATTTACATGTCACTTCCACTGCCATTGCAGTGTCAAGCACAGGGCAGGCCAAGCAATACAACTCATTGCATTTTCATTTCACTTCCATTGCCATTGCAATTTGAAGCACAGGGCAGGCCAAGCCGAACAGCTGATAGCATTTCCATTTCACTTCCATTGCCATTGCAGTTTCAAGCACAGGGCAGGCCAAGCCAAACAGCTCATTGCATTTTCATTTCACTTCCATTGCTATTGCAGTTTCAAGCACAGGGCAGGCCATGCCAAACAGCTCATTGCATTTTTATTTCACTACCATTGCCATTGAGGTGTCAAGCACAGGGCAGGCCAAGCCAAACAATTCATTGCATTTTCATTTCATTTCCATTTAATTTCCTTTTCCGTTGCAGTTTCAAGCACAGGGCAGGCCAAGCTAAACAGCTCATTGTGTTTTCATTTCCCTTCCGCTGCCATTGCAGTTTCAAGCACAGGGCAGGTCAAGCCAAATAGCTCATTGTATTTTCATTTCACTTTCATTGCCATTGCAGTTTCTAGCACAGGACAGGCCAATCCAAACAGCTCATTGTATTTTCATTTCACTTTCATTGCCATTGCATTTTGTAGCAAAGGGCAGGCGAAGCCATACAGCTCGTTGCATTTACATTTCACTTTCATCGCCATTGCAGTTTCAAGCACAGGTCAGGCCAAATAAATAATTTCATTTTTATTAAGTGCTGACAAATCATTTATTGCAATTACATTGCAGACTCATAGTTCAGTTGATTCACAGCTTAGAATGAGAGTCGTGGCCTCTCCCTCGCAAACTTTCAGAGCAACTGAGTCATGTCCTGGCATCCGTGGTTTTATTGTCCCTCTCCCTGGAAGTGTCGTTACCTTCATCGCTGTGATTGTCAGACGAGAGGATCTCAAGGTTTTTTAAACACTCATAATGGAGGAGGGCAGTGATAAAGATGGCCAAAAATCATAACGATATATGATAGCGTTTTTTATATAATCAATGCAGTGCGCAGACAGGAAGTGGTCAAAATGAGACTTTTCATTATATAGAGATGATATGTTATGATATGGATCATGGATAGACAATAATACAAAATATGGATAATTTATATGTTCTTACGACATAATTTTGCAAAAAATAATGAATTTGATTATCTTGAGAGTGGATGTTTGTGGATTATGTTACAGAGATTGGATTGTGGCTGCTGCCATGATTTTGCTCACACTCACAGCCGGCAGGCAAGTCAAGGCCAATATCTGGGCCTAAATAACATATTTCACATCATCAGATTAAAATGAAATTACACCAAAAACTGGATAAGGTTAAATAAACGTCCTTCAGTATATACCTTTTGTTTTGTCCTGAACTTGCGACCCATGATTCAATAGTTAAGTAACGTTTTTTTTTTATCGTGAAGGGGATGACAGAATTAAATTTCCTCATAAGCTTGTCTCATGAGGAAAGCCATCCCTGACAACCAATAAGAACATGCATTCTACTAACCCCCCCCCCCCAGCCTCTTGAGTCGAATGCACAGGCAGTGAGCAGATCAAGAGCACGACTGATGGCAAGAATTCATAACAACGCTACAAGGAGAAATAGCTGAATGGATAGCACATTGGGCGAAGGTGGTAGGTTGATTTTCAGACTGGAGGACTGTGACTACTGGTGTGCTCCAGGGTTCGGTGCTGGGCCCATTACTGTTTGTCATCTACATCAATGATTTGGATGGAGAACATACAGGGCAGATTAGCAAGTTTGCTGATGATACAAAAGTGGGTGGCTTTGTAGATAGTGAAGATAATACAAGACATTGGTGTGACTGCATTTAGAATATTGTGTTCAGTCCTGGGCACCATGTTATAGGAAAGATATTGTCAAGCTTGAAAGGGTTCAGAGAAGAGTTACAACGATGTTGCCAGGACTAGAGGGTCTGAGATATAGGAAGAGGTTGAGTAGGCTGGGTCTCTTTGCCTTGGAGTGCATGAGGATGAGGGGTTATCTTATTGAGGTGTATAAAATCAGGAGACGAATAGATCAGGTAGATGCACAGAATCTCTTGCCCAGAGTAGGGGAATCGAGGACCAGAGGACTTAGATTCAAGGTGAAGGGGAAAAGATTTAATAGGAATTTAAGGGGTAACCTTTTCACACAAAGAGTGGTGGGTGTATGGAACAAGCTGCCAGAAGTGGTAGTTGAGGCCGGGACTATTCCAATGCTTAAGAAACAGTTTGACAGGTACCTGGACAGGACACGTTTGGGTGGTTATGGACCAAGCACAGGCTGGTGGAACTAGTGTATCTGGGACATGCTGGCCAGTGTGGCCGAAGGGTTGGTTTCCACCCTGTATCACTCTAGGACTCTATGACTCTTAATTAAGCTAAACTAAACTAATCTAAACTAAGGATACCATGTTCACTGATTAGTTTTCTGGTTTAAGTAATGATAACTGAGAACCACAATAATATCGATTTAAGCTGGAAATTCAAATGTATCACTATACTAAGTGGGACCCGATGGGTCGCAGCTTCACACGGGAGGGCTAGTCCCCAATGCAATATTCCACCTCTCCACCAATTCCACTATTGCTGGCCAGGGGGGGGTTTCTGGAGCGCTAGTATGGGTGCTGTGGGTCGAAGGGACAGGTTTCCCTTGGCAGCTCAGTCACTGAGGCCAGGCAGCTCAGTCAGTCAGGCCAGGTAGCTCAATCACTCCAGCCGGGCTGCTCAGACACTCAGGCCAGGCAGCTGAGTCACTCAAGCATGACAGGCTGGCATCTCAGTAAATCAGGCCTGGTGGGCTGGCAGCTGAGAAACTGCCAGAAATTCTGTCGAAAACAGGTGACAGACTGTGTGAGAGTGATGGGGGAGATGGTGGAAATCAATTTTGGGCATTTTCATATTTTTTTTACAGATCACAGCAATGAAGGAGGAAAGTCATTGCGTGGATCTCTGGAGCGCTAGTATGGGTGTTGTGCACTGAAGGGACTGGTTTCCAGAGGGCTAGTATCAACATTGTGGACTGAATGCATTTTTGAACTTGCAGTTCAATGTGTCATGGCTGGTGGGCTGGCAGTTCACTAAGTCATGGCCGGTGGGCTGGCACTTCAGTAACATACAATTGGTGGGTTGGCAGTGCACTTACTCATGGCGGGTGGGCTGGCAGTCCAGTGATGGCTGGTGTGGTGGCAGTTCACCCAGTCACCCCTCCTCCCTTCACCCCACCACTCTGCTCCTTGCCTTTCTCCTCCCCCCCACGCATTCAATCCACCTCCCCTCAACCTCCCCCCCCATGCACTCTCCATGGCTCTCCGACAGCGCAGCCATACCTGTTATTAGGTTCCCATTGTGATGAAGAACACGCAGGCATGGCAAGTGGAAAAAAGATTTATTAAAGTTTAAAATGTGAATGACTCCTAAAATAAAACAACAATTTAAATGTTAAAGATGAGATTTATTTAGTTCTTTCTTGTTGTGTCTCTTGTTGTGTTCTGGTGCTCATTGCCTCTTGATGACTCTTTGCTGTTGATATTTTTAAAAAGGCAATTTTATTATAGAGAGATTCAGTGGTCAAATTTTAACAAAGAAAATCTGAGAAATTACCTCAAAAGTCATCATTCAGTGCAGGCCTGCAAATCCAATCTCACAGCACTTGAAGGGGAGTGCAGGCCGCAAGTCCAACCTCAAAGCACTCCAAGCAGAGTGCAGGCCACTAGTCCAACCTCACAGCACACCAAGCAGAGTGCAGGCAGCAAATCCAACATCACAGCATTCCAAGCGAAGTGCAGGCAGCAAGTACAACCTCACAGCATTCCAAGCGGAGTGCAGGCTGCAAATCCAACCTCACAGCACTCCAAGCAGAGTGCAAGCCGCAAGTCCAACCTCATATCATTCCAAGCAGATTGCATGCAGCAAGTCCAACCTCACAGGACTCCAAGCAGAGTGCAGGCCACAAATCCAACCTCACAACACTCCAAGCAGAGTGCAGGCAGCAAGTCCAACCTCACAGCATTCCAAGCAGAATGCAGGCAGCAAGTCCAACCTCACAGCACGCCAAGCAGCGTGCAGGCAGCAAGTCCAACCTCACAGCACTCGAAGCGGAGTGCAGGCCGCAAGTCCAACCTCACAGCATTCCAAGCAGAGTGCAGGCTGCAAATCCAACCTCACAGCACTCCAAGCAGAGTGCAAGCCACAAGTCCAACCTCATATCATTCCAAGGAGATTGCATGCAGCAAGTCAAACCTCACAGCACTCCAAGCAGAGTGCAAGCAGCAAGTCCAACCTCACAACACTCCAAGCAGAGTGCATGCAGCAAGTCCAACCTCACAGCACTCCAAGCAGAGTGCAGGCAGCAAGTCCAAACTCACAGCACGCCAAGCAGAGTGCAGGCCACAAGTCCAACCTCACAGCACTCCAAGCAGAGTGCGGGCAGCAAGTCCAACCTCACAACAGTCCAAGCAGAGTGCAGGCAGCAAGTCCAACTCACAGGACTCCAAGCAGAACGCAGGCAGCAAGTCTAACCTCACAGCACTGCAAGCAGAGTGCATGCAGCAAGTCCAACCTCACAGCGCTCCAAGCAGAGTACGGGCAGCAAGTCCAAACTCACAGCACTCCAAGCAGAGTGCAGGCAGCAAGTCCAACCTCACAGCACTCCAAGCAGAGTGCACGCAGCAAGTCCAACCTCACAACAGTCGAAGCAGAGTGCAGGCAGCAAGTCCAACTCACAGGACACCAAGCAGAGCGCAGGCAGCAAGTCCAACCTCACAGCACTTCAAGCAGAGTGCATGCAACAAGTCCAACCTCACAGCACTCCAAGCAAAATGCAGGCAACAAGTCCAAATTCACAGCACTCAAAGCAGAGTGTAGGCAGCAATTCCAACATCACAGCACTCCAAGCAGAGTGCAGGCTGCAAGTCCAACCTCACAGCACTCCAAGCAGAGTGCAGGCAGCAAGTCCAACCTCACAGCACTCCAAGCGGAGTGCAGGCCAGCAAATACAATTTCACAGCACACTCACACACTCACACACACACACACACTCACACACACACACAAAGACACACTCACACACACATACACACAAACACAAAGGCACACACACTCACAAACATGTACACACGCTCACACACTCACACAGACACTCACACACTCACACAGACACACACACAGATACTCACACACACAGACACACACACAGACAGACCGATACACACACACACTCACACAAACACACACTCACAGACACACAGACAGGCACAGACAGACACATAGACAGATACACAGACAGACACACAGACAGACACACAGACAGACACTCACACACACGGACACACACACGGACACTCACACACACACACACACACACACACACACTCACACACACAGACACTCACACACATACACAGACACTCACACACAGACATTGACACATACGCAGCCACTCACACAGACAGACACACAGACAGACACACTGACAGACACACAGACAAATAGACACATGCACTGACATGTACATGTTAAATAGTAATTGCAGTTTTGATCATGAGCCAACACACAAAACCTTAGTAGCATCTGAGAAATAGGAAAGGGACATTTTCTATTGATATTGGAATTGGTTTATTATTGTCATGTGTGCAGGGATACAGTGAAAAACTTTGTTTTGAGTGTGTCTAGGCAAATCATGAGTAAATCAGGTAATACTAAAGAGAAAATAAACAGAGTGCAAAACGTAGTGTTACAGCTACAGAGAAAGTGCAGTTTAAAAAAAGTGCCGGGATAGGAATGAGGTCGATTGGAAGAACGGGAATTCATCCTTCGCATATGAGATCTCCGTTCAAGATGATGATATTGGTCTTGAATCTGGTGGTAGGTGCTTTCAAGTGTTTGTATTATTTTCACATGGGAGAGGGGAGGAAGATAGCATCACTGGCTCGTGAATGGTCCTTGATGGCTGCATTCCTGAGACAGTGTGAAGCATAGATGGAGCCAATGAGAAGGAGACTGGTTTGAGTGATGGACTGGGTTGTGTTCACTACTTTCAGCAATTTCTTGCAGTTTTGGACAGGATGTATGAGTCACTTGTCACATCAAGTTAAGATGCATCTGGATTTGATACTTTCTATGGTACATCTGAGAAACTGAGAAGAGTCTTTGGAGAAATACCAAGATTCCTTAATCATCTTAGGATGTACAGGTGTTGGTGGGCTTTATTGGCCATGGCAACAATGTGGACCAGGAAATATTGTTGCCGATATTTGCATCTTTAAACTTAATATCTGAAGCATCTCCACTTCAACACCTTTCATAGAAACGAGAGTTTGTACTCCACTCCACTTCCTGAAATTGATGACCAGTTCCTTAATCAGTTCAGTTTGGTTTATTGTCACGTGTACCAAGGTACAGTGAAATGCTTTTGTTGCGCGTTAATCTGCCAGTGGAAAAGCAATACATGATTACAATCGAGCCATTCACAGTGTACAGATACATGATAAGGGAATAACATTTAGTGCAAGGTAAAGCCAGTAAAGTCTGATCAAAGATAGTCCGAGAGTCCCCGATGAGGTAGATAGTAGTTCAGGACTGCTCTCTGTTTGTGGTAGGATGGTTCAGTTGCCTGATAACAGCTGGGAAAAAACTGTCCCTGAATCTTGCTCATATTGAGGGTGAGGTTCTTGTCTTGACAACATGCTAGTAAGCTCTCTGTAGGGAGAATTGATGGGGTCAGGTTATTAAACAAGGCCGTCAACTGCTGGGAACATGTCCATTAACCACAGTGACAAAGAGGTCAAGGTTGCATCTGCTTGGGTGTTTGGTACATCCTAATCACCCTATACAGATAAGCATGCCTGTTTGTTCTGCAGTGCAGTGTGTTCTGTGTGAAAATGTTAGTTGAATGTCCCGTGTCTCTTGTGTGCCTGTCACGTTCAGGCTTCAGTTCTTTAGTTGTAATTCCATAGTTTCTTTGTTTTGGTAATTATGATATGTTCAGTTTTAGTTAGTGTCTACAGATAGTTTAATGCTTTGTCTGATGCTGTCTAAACATTGTGCCTGAATAAAACTTTATCAACCCCAATGCTGGACTCGGCAAATCATTAAGAATTCAGTAACCCTGCACTCTCTATATCCATCCTGCACTCCACCCTGTCATTGTTCGAGGTCTGCCTTACAATGGATACAAACACAGACACAAACACAAACACGGTACTCTGGGTTGAGGCCACATGTAAAGGCCACGTCAGGGCTTTAAGTGTTGTCATTACTTTGGCTCCGTTAATTCTTCATCTCCTTAGTCAGTCCATCTGCATCAAGAATGAATTGCTCCCCCGTCCAGTTGTGTGGGGTGTGAGCTAATGTGGCCAATGTAGAAATTGTTGAGGCTTCTACAGATGGCGCAGGTGGTGGATGGTAGGCTGGGTGGGTAGGTAGCCTGAGAGGTGGTGCAATGTGAGGTGGTCCTATGAGGACACTGATATTGGTTTGCATGCCTTCCGACGAGTTTGGAGGATTTTGCAGAATTAATGACAGCTTTTCAGTCTTTTCGGTAACATTTAGCAGGGCACATACTAAGACTGTTATATTTATTATGTTGCCATAAGGAACTGCAAGTGCTGGAATCTTGCGTAGAACTCAGAGTGCCCGAGTAACTAAACCGGTTGGGCAGCATCTGAGGAGGACATTGATAAGCAATGTTTCTGGTCAGGAAGTCTGAAGAAGAGTACCAACCCCAAACGTTACCTATCCACCCTGAGCAATTCAAGCATTTTACAATATCTATTACGAAAGATTGACACAAAATGCTGGAGTAACTCAACGGGCCAGGCAGCATCTCTGGAGAATAAAGAACAGGTGACATTTTGGATCAAAATCCTTCTTCAGACTGAGAGTCAAGGGAAAGGGAAATGAGAGATAAAGACGTGTAATAGAGAGATCAAAAAAAGAAAGATATGCAAAAAAGTAACAATGATCAAGGAAACTGGCCATTATTAGCTGTGGGCTATATGAAAATGAGTTTTACAAACACAGATGTTGCTACAGTTTGCTAGGTTACACTTACATTGAATAGCATGTTGAGCGAAATGTTCCCTCATGCTAACTTCCAGCTAACGTATTAAACAGCGTTTCTGATGGGTACTGCCCATCAAGGGGAGATGTTTTCACATCCTCCCTCACAATGATCCAGGGACCACAGCAGTCCTTCCAGGTGAGACAGAGGTTAAATTTACAGCTCTTCTAACCTCATCTACTGCATCCAGCATTCCCAATGTGACCTTCTTTATGTCGGTGAGACCAAGCATCATTTTGCCGAACATTTCTGCTCAGCCTCCCAAGATCTACTGGATCTCCTGGTTGCCAATCATTTTACTTTGGAGTCACGTGAGTAAATACGTGAAGAAGCCCCACCAGGCGCATGCGCGTCATTACGTCCACGCATGTCGCACTGAACGGGCTGGTGGGCGCAGCTCCACCAGCGGTAAGTAGAAACTTTGCAGGTAAGTGGTTTTACAAACTTTGCCTGCGAGTACTTAACTCCGTAAAGCTGGCTCGAGCAGTCAGTAGGAGTTGGACAGATGGAGCGGTCCGGATGGAGGGTTCGTACAAAGCGTGGGTCCAGCGACGACTCGCACTTTCGATCGGGTCGGGAGATTAGCGCGGCAACTCCGGTTCCGATACCGGGTGCCGTTTTACCGGCAGCAGTCATTATCGAACACGAATCTTCTACCATAGCTCCACAGACTCAGCAGGCTGAGCCTGCTGAGAGCCATAGGAAAGCAAAGAGAAAATCCAACAGGCCAGTGTTGTCAGACGAGTCTGATGAAGATGGTGACTCTCCCCCAGATAATAAAAAACAGTGGGGGGGGGGGGGGGGATGCTCCAGACTCTGAATAAACAAGGGTCTAAGGCCCCAGTGCTTCCCCAGTCTGCTGATCAGCAGGGCCCATATGAAGAGGTGTATTTGGACTACCGCCAAGGGGATTTCCTTCCAGCGCCTTGTATAGGACTGGAGGATGCCTCCCTACAATATGAATTGGGAGAAGCAGGGCAGGATGCAGCTGACCCTGATTCTGGTGTCCCTGCTTATGTGCAAACACCAGAGCACAAGAGCCACGCTCCGGGTGTCCCGGAAATAGCAATGAGCTTTGCTGTTCCGGAGGGGACTGGTGGGGCAATGGAGGAGTACCTTGCCAATAACATTAACTATTTAGTCTCTCACCAGCTCCAGCAATCGATCATACAAGAGACCACAAATAAATACAAGACACCTGTTAACTGTGCGTCACTAAAAGTGCCTACGGTGAACCCAGCAATATGGGCACCTATGATTCCTTCTATGAGCGCACAGGAGGTACGTTACCAACACGTCCTCAAACTGGTGGCGGCTACGATTACTGCATTTGGCACCATGGTCCAAGGGACCATGATATATCAACTCCAAAAAGATATGTTGGCTATGTTGTGCAATGCGTTCTTTGAGGTCAATTGCATTAGAAAAATCGCCATCAGGCCTACTCTAAATCAGAAGTTTGCTGCGCTGTGGAAGGCGACCAATGTTCAAACACCTGACCTCCTCTTTTGAAGTGATCTTGTCAAACAAATTCAGGACATTGATGAGGAGGCAAAAACTATAGGCTTAATGAAGCCAACCATCTCTAGACCATCTATTCGGAAGCCTGGGTTTATGTACCGAAGGTCGGATCCGGGTGCTGGGCCCAGCAGGGGGAGGCCAGTGGGGCAACGAGGATACCCACCACGGCAGTTTGCCTACAACTCCAATATGGCCAGACAACAGCCTTACAGGCCAACTGGAGAGGTACAGGGACTTTGTGTTCAGGATAAGGTTTCTGGTGGACAACCTCCTATTGGAGGTAGATTACAATTGTTTTATAATGAATGGTGCTGTATAACGTCTGATATGTTTATACTAAATACTGTGTCAGGTTCTACCATTGAGTTTATCTCAGGGATAGATCCACCTCAACAGCACAAGCCCAGTAAAATGTTGGTGTTTTCTGCTCCAGAGACTGAACAGGTAAACGAGGAGATTAAGAATTTATGCCGAAAAGGTGTGATTGAAAAAGCCATTAATCATCCTCAACAATGTGTGCCTAATATCTTCCTCAGACCTAAAAAGATGGTGGTTGTAGAGTAATTATGGACCTCACTCACTTAAATTCTTCAGTTCTCTAGAGGCATTTTAAAATGGACACCTTCGTTACTGCAAAGCAGCTGTTATCACAGGGTTGTTATATGGCCACCATTGATTTGCAAGATGCCTATTATTCGGTGCCAATTCATGCTCATTATCGCAGGTACTTGAAATGTAATTGGATGGGACAGCTGTAGCAATACAAAGCATTGCCTAATGGATTAAGCTCAGCACCTAGGCTATTTACTAAATTGGTAAAACCTGTGCTGGGGCTATTGAGGGCCCACAATCACATTGACATGGCTTATTTAGATGATATCTTAATTATCAGCAACACTAAACAGTCAGCTGAAGAATCAGTTGCAGTAACCAAAAATGTGTTTGAAACATTAGGGTTTTTGGTCCATCCAACTAAGTCCAAGTTACAGCCAACGCAACAGATTGAGTATTTGGGGTTTCTTATTGATTCAGTTGATATGACAGTAACATTACCGACAGCCAAGGTTGTGGCTATTGCTAATGTCTGTACTTGCCTTACACAAAAGCTTTATCCCTCCATCCGAGAAGTCGCCAAGGTCATTGGGAAATTGCAGCCTTTCCTGCAGTACAGTTCGGACTTTTGCATTATCAACATTTGCAAAGAGCAAGAGAACAAGCATTGAAAGAGAATGCAGGCCATTTTGATTGGGTTATGCAGTTACCAACCACGGCTCTAGCAGAATTGCAGTGGTGGATTGTTAATGTTAGTCAAGCCACCAATCACATTTTGGTGGACGACCTTCAGTGATCTTACAGAATGATGTTAGCGCTCTCAGATGGGGGTCTACAGACACAGAGTCTAGCTGTGGGGGTAGATGGAATGAACAAGAAGACTTGATTCTCCACACGCATGGGATAAATTATTTGGAATTATTGGGGGCATTTTATGGGTTAAAAGCATATTGCTCCACAATGCCTAATTTACACGTTCGACTCCAGATTGATAACACCACAGCTGTGGCATATATTAATCATATGGGAGGAGCAAGATCAGTATCATGTGATAACTTGGCTAACGTTATCTGGCATTGGTGTATTTCAAGGAACATCTGGGTTTCAGCCATCTATCTACCAGGTATAGACAATGTGGTGGCAGACCTTAGGTCGAGAAAGTTTAATGACAATATAGAATGGATGTTGAATGCTGACATTTTTCAAACGATTGTCACTCGATTTGGGTTGCCAGATATTGATCTGTTCGCATCCCGATTGAATCACCAGTTGCCTAAATATGTCTCATGGGAGCCAGATCCAGGAGCAGTGGCTGTGGATGCGTTCTCGTTACATTGGGGGCACTCATTCTTTTATGCATTTCCTCCATTTTGCCTGATCGAGAAATGTCTCACCAAAATAGAGCGTGACTCCGCCACAGGCGTTTTGGTGGTCCCAGATTGGCCAACACAACCATGGTTCCCATTAGTACTGAGAATGATGGCTCAGCCATTCATGATGATTCCCAGCTGCAGTAATTTGTTGGTGCATCCGGTTACAGGAGAAAGTCACCCATTATATGACCATATCAATTTGTTGGTCTGCAGGTTCTGACCAGACCATTCCAAGGCCTTGGATTATCGAACAGGACCATGGAGGTTATCACTGCAGCCTGGAGAAATAGCACAAAAAAACAATACGTGGTGCACATAAAGAAATGGGAGATGTTCTGTGTACAATCCAATATATCTTATGATACTGCTAGCATATGTGATGTGTTGGAGTTCCTTGCTCATTTGCATTTTGATGAGCACCTCAGTTACAGTGCCATTAACACTGCTCGCAGTGCTTTGTCCTCCTATTTAGGGCAGTCTTCAGAACAACAACAACCTATTGGGTCTCATCCGTTAGTATCCCAATTTATGAGAGGAATTTTTAACAAAAACCCTCCTAAACCTAGATACACAGAAATCTGGGATATCAGTATAGTTCTCACACTGCTTCGGCAATGGGCTCCAATTACATCATTATCTATGCAAAAATTAACTCTTAAAGTGGTTATGCTAATGGCGCTGGTTTCAGCACAACGTGTACAAACATTACAATTATTAAGAATAGATTGTATGCATTTGTCTCTCGATGACATTACATTTTATGTCTATGATTTAATCAAACAAAGCTGGCCAGGGATGGCAGTAACCAAGGTGACGTTTACAGTATATCCTGTTGACCAAATGTTATGTGTAGTTAAACATTTAACCCAATATATTGAGTTAACAAGGAGTCTCAGAGGTTCGGAGACAGCACTGCTCATTAGTCACAAAAAGCCATATAAAAGAGTGTCAGTACAAACTATTTATAGATGGTTTGAAACAGGTTCTCAATTATGCTGGAGTCGACACTGATGTATTTAAATCTCACTCCACCAGGGCGGCATCTACACCCGCGGCGAAGGCTCAGGACATGCCGCTAGACCAAATCCTCGTGGCCGTAGGATGGTCTAGAGAGTCAACTTTTTCTCACTTTTATGACAAACCTGTACAGACAGTGCCACGGTTTGGGCCTGCTGTTTTGGGTTCCATTTAATTCATTTGCTTTGTTTATATATATCATTGTTTGTAATTTTCCCCCTGGGACAGAGGGGTTATTACTGTTTTTTGTTATCGTTATTAAAATAGTTATTGAATAAATGATGCAATGTTCAATATATTATTTATTCACTACTGTGTCAACCGAAGCAGATTGTCGTATGGAGTGCATCTACGGCATGGAAACACAGAGCTTTGAAATCTTCACGTAGTCACTCACGTGACTCCGAAGTAAAATAGCAAGATTAAATGAGAACTTACCAGTTCGAAGTTTGATCCTTATTTTATGAGGAGTAACGTTGAGGGATTACGTGCCCTCCGCTCCCACCCTCATAATCTAAGAGATCATCTGGTAGTTCTAGTCTTCTTCAAGCCTTACTATGTTACTTCAGCTATTTGTTTCTGTGTTTTCACGCCGCTGCTTTGAAGTATGACGCGCATGAGCCTGGCGGGGCTTCTTCACGTAATCCCTCAACGTTACTCCTCATAAAATAAGGATCAAACTTTGAAATGGTAAGTTCTCATTTAATCTTACTATTTTATCTCCTTTCCCATTCCCATATAGATCTTTCTATTTTGGGTCTCTTCCATTGCCAGACTGAGGTCACATGCAAACTGGAGGAACAGCCCCCTTGTGTTTACGGTACTTACAGTCCGCTTGGGTAGCTTAATACCCAAATGTATGAACATTTAATTCTCCAATTTTAGACAATTGATTAGGGAACCCACGCTGTCATTTGTGAATGAGGAAGTCGAGGATTCAATTGCAGAGGGATGCACAGAGACCCAGTTCTGAGAGTTTGGTAACCAGCTTTTTTAAATGTTTAAAAAAAAAAATGTTTTAATCAAAACATTTATTCAATTATTAAAAAATAATATTTACACTACTATAAACCAAGCCAGAATCCACCACCATAATACAATACAAACATATATCCATAATAACCTACTATACAACTATGTTACAATCCTTATTGAGGGTACATTCAACACTCTGCAGAGCCCAACGGTCCCGGAACTCCCTCAGGGTGTCCCTGGACAGGGTGTATTCCCTTTCTAACCCCACCCGGGCACGGATGTAACCCCGGAAAAGGGGCAGGCAGCCGGCTCATGTAGAGCCCTCCACCGCCTGGCGCCTTGGCTCGCGGATGGCCAGCTTGGCCAGGCCCATGAGCAACACAACCAGGACAACCTTCAGCCATACCCTCTCCCCTGCACACAGGGTGACCAAAGATGAGGATGGTGGGTGACAAATGCTGGCAGAAGGCAAGGAGCAGCCCCTTTAGGTATTCAAACAATGGCTGCAGACTCATACTCCATGTACATGTGGTACACAGACTCTTCCAGCCCGCAAACGTGGCATGCAGCTGGTGAGTCTGTGAACCGCGAGAGAAACAGGTTCCAGGGAACACCTCAGGTCCCCAATGTAGCGGGGAGAATCCCTGCGTAGAGGGACCCCCACCGGGGGCCCCCCTCACGACCGGAAGGCAACACCGACTGCCACTTAGTGTCCAGGCAGTGGATCAGGGCGAGGATGTGCAGGGTGTGGAGGAGGAGTCCGTAAAGGACACGCCTGCTAGCGTCTCGGAGGGGGATGAAGGGTGTTGAGGAAAGGCAGCTCAAATTGTGTGGGACCGGCTCCCGGGAAGGATTACGGGGCCTGGGTCGGATGAATACTTCCGGCTGAGTGGTGGTATGCTCAACCACAGGTACTCCACACGTCTGAGCCCCCCCCCCCCCCCGACACCCGGTGGGCAGGACAAGGACTGGCTGCTCTCACGCCCAGGCCGTCACCCTCCGCCGGCGGAGGGGGGGCCCGGTCGATGGCAACCAGGTTCCAGACTCTCAACAAGGCCCCGTAGAAGCCGGGCATCCCCATCAGGACCACATGGCTGACGCCCACCAGCGGGATCCGCGTACCTCCTTGAAGACAGCGGCCCCGTTGGAAAAAGTGCGTCGCCAACACGTGCCACCTGGGGGGATGCCCTGAGTATAGGTATCTCTGCAAGGTCCTGAGGCAGAGAGCCACCAACCTGGTGCGAATGCACACCAGCGACTGACCGCCCTCCTCGATTCGGAGACTCAGGACTGCTGCAAAGACCCAGTGCTTTCCGTTGCCCCAGAAGAAGTCCACCAACTTCTTCTGGATGATCCCAGCAAAGGTGGCTGATGGGACCAATGTGGTTAATCTGTACCAGAGCATGGAGGCCACTAGTTGGTTAATGACCAACACCCTGCCCTGGTAGGAAAGCACTCTGAGGAGACCCGCCCAGCGCTCCAGCCAGGTGACGACTTTCATCTCCAGCTCCTGCCAGTTCGCTAGCCAGGTCTCCGCACCAGGACTCAGGCAGACTCCCAGGTAGAGGAGGTGCGTGGTACTCCATGTAAAAGACCTCATCTCCTCCGGGAGGGAGTCCACCTGCCAGGGACCCACCAAGAGTCCAGAACAATTCCCCCAGTTGATCCTGGCAGAGGAGGCGGCCGAGAAGACTCGTTGGCACTCACGCATCCTCTGCAGGTCGACGGGATCGGTGGCCATGAGGAACACGTCATCGGCGTAGAGTGAGAGGACCACCTCCATGTCCGGCTCGCGTAGAACCATGCCTGTCAACTTCCTCCGAAGCAGACTAAGGAATGGCTCCACGCAGATGGCGTGCAGTTGGCCTGAAATGCGGCAGCCCTGACGTACTCCTCTGTGGAAAGGAATGGGGGCCGTCAAGGATCCGTTGACTTTTCATGGAATCAAGGAATCATGGAAAACCATATAACCATATAACCATATAACAATTACAGCACGGAAACAGGCCCTCTCGGCCCTTCCAGTCCATGCCGATCATTTGTTTTCCCCTAATCCCATCTACCTGCACTCAGACCATACCCCTCCATTCCCTTCCCGTCCATATACCTATCCACTTTACTTTTAAATGTTAAAATCGATCCTGCCTCCACCACTTCTGCTGGAAGCTCATTCCACACAGCCACCACCCTCTGAGTAAAGAAGTTCCCCCTCACGTTACCCCTAAACTTCTGTCCCTTAATTCTCATGTCATGCCCTCTTGTTTGAATCTTCCCGACCCTCAATGGGAAAAGCTTATCCACGTCAACTCTGTCTATCCCTTTCATCAATTTAAAGACCTCAATCAAGTCCCTCCTTAACCTTCTGCGCTCCAAAGAATAAAGACCTAACTTGTTCAACCTTTCTCTGTAACATAGTTGCTGGAACCCAGGCAACATTCTAGTAAATCTCCTCTGTACTCTCTCTATTTTGTTGACATCCTTCCTATAATTAGGCGACCAAAATTGTACACCATACTCCAGAATTGGTCTTACCAATGCCTTGTACAATTTTAACATTACTTCCCTACTCCTATATTCAATGCTCTGATTTATAAAGGCCAGCACACCAAAGGCTTTCTTTACCACCCTATCTACATGTGATTCCAACTTCAGGGAACTATGCACAGTTATTCCTAGATCTCTCTGTTCCACAGCATTTCTTAATTCCCTACCATTTACCATGTATGTCCTATTTTGATTTGTCCTGCCAAGATGTAACACTTCACACTTATCAGCATTAAACTCCATCTGCCATCTTTCAGCCCACTTTTCCAAATGGCCCAAATCTCTCTGTAGACTTTGAAAATCTACTTCATTATCCACAACACCACCTATCTTAGTATCATCTGCATACTTACTTATCCAATTTTCCACCCCATCATCCAGATCATTGATGTACATGACAAACAGCAGTGGACCCAACACAGATCCCTGAATATCTGAAAACTTTATTGTCATTCAGACCTTGCGGTCTGAACGAAATTTTGTTGCCTGCAGTCATACATATAGTAAATAACAAAACACACAATAAACACATATTTGACATCCACCACAGTGAGTTCACCAGACACCTCCTCACTGTGATGGAAGGCAAAAATCTTGTCTTTGTCTCTTCCCTTCTAGTTCTTCCTCTTCCTCTGCGCTGAGGGGACCCGGGCCTCCGATGTTGTGACCGCACTGGGTGATGTAAATAAATCCCGCGGGTGAACCGCGCTCCGCGAGCGGGCCGGTTCCACTCCGCGGCCCGGG
The DNA here is from genome assembly GCA_035221665.1 of Okamejei kenojei. NCBI lineage: Eukaryota > Metazoa > Chordata > Chondrichthyes > Rajiformes > Rajidae > Okamejei > Okamejei kenojei. The sequence continues at coordinate 13,590,346 of CM069146.1, forward strand.
GCGGTCGAAGCTGCCGCCCTCCAGTCCAGCGGACGCAGCTGTTGCCGCGGAAGCTCCGGAAAAATAGGAGGCACTCGGCCGCGGTGTATAAAAGCTGGATCCGGGACACAATGTGCGGTCCGAACCCAATCGCCCGCAGAGACCTCAACAGATATTCGTGATCCACCCTGTCGAATGCCTTCTCCTGGTCGAGGGAGAGAAAGGCAGTGGGTACACCGGTCTCCTGAGCCAGGTAGACCAGGTCCCGGACCAGATGGATATAGTCCTGGATGGACCGGCCCCGGGACCGTGTAAGACTGGTCAGGGTGGATCACTTGGGCCAGCACTGGGCCCAAGCGGTTTGCCATTGCCTTGGCAAAGACCTTGTAGTCGGCACAGAGGAGGGAGACTGGGCGCCAGTTTTTTAGATGGCGGAGATCGCCCTTCTTGGGCAGAAGGACCATGACAGCTCTTTTCCAAGACATGGGCATCTCTCCGTTCGCCAGGCTCTCCCTCAGTACCATGGTGTAGACCTCCCCCAGGATCCCCCAGAAAGTGAGGAGGAACTCTGCTGTCAGTCCGTCCAGGCCAGGGGATTTGCCGCTTCGGATCTGATGGAGGGCCGCGGTCAGTTCATCCAGTGTCAGGAGGGCATTCAGATGCTCCACACCCTCCGGGTCGACCATGGCTAGACCTTCCCACAGATCACTGCACTCGTCCCCGCCGGAACTATCTGGTGAGAACAAGGTCCCATAAAAGGAACAAACCACTGCGTTAATGACTGGTTCAGTGACGGAGGAGTCATCGTCAGCGAGCAGCTCCACTTCTTCAGCGAGTAGAAGAAGGGTGAACCGTGATCCAAAACGTGGACCAATTGGATCCACGACCTCACGTACGTGCCTCGAGATTGCTCTAACTGTAGCTCCTCCTTCTTCCCCTGGTATTCCCTCCAGAGGATCATGTCCCTGACGGTCTGACTTAGACACAAATCCAAATCGAGCCGCTCACTCCCGAGCTGTCTGATCTTAGAATCGCATCTCTTGGTCGACCCTCTAGTGTACTCCTGACAGAAACTCCGGATGTGGGCCTTGCCCACGTCCCGCGATAGCCGCAGGGAGTGAAATCCTCCCCGCTTCTCCTTCCAAGTATTTCAGAACCTCTCAAACGAGTCCCGGAAGCGGCGATCCTCCAGCAGCCGGTTGTTAAAATGTCAGTACGCGGACACTCCCCTCATGCGCAGCGGGGTAAACTCCGCCCACACCAGGTGGTGGTCCGAGCACGGCACTGGCAGCATGGAGGCCGCCGAGTCGCGGGAGACATACGCCCAAGAAATATACAGGCGGTCGATGCAAGACCCACCCCCCTCTGACCTCCTAGAGAAGGCCCTAGATTCGGGGCGGAGGTTCCTCCAGGTGTCTACCAAGTCAAAGGAGCCCACGAGCTCCTTCAATTTCTTCACAGGCTCCTGACCACGCTGGAGACCGGAACGGTCTCCTTCCTCGAGGGTACAGTTGAAATCACCCCCGAGGATCACGCAGTCACCAGGGTCGATGAAGTTGAGCAGGGCAGACACCTCCCAGAACAGGCGTGCTTGCAACACGGCGGGCTTGGGGGCGTACACGTTGACAAAATGCAACGGCACGCCATCCAGGTGCACGGCCAAGTGAAGCAAGCGTCCTGGCACCAGTTCCTGGGCCTTTAGGATCTCAGGCCGGAAATTTGGGGCCAACAAAATAGCCACCCCACTGGAAATGGAGCTGAGGTGGCTCATGAAGACCTCGCCACCCCACTCCAGGAGCCAGGTGGACTCGTCTCCTGAGGTGGTGTGGGTTTCCTGCAGGAAGCTCACCGCATATTAACCATCCCTCAGGGTTGAGAGATGGTTAATCCTGCGGAGAGGCCTCCTGCTGCCACTTATGTTATAACTGGCTATGGTCTGGCTATGTTATAACTGGCTATCGCCATGTCAGGAGTATACTAGATCCCCTCACCAGTCCCCCGGTCGCTGACAGCAGATCTGATCCTCCCCCTACGGACACTAGGTGGATTGGCGGTGGGTCTTACCTTCTGGATCTTTGCTACATGGCACGCTCTACTGCTCCCTCTACCCTCAGCAGGAACGACGCTGCTCTCGGCCTTGGCGTCTCTTTGCAGATCATCCAAAAAGGATCTGAGCTGATGCCGGTCGTTCCCCTTCACCCCCTTCGACCCTTTGCCCCTCCCCCTCTTTTAGAGGATGAGTTTCAGCAAACTAGTGAGCCCTTTTAAGTTCGGCCACCGAAGGAGGCCAGTCTAGGCCGATGTTGGGCTCTTTCGATGGCCGTGATGACCTTGCGGATTTCCTCCACTGGAATGAGTGGAGTGGCGTCAGGGGGAGCGAGAACATCCATTTACTCATTGCCCAAGGAGTCCCCTTCCACCTGCTCACTGCAGATGGAGTCATCATCCCCAACTCCGGTCACACATTCAGTGCTCAAAACACCCGCCTCACCCTTTGCAGCAGTTGCCTCTGCCCCACCCACTGGTCCCTCCTCCACCTCAGTCCTAACCCTGGGACCAGCGGCAGAGGGGCCTTCCCCAGGTGTACCCGGGGATTCAAGACCATCGACAGTGGGGGCGACTATCCCTCCCCCAGTTGGGCCCAGAGAGGACTCTGGTGCACCAGAATCAGGGAGTCCCTCTGGAGCCAGGTCCTGAGGGAGAGAAGGGCTGGTTTCCCCAACCCCCTCACCACCTACTGTCTCTAACAGTGGCGTGCTCTGCACCTCATTCTGGGTGGGTTGCTCCTGGGCTTCCTCAGATGCATGATGCAGGACTCCCAACAGGAATCTTCCCCTGTTCCATAACACCCGATAGTGGTCACCATCGCCACCCTCCTCAGAATCCCCTCCAGAACATGGGACCACGGCCCGAGCCAGAGGGCGGGAGTCTTCCTCCACCACAGTACTCCCCTCCCCCCGGAGGATTCCTGTTTGTCCCTCTTCTGCTCCTCCCTAGAGAGATTCCTCCTTCTTTTCTTCACAGGGGAGGAGCTCACAGACTCTGGGGTCGCCCTAGCAACCTTTTGCTGCGGCTCCCCCTCCTCCCGCCCGATCCCCACCGCCCCCGGCTGGATTATTGGGCTTGCGGACTCCCTAATGGGAGGTGGCGGGATGGGTGGATCACTCTTGTCCTTGGGGGTTTTATTCCCCAGATGCTTCACCTTCTTTGCCACCTTGCCCTCCTTCTTTTGAACCTCCCCACCCCCACCCACGCTCTGCGCAACCCCAGGGTTCGCTGCCTCAACTACATGGGGGGTGGGAGAATGGGGGAGAGGAGGGTTAGTGGCACTGGATGCGGAGGCCCCCGTCCGGGATTTGGGGCAATTCATTCGAATACAGGCATGGCACCTTGGGCACTCCGATGTCCAGTAGACGGTGAAAGCACGCCCATCCTGCTGGACAAAAGAAGCGCCCGTCGATTACCTCCTCCCAGTCCAGCAACATTGTCAGCTGGACCCGGAGGGGAAGAACGTGCCGCAGCTCCTTCCTGCGGAACCCCTGGGAAATTGGGGTGATGTCCGAAAGTGCCTTCCCCAGGTTGTGAAGGTGGGGAAGGAGGGCCTCGTTCGTAATGCAGGGCGGGACGTTGGAAGGACAACCCGCTGTGCGATGCACACTACGGAGCTTGACCTGCAAAAATACTCCCCCACTGTGACCCCTTTACTCACGGCCGCATTCACCCCCTCAACGGACTCAAAGAGAGCACGGCCTTCCCGAACATTTTTGCCCACATACAGGACGCCTGCGGGCTTGGCCGCCATGGCCACGGCAGCCGAGCAGTCCTCCATGTTGATCTGGGAGGGCAAGTAACATCTTACCCCATGCTCAAAAGGCAGGTTCTTCATGGGGAACTGGGCCCCAAGAGGAGTAGCCGAAGCAGCTGAAGCAGCTGCCTCAGCATAGCTCCTGGAAGGCCCCCTCCCCCAGAACTCTGACCCGGAATAGTAACAAATGCTACAATTTAAAACATATCACTTATATAAAGCCTGAGACACAGACAGCCCAAATGGCACGAGGCCAAGTCCAAAGACAAAAACAAATGGAACAGTGTGAGGGAGGGAGGCAAAATGGTGTCGCCTCAAACGCTGATAATGGCGGCTCCCTGGAAAAACCACGTCACCACCTGCGTCACCACCTCTTCGCTGGATTATCTCGGCTCCCCTGCGTTCCCTGGCGAGCTGCTAACCTTTGCAGGCAATCCCAGCTGTTCTTCGCCACTCAGGAACAAAAAGGACTTGCCTGCAGTCTTGTTGGAAAGCCTTTTTATCTCCCTCGGTCTTGCCGAGACAAAGGAGGCAACCTCCCACACCACATGAAAACCAGACCGGGCTGGTCACCCCCGACGAGGCAGCAAGGGGGTCATTCTGGACGCAGTTGTACAAGTCCAGAAATATTTTTCTCCCCTCTTTTGGTTTGCAAACAGTTTCCTGGCAGGTTGTCAGCCACCATAGTGGGAGCTATGCAGTCAATTGATAAGACTGCTCGGAGTCCCAAAACAAGCAGAAAAACTTTGAAACAAGTCTCTGCAGCGTTGCAGCAATACACAAGGATGTTTAAGGTACTGCTGTATCTCCTCCGAATTCCATAAAGATGAAAAACACATTAGTTCTTGTGTCTGGACGGGAGCTCCTAATCACACCTCCTCGCGTAACCAGCTTGGAGGGGATAAATGTATTAAATGCCGAGCTGTAAGCAATGAATAACAGCCTGACATATGAGTTTTTGTTGTCCAAGTGATCCACAGCGGAATGGAGAGCCAGCGAGATCGCATCCACTGGTGATCTGTTGTGGCGGTAGGCGAACTGCAGTGGGTCCAGGTTTTTGTTGAGGTAGAAGTTGATTTGCGCCATGATCAACCTCTCAAAGCACTTAATCACCACAGACGTTAGTGCCACTGGTCGATAGTCATTGAGGCATGTCACCTTGCTCTTCTTAGGCACCGGTATAATTGATGCCCTTTAAAAGCAGGTGGGAACCTCAGACCTCAGAAATGAGAGGTTGAAAATGTCCGTAAAAACTCCAGCCAGTTGGTCCGCACAGGTTTTTAGAACACGACCGGGTATATCATCAGGTCCGGGCGCTTTTCGAGGGTTCACCCCTCTGAAGGATTTTCTGACGTCGGCCTCTGTGACTGTGACTGATATACTATCACAGCGAATGGGGGCTCAAGAAGGCACATCAGTGTTTTAGTTTGGGTCTGCAGATAGTTTAATCTTTGTTCTGATGCTGTATAACCATTGTGCTTGAATAAAACGTTTTCAATTCCACTGCTGGACTTGGTAAATCATTGAGAATTCAGTGACCCTGCACTCTCTATATCCATCCTGTACTCCACCCTGTCATTGTTCGAGGTCTGCCTTACAATGTATACAAACACAGACACAAACACAAACACGGTACTCTGGGTTGAGGCCACATGTAAAGGCCACGTCAGGGCTTTAAGTGTTGTGGTTACTTTGGCACTGTTAATTCTTCATCTCCTGAGGCAGTCTGCCTGCATCAAGAATTAATTGCTCTCCCTCCAGTTGTGTGGGGTGTGAGATGATGCGGTCAATTTAGAAGTTGTTGAGGCTTCTACAGATGGGGCAGGTAGTGGATGGTCGGCTGGATGGGTAGCTAGCCTGTGAGGTGGTGCAATGTGAGGTGGTCCTGTGAAGACACTGATCATACCTACCTTGCGAAGACAGTATTAATGCCATCTTTTCAGTGCCTTTATTAACATTTAACAGGACACGTCCTAAGTCCGTTATATTTATTATGAGACATAAGGAACTGCAAATGCTGGAATCTTGCTTCGAACTCTGAGTGCCCGAGTAACTCAGCGGGTCAGGCAGCATCTGAGAAGGACATCGATAAGTGAAGTTTCCGATCACGAAGTCTGAAGAAGAGTATCAAACATAAAGTAACTCTAGCATTTTACAATATTTATTAAGAAAGATAGACACAAAATGCTGGAGCAACTCAACGGGTCAGGCAGCATCTCTGGAGAAAAGGAATAGGTGATATTTCGGATCAAAATCCTTCTTCAGAGTCAGGGGAAAGGGAAATGAGAGATATAGATGGTGTAATAGAGGGATCAAAGAATGAAAGATAAGCAAAAAAAACAATGATCAAGGAAACTGGCTATTGTTAGCTGTGGGCTAGATGAAAACGAGTTATGCAGACATACAGATTTTGTTACAGTTTTCTCAGTTGCACTTAGACTGAACTTGACTAGTTGGGTCCCTGTCACACAGGAGGCTTGGTCCCCCAACGCAATATTCCACCACTCACCCAAAGCCCCAACTGTACAGGCGCAGCTCATTTCCCCTCTCCTCTCCCACTGTCCCTCCCCAGAATCTCGAGGTTGGCGCTCCTTGCGTGCCCCGGAGGAGCATCAGCTGTCGGCACCCTCAGAGCCAGGCCTCAGTTCAGCCCAGAAGCACCAGCAGCTACGGCCGCGGCGTGGGCGGGGAGGGGGGTGGAGAGCTCGGAGAAAAGATGGGGGAAGAGCCATGGGGGAGAGGGGGTATCACGGGGGAGGGAGCAGGAGCCAGCGAGGGGACAAAAGGAGAAAGGGGTGAAGATGCAGGGCGTTGCAATGGCAGTGCGTTTGGGAATCACAGCGGGCACTGGATGCTCTCCTCCGCCGGGATCTCCGCTTTCCGTTTGGCGACATTGCCACGCTGCTGGGCTGCTGCTTGGGGCGAGGCTGCTTCGGGTCCCTCCGAAAGTCCAGTTGGAAACCTCCGCTGGCTTTCGTCAGCTCTACTAAAGACGAGATGGTGCAGGAAGGGGCAGACCGTGACTGGGAGTGACAGGGGAAGAGACTAATCCGCCCGGCGCTGGAAGGCAGGAAAAGACACCGATCTGCGCATGTGCGGTTTTTAAGATTTTTAAACTTTGCTAACTTTGACGACATTCAACCGATCAGAATGAATGTGCACTCGCAGCTTAGTTGAACGGTGAGTGAACTGGTTAAAAATCGTAGCGCTATCGCAAACTGTTTTTGTGCAAATAGAATGACCGCCAAACCGGAAGATAACTTTGATATAGACAGACACACAGACAGACAGACAGACAGACAGACAGACAGACAGACAGACAGACAGACAGACAGACAGACAGACAGACAGACGGACAGACAGATGGACAGACGGACAGCATGTTGTAGTGTTGTTACAAAACCCACCATCAGCGGTGCTCCAGATCTGCCACCGCCTCTGCGTGCGATTCCGGAGGCTGTGGGGGAGGGGGGCGGGATTAAAATTCAGGTTTGTATTGGTTGTCAGAGAGGTATTTGCTCGGACTTACAAGTTGATAAAGAAAATTTGTTCTGCGCTTCCGTTCCCGTTTTTAAAAAAAGTTGCTGGACGATTGCATTGCTGGATTGAAGTTGAACGCGACTTCTAACGCCTTCAACATCACGGATCAAAATCACATCAAGTACTTCCACATCAGGACAAAACAAAAGTTATATTGTTTATTTAACATCTTACCTTGCTTTTTTGGTGTAAAATCATCATTTTAATCTGATGATTCAAAATATGTTATTTAGGCCCCGATTTCGGCCGTGTCTTGCCTGTCGTAAGCAGCGGCCACATTCTGATCTATTACAATCCACTCTTAACCAAATTCATTGTTTTTTTGCACAATTATGTCATAAGAACATCTAGCTCATCTATAGTTTGTGTTATTGTCTATTTAAAAATTGTGGCTATTTAAAAAAATATTTTTAGCCTTTTAGGAATGGGATAGATGTTTAGATCTAGTAATTGAATTTAAATGAATTTGATTTGATGACACTGATGAATATGTTTTTTTGTTGGGTATTTACTATTTGTTTTAACGTTACAATAATATTAAAGTTCTGATCTTGAGAATACCACATTTTTGAATTTTCAAGGCAGTCTGGGTGTTTATTACTATTTCCGTCACAACGGTCAATTTTGTAATTATCTACAATTAGGTAACTAACTAATTATATGCTTTAATTTCAGGTCATCCAAGTAAGATGTATCATATTTGCTTCAAATGCTTCAAACTATAATAACTGAAAATTTCATTCAGTTCTCTTATTTTTTAAGAATGTTATGGGCTTTTATGTCAATTGACTGTCCTCGATCACAGCTTTTGTGTTAATGGAAAAGCAATAGGGAACAAGATGCTAATTTCCGAGTAAGAAAATGACCATAAATTTTTTAATACTGAAGATATGAAAGTGAATTAGGCGTCAAATTAAAGTTAATTTTAAAGCCTTTGATAAGGTCCCGCATGGGAGACTGATGACTAAAATTAGAGCACATGGTATTGGGGGTAGGGTGTTGACATGGGCAGAAAATTGGTTGGCAGACCGGAAGCAAAGAGTAGGAGTGAACGGGTCCTTTTCGAAATGGCAGGCAGTGGCGAGTGGAGTGCCGCAAGGCTCGGTGTTGGGGCCGCAACTGTTTACCATAGATATTAATGATTTGGAAGAGGGAATTATGAGCAACACTAGCAAGTTTGCAGATGATCCAAAGCTGGGTGGCAGTGTGAATTGTGAAGGGGACGTTAGGAGGTTGCAGGGTGACCTGGACAGGTTGAGTGAGTGGGCAGATGCGTGGCAGATGCAGTATAATATAGATAAACGTGAGGTTATCCATTTTGGCGGCAAAAACAAGGGGGCAGATTATTATCTCAATGGGGTTAGGTTAGGTAAGGGGGAGGTGCAGCGAGACCTGGGCGTCCTTGTACACCGGTCATTGAAAGTTGGCTTACAGGTACAGCAGGCAGTGAAGAAAGCTAATGGAATGTTGGCCTTCATAACAAGAGGATTTCAGTAGGAGTAAAGAGGTTCTTCTGCAGTTGATTAGGGCTCTGGTGAGACTACATCTGGAGTGTTGTGTACAGTTTTGGTCTCCTAATTTGAGGAAGGACATCCTTGTGATTGAGGCAGTGCAGCGTAGGTTCACGAGATTGATCCCTGGGATTGCGGGACTGTCATATGAAGAAAGATTGAAAAGACTAGGCTTGTATTCACTGGAGTTTAGAAGGATGAGGGGGGATCTTATAGAAACATATAAAATTATAAAAGGACTGGACAAGCTAGATGCAGGAAAAATGTTCCCAATGTTGGGTGAATCCAGAATAAGGGCCACAGTCTTAGAATAAGGGGAGGTCATTTAAGACTGAGGTGAGAAAATACTTTTTCACCCAGAGAGTTGTGAATTTATGGAATTCCCTGCCACAGAGGGCAGTGGAGGCCAAATCACTGGATGGATTTAAGAGATAGTTAGATGGAGCTGTAGGGGCTAGTGGAATCAAGGGATATGGGGAGAAGGCAGGCACGGGTTATTGATAGGGGACGATCAGCCATGATCACAATGAATGGCGGTGCTGGCTCGAAGGGCCGAATGGCCTCCTCCTGCAACTATTTTCTATGTTTCTATGTTTCATTTTATGCTTTATCTGATAGGATAAATTACAGGCTTGATATTGAAAATTCTCATTCTCAAAATGTTGTAACATTCTCAAAATGTTGTAACATTCCTACATGTTGAGTGAAATTTTCCCTCAAGCCAAGTTCCAGCTAACACATTAAACAGGGGTCTGTTGGGCACTGTTCTTCGAGGGGAGATGTTTTTATAGAGGAGTGACAAGGCAGCTGCCTTTGGGAACCATGCTGGTAAATTATTATCAGATGATTCAGTCTGAAGACAATGTCTATGTTCGGATTTCCCCCAGTTTCCTCGCTCTTCTTTCCTTGATGGTGCAATGGCCGTTCTTCTGTCTGAGAGTCAGGGGAGAGGGAAACCAGAGGTATGAAATGGTACAGAACGGATTAGAGTCAGCACCGATAACCAAGGAGCCCACAATGGTCCATTGGTGGCTGTGGAGGAGATGATAACGAAGTGCTGGAGGAATTCAGCTGGTCAGGCAACATCTGAGGAGGGAATGAATAGGCATAATTTCCTGTCGGGATGTTTTTTTAGACTGAGAACCTTAATAACAAGTGTTCAGACCTGAAACGTTGCTTGTCTATCTCCCCCCATAAATACTGTCTGATCTGCTGAGTTGTTCCAGCACTTTTTACTTTGCTCAAGATTCCAACATCTACAGTTTAGCTCCACCCATGACCACAAAAAAATTGCAGAGAATGTGGACGCAGCCCAGACCATCACACAAACCAACCTCCCGTCTATTGACTCCATTTATACCTCACCTCGGCAAGGCCAGCAGCATAATCAAGGATGAGTGGCAACCTGGCCACTCCCTCTTCTGCTTTCTCCCGTCAGGCAAAAGGTATAGGTGTGAAAAACACCCACCACAAGATTCAGCTCCTGACAGTTTCTTCCCAGCTGTTATCAGGCAACTGAAACATTCTACCACCACCAGAGAGCAATGCTCAACTACTACCTACCTCTTTGATGACCCACGGACTATCCTTGATCGGACTTTGCTGGCTTTACCATACACTAAACGTCTTTCCCTTATCGTGTATCTATACTGTGGAAATGGCTCGACTGAAATCATGTATTGTCTTTCTGCGGACTGGTTAGCACGAAACAAAAGCTTTTCACTGTACCTCGGTACAGGTGACAATAAACTAAACTGAACTTCTTGTCCCACTATTTTCCTGCTCCATTACAAAAATCTCTCAAAGTATGCCAACTTTGAAGAAGTTCACCTGTCTGAAGAAGGGTCCCAACCCGTCGCCTGTCCATTGTTATACACAGATGCTGCCTTGCCCACCGAGTTCCTCCAGCACTTTTGCTCAAGAAACCAGCACCTGCAGTTCCGTGAGCCTCCAATTGCTAAGTTTTTTAGATCGATAACTGTAAAACAGTTTGCGAATTAAGTACTGAAACCCTCAGCTAACCCACGCTTGAGGTGAGTCGAATCCTCTGAATGATTAAATATAACTATGAAATGCTTCAAACCACATGCATGAGCACTTGTTATGAGTGAATAATTGTCAAATTAACCAAATTAAAATCGAATAAAATCCCTTCAGGAACGCGTTGACTGAGCCTAACTTGCCCCTGTGTTTCGCAGTCACAATCTAACAATTTTCTCGTAAAACAAGGCATTTTTTCACATTATATTTTATCGAGGTTTACTTTCAGGAATCTGGTCGGGTTTTTGGAAGACCTATGTTACTCTGGTAGCATTAAACAAAAACACGTTGCAAGCAGAAACTGGCTGAATAAACTCGCTTAAAACCCAGGCAGCCCGTAATAACATGAGCGCAAGATTTTCTTTTTATCCCGTTCTCAAAGCCCTCATGAACAGGGGAAATGTTTGGACCGGTGCCACGGTGGAGAGGGTGGCTGTCGCATTAAGAAAATGCTGGTGACTCAAACCCCATCGAAAAATGATCTTGCTTCTGTGAGTTTTTTTTAAAAGGATTGTTATTCAGTGCCCGGCCATAGATTTGTCTCCCCTCCCCCCCCCCCCCCCCCACACACACTCCCTGTCACACACACATACGCACAGCACCTCACACGGATCTCGTCAGATAGCCTTTATATTTGCATTCTCTGACACACCTTCAACTGGCGCAGAGTGGTCGAAGGACAGCGAGGGTGACGCAGGGAGGGTTTAGGCAAAGTTCAGAGGAACCCCAACCTTACAAAAGAAGCAAGCACACAGTGCATCGCACCATCTGCAGGAACCTTTCTGACCCTCTGCTACCACGGGGCTCGGCCGCTGTCAGGATGGGCTGGGTGAGCGCACTCTTGCTCCTCGTGGTCATTAGGGAAGTTTGGACCATTTGCGGACCATCCCGATTCACGGCACGGAAGAGTGATCTGTGCCGAGCCGAACTGGCCGAGACAATCGTCTATGGCAAGGTGTTGGCCATCTACAAGGATGCCTACAGCGGGATCAGACACTACTTCACGCCAAACACGTATTCGGCGGAGGTGGAACTGTTGTGTAACCCATCTTCGCACAGTTCGAAGTTGGGGGCGACTGGGACCAGGTTTAACCTGACTAGACTGGGCTACGTCTTCTGTCGCCCTTACTCCGCCAACGTCATCGAAAACAACACCTATTATTTCTTCGTCAGGTAGGACGGCAGCGGCAGTGGGTGAATGGTGGAGGGAAGGTCATGTATGGTCGCTGGGTGAGGGGGATGGGGGGTGCTTCATTGTGCCAAACCAGCACCCCGAAAGGTGGACTTTACTGTTGACAAAGTTGACAAAGAATCTACTGTTGACAAAGTTAGACGTGGATAAGCATCTCATTCTGTTTGTCGCCTAATTAAGTCTTTCTGAGTCCCATTCTGTGCAAGACCTCGTTTTACCATTTGTCAAGTTTCTGCACAGGATCTTGTTTCATCATTAGTCACGTTTCTGTAACTAAGACTTAATTTTACTGTCAGGCTTCGAGATACACTAATAGACTATCCATAGTCCAATACTTTAAAGGTCGGCATCACATTTCAGTCTGTCACATTAATTTCCCAAGGGCAATGGTACCTAAATCCAAATGGATCAAGTTTTTAGATGTTTGCATCAAATCCATCATCGGTGAATTGCAATGGTATCCATGTAGATAAATGATGGCAGAAAGTATCCAAAATAAGCCATCAGAAATCAATGGGGTTGTGACTTGATGATTCCTCGTAGCTCCCAGGTAAGAGCATTCCACTGGTTACCTTAACATTAGTCTTGTAGAGATCCAGTCAGTGCATCGGTTAGTTTCCATGGTGATGATTTTGATGAATCAGAGAATTATACATATTTGTAATATGGTGTCATATAATGGACAGGAAGTCATTCAGCTTAGTATTTCCATCCTGACCTAAAAATATATCAATTTTGGTTAATCAAAATTTTCAGCTCATTGTGGATGGATTGAGGGTTAGTGTTCATCAAGTGCGCATCCAGGGATTTCAAAGGTTCAAAGGTTTCAAAGGCCTTTTATGTACCAATTAAGGTACACTGATATGCGAATTACCATAAACATCCACCACAGTGAATTCCCCACATTCCTCACTGTGATGGAAGGCAGAAAAGGTTAAAGTCGGTCTCTGACCAGAGACCACGAGCTCCATGATGTTAAGTCTGCAAGCACCTATGGTTGGAGTTCCGAGGTCGACCCCTGGCAAAGGGATCGTGGGCTCCCCGTTGTTAAATTCCCATAGGGTCTCCGCAGTGGAGCTCTCAAAAGTTGGTCTCCAGCAAAGGCCGCCAATTCCTTGATGTTAGGCCACAGTGCGGACGGAGACACAATACAAAAAAAATCGCATCTCCATTGAGTTAAGAGATCAGAAAACGTTTCCCACAGCGCCCCCCCCCTCCCCCACATGCTATTAAAACACAAAGGAGGAAGGGACAGACAGACAGTATTTGTTACTTGCAATGAACGTTTCTGCCTCCGCCTGACTTTCTGGTTATAAATTCCAGATCCACGTTGACCAAAAAGTAAGTTCTTCAACTTCTGATTGCTTTTTCTCCTGTAAAAGTAAAGCGACTTTTTAGGCGATTGCAGTAGACTTCGCGCTCGCCACATGATCGCCACATATAACCATATAACCACATAACAATTACAGCACGGAAACAGGCCCTCTCGGCCCTTCCAGTCCGTGCCGACCATTTGTTTTCCCCTAGTCCCATCTACCTGCACTCAGACCATACCCCTCCATTCCCTTCACGTCCATATACCTATCCACTTTACTTTTAAATGTTAAAATCGATCCTGCCTCCACCACTTCTGCTGGAAGCTCATTCCACACAGCCACCACCCTCTGAGTAAAGAAGTTCCCCCTCACGTTACCCCTAAAATTCTGTCCCTTAATTCTCATGTCATGCCATCTTGTTTGAATCTTCCCTACCCTCAATGGGAAAAGCTTATCCACGTCAACTCTGTCTATCCCATTTATCATTTTAAAGACCTCAATCAAGTCCCCCCTTAACCTTCTGCGCTCCAAAGAATAAAGACCTAACTTGTTCAACCTTTCTCTGTAACATAGTTTCTGGAACCCTAGCATCATTCTAGTAAATCTCCTCTGTACTCTCTCTATTTTGTTGACATCCTTCCTATAATTAGGCGACCAAAATTGTACACCATACTCCAGAATTGGTCTTACCAATGCCTTGTACAATTTTAACATTACTTCCCTACTCCTATATTCAATGCTCTGATTTATAAAGGCCAGCACACCAAAGGCTTTCTTTACCACCCTATCTACATGCGATTCCACCTTCAGGGAACTATGCATAGTTATTCCTAGATCCCTCTGTTCCACAGCATTCCTCAATTCCCTACCATTTACCATGTACGTCCTATTTTGATTTGTCCTGCCAAGATGTAGCACTTCACACTTATCAGCATTAAACTCCATCTGCCATCTTTCAGCCCACTTTTCCAAATGGCCCAAATCTCTCTGTAGACTTTAAAAATCTACTTCATTATCCACAACACCACCTATCTTAGTATCATCTGCATACTTACTTATCCAATTTTCCACCCCATCATCCAGATCATTGATGTACATGACAAACAACAGTGGACCCAACACAGATCCCTGAGGCACCCCACTGGTCACCGGCTTCCAACCTGACAAACAGCCATCCGCCATTACTCTCTGACATCTCCCATTCAGCCACTGTTGAATCCATCTTGCTACTCCGCCATTAACACCCAAAGATTGAACCTTCTTAACCAACCTTCCATGGGGAACCTTGTCAAAGGCCTTACTGAAATCCATATAGACAACATCCACTGCTTTACCCTCATCAATTTCCCTAGTTACCACTTCGAAAAATTCAAGAAGGTTTGTCAAACATGACCTTCCAGGCACAAATCCATGTTGACTGTTCCTGATCAGACCCTGTTTATCCAGATGCTTATATATATTATCTCTAAGTATCCTTTCCATTAATTTGCCCACCACTGACGTCAAACTAATAGGTCTATAATTGCTAGGTTTATTCTTTGAACCCTTTTTAAACAATGGAACAACATGCGCAGTACGCCAATCCTCCGGCACTATTCCCGTTTCTAATGACATTTGAAATATTTCTGTCATAGCTCCTGCTATTTCTACACTAACTTCCCTCAATGTCCTAGGGAATATCCTGTCAGGACCTGGAGACTTATCCACTTTTATATTTTTCAAAAGTGTCAGTACTTCCTCCTCTTTGAATATCATAGTTTCCATAGCTACTTTTTTCCCTTACCTCACAGAGTTCAATATCCTTCTCCTTGGTGAATACCAAAGAAAAGAAATTGTTCAATATCTCCCCCATCTCTTGTGGCTCTGCAGATAGCTGTCCATTCTGGTTCTCTAATGGTCCAATTTTATCCCTCGTTATCCTTTTGCTATTAATATAGCTGTAGAAACCCTTTGGATTTACTTTCACCTTTCTTGCCAAAGCAACCTCATATCTTCTTTTAGCCTTCCTAATTTATTTCTTAAGATTCTTTTTACATTCTTTATACTCCTCTAGCACCTCATTTACTCCATGCCTCCTATAATTATTGTAGATATCTCTCTTTTTTCGAAACAAGTGTCCAATTTCCCTTGAAAACCATGGCTCTTTCCAATTTTTACTATTTCCTTTCAACCTAACAGGGACATAAAGATTCTGTACTCTTACAATTTCCCTTTAAATGTCCTCCATTTCTCTTCTACATCCTTCCCATGAAACAAAGTGTCCCAATTCACTCCTTTAAAATCCTTACGCATTCCCTCAAAGTTAGCCTTTCTCCAATCAAAAATCTCCACCCTAGGTCCAGTTCTGACTCTCTCCATAATTATATTGAAACTAATGGTATTGTGATCACTGGTCCCGAAGTGCTCACCAATGCATACCTCCGTCACCTGACCTGCCTCATTTCCTAACAGGAGGTCCAGCACAGCCCCTTCTCTGGTCGATACCTCTATGTACTGCTGCAAAAAACTATCCTGCACACATTTTACAAACTCCAAACCATCCAGCCCATTTACAGAATGTGTTTCCCAGTCTATTTTTGGAAAATTGAAATCTCCCACAATCACTACCTTGTGCTTACTACTAATATCTGCTATCTCCTTACATATTTGCTCTTCCAATTCTCGCTCCCCATTTGGCGGTCTATAGTACACCGCTAAAAGTGTTGCTACACCGTTCCCACTTCTCAGTTCCACCCAAATAGCCTCCCTAGACGAGCCCTCTAATCTATCCTGCCAAAGCACTGCTGTAATATCTTCTCTGACCAGCAATGCAACACCTCCCCCTCTGGTCCCTCCAATTATATCACACCGGAAGCAACAAAATCCTGGAATATTTAGTTTCCAATCACAGCCCTCCTGCAACCATGTTTCACTGATTGCCACAACATCATATTTCCAGGTGTCAATCCAGGCTCTAAGTTCATCCACCTTACTTACAATGCTCCTAGCATTAAAATATACACATTTTAGAAACCCACCATCCCTTATTCTCTGTCTATTATCTTTTTCATCTTTCTCGCCTACATTTTGGGTCCGAGTGCTTCCCTTCTCTGCCTCTTGCCCCACACCCTGACCCCTAGCCCCCTTTACCCGAGTCCCTCCCCCCAGCCTTTCTAGTTTAAAGTCTCCCCAGTAGTCTTTGCAAATCTCCCCGCCAGGATATTGGTCCCCCTCGGGCTCAAGTGCAACCCGTCCTCTGTGTACAGATCATGCCTTCCCCAAAAGAGGTCCCAGTGATCAAGGAACTTGAATCCCTGCCCACTGCACCAGTCCATCAGCCACGCATTTATCCTCCACCTCATTTCATTCCTACTCTCACTGTCACGCGGCACAGGCAGCAATCCTGAAATCGTTACCCTTTTGGTCCTTCTCCTTAACTATCCCCCCAACTCCCTAAATTCTCCCTTCAGGACCTCGTCACGTTTTCTGCCTATGTCATTGGTACCTATGTGTACCCCAACATCAGGCTCCTCTCCCTCCCTTATCAGAATCTTTTGAACACGTTCTGACACATGCGAGACCCTGGCACCAGGGAGGCAAACTACCATCCGGGTCTCCCGACTGCGTCCACAGAATCGCCTATCCGACCACCTAACTATAGAGTCCCCTATTACAATTGCCCTCCTCTTTTTGCTACCCTTCTGAGCATCAGGGCCGGTCTCTGTGCCGGAGACCCGGCCGGTGTTGCTGCCCCCAGCTAGGCTGTCCCCTCCAATCGTACTCAAACCCGAGTACCTATTTTCCAGGTGTACGGTCACAGGGGTACTCTCTAGTCCCTGCCTCTGCCCCTTGCCCTTCCTAACCGTGACCCACTTGTCTGCCTCCTGTGGTCTGGGAGTGACTACCTCCCTGTAGCTCCTCTCTATGACCTCCTCACTCTCCCTGACCAGACGGAGGTCATCGAGCTGCTGCTCCAGGTTCCTAACACAGTCCTTTAGGAGCCCCATCTCGACACACCTGGCGCAGATGTGGACGTCTGGAGGGCTATCAGATTCCCTGACCTCCCACATCTGACATCCAGAACAGTACACTGCCCTGGCCTTCATACTCCCCCCCCCCCTTACACAGGATACAATGTCAACATAATACGAAATCACTACAAACTGCTGAAATCTGATCGCCAATCAGCTGCTTACCCTAGTCCACTTCCCACCAATCAGCTGCTTACCCCAGTCCACTTCCCACCAATCAGCTGCTTCCTCAAAAAAAAAACCCCACATGATCACCACATGGTCGCCACATGTTCGCTGTTGGCCTCTAGTGAGTCTCCTTCATGGTCACGAGTAGTTCTCGCATTCTGGGAACTTGTCGCGGCCCCAGTATGGTTGCCGCAAATTTTTCAACATGAAAATCAATAATCCTGTAATCGTATGTGTAGTTGTAGTGGGGTTGCCATGTAGTTATGGATAGTTGAGGTAGTTGTAGGTAGTTTTAGTTAATCGCCCTTGCTGACCAGTCATTTTCATTGGCTCATTGGGGAAAAAAACGTTAGCACGAGTTTTCAGAACCAAGGATAACCGACCGGTAATGTTAAATGCCCGACAAACTTCACATCGGTGTATCTCTGGCTTATTAAATGTTGTCTGGCTTCTTAAAAGTGTCTCCACCCTTCTCCCCCCTTCTTCCCTCCCCCCCCCCCCCCCCCCCCCCTTCTTTTAAAGGACTTACCGTACACTGTGTTTAAGAAGGAGTAGCAGATGCTGGAAAATCGAAGGTAGACAAAACTGCTGGAGAAACTCAGCGGGTGAAGCAGCATCTATGGAGCGAAGGAAATAGGCGACGTTTCCGGTCAAGCCCCTTCTTCAGACTGATGTGAGGGTGGGGGGGGGGAGAAGGGCTTCCTATTCAGCCTGTATATCCTTCTCATATTTGTAAACACATTGATTAAATCTCCCCAAAGTCCTCCTTGCCATATTAGCCAGGTTAATCACTCCTCAACACCTATAGTTTGGTGACTAAAATTGTTTAGCCTTACTCCAGCTGTGGCTTCAGCATTGCTTTACACAGTCCCATTTTAACATCCCTGTGCTTATATTCTGTGTTTTAGCTTTGTAAATCTTCCTAATCCCCTTATCTGGCTGCTTTACTACCTTCAGAGAAATGTGGACATACTCCAAATTGGAGTGTCTGAAAAGGATCTTGACCCAAAACGTCACCGGTTCATTCTCTCCAGAGATGCTGCCTGTCCCACTGAGTTACTCCAGCATTTTGTGTCTACACTCCACAATTGTCTGTTTCCGACTAATTAGGGCCTTCATCATTTATTATCTGTCTTCTCTTCATTTGTTCTTCCTCCCTATATGCGTTCTCACACTTTTCCAAGCTAAATTCCATTTGCCCCCTTTGGCCCCTCTTCTCACTCCCCCTCCGCTCAGATGAACAAAAATAGAGTTCCCCTGGTCCTCACCTCTCACCCCACCAGCCTCTACATCCAACGCATTATTCTCTGACATTTATGCCTCCTCCAAAGTGTTCCAACCATCAGGCACATCTTTCCATATCCTCCCCTTTATACCTACTGCTCAAACCATTCCCTCTGCAACTCTTTGGTTCACTCATTCCTTTCTACCCAACCACCCTCTCCCCAGATACTTTCCCCTGTATCTCCTCCATCACAATGATCCAGGGACCACAACAGTCCTTCCAGGTGAGTCAGAGGTTAATGTGCAGCTCTTCTAACCTCATCTACCACATCCGGCGTTCCCGATGTGACCTATTTTACAAAGGTTAGACTCGGCCATCTTTTCGCAGAAGATTTTCGCTCGGCCTGCCAAGATCTACTGGATCTCTTGGTTGCTAGCCATGTCATCTCCGCTTCCCATTCTCATATTGACCTTTTTATTTTAGTTCTCAGAGTGAGGCCACATGCAAAATGGAGGAACAGCACCTCATATTCCACCCGGGTAGCTTAATACCCAAAGGAATGAACATTGAATTCACCAATTTTAGTTAATTAACATAAACGCCCCTTCTCCACCCCCCACCCCCCCACCCCCCCATCTTACTCCCCCCTCCCTCTCTTCCCTGTGCCTCACCTCGACTCTCACCCATTTCTCCCTACGTCCTTCCCTTTCATCTACATTTCTTACTCTGGCTTCACAATTCTCAACTCTTCAACCCTTATCTCACACCTTCTGTTGTTTCATCTCTGGTCTTTGTCCAACCATTTGCCTATCAAAGAAACACCGTTACCTGTATCCACCTATCACTTCCCAGGCCTTGTCCTGTCCCTCCTCTCTTCCAGCTTTCTCCTCCCCCACCACACTCAGATTAAAGAAGGGTCCTGACCTGAAATGTCACCGATCCATGCTCTCCAGAGATGCTGCCTGACCCACTGAGTTACACCAGCATTTTGTTCCTTCTTTAGTAAACCAGCACCTGCAGTTCCTTATTCCTCCTTTTGCCCTTTATCCTGTTATCTTTCCTTTATATTTATAACTCAGCATTGTGTTTCCTTAATTTCACCTGCCTTTATTTTTTCATTCACCCTCATTGCTTTCCTTATTTTATTTTTATATTGATTTCTGCACTCTGTGTATTCCAGCAAGCTATCTGCAGCATTGAGATTGCAGTGCCTTCAACACCCAGCACATCAAGATTTGGAAATCTATTTAGTCTTATGAAGGACATATTTGCTCCAAACCCCTATTTTTTTGGCATTAATTTACGTCTATCCTTGTCAACTTTTGCACAATCTTATTTCAGTCTGGTACACTCAGCACCCCAATTTTCAAATGTGATTTGTGCTCTATTTTGCCTATTTCCATCACTGTGCTAAATCTAAGTGGATTCCCACAAGCACATTTTCCATGAGCCTATTTTCATTTCCTAAGGCTGAGTCTGGTGCCAAGCTCTCTCTGAAAGACATTTTAAGAAATCTGTATGTGGCGATGCAGTGGTGGCAGTACCCAGTGGTGGTACAGTGGCACGGCGGTAGTGTTGCTGCCTTACAGCTCAAGAGACCTGGGTTTGATCCTGACTATGGATGCCATCTGTATGGAGTTTGTATGTTCTCCCTGTGACTGCATGAGATTCCTCCGTGTGCTCCAGTTTCATCCCACACTCCAGAGACGTGCAGGTTTGTAGGTTAATTGGCTTCTGTAAATTGTCCCTAGTGTGTAGGATGGAACTAGTGTGAATGGGTGATGTTGGTCGGCAAATACTCAGTGGTCGGAAGGACCTGATTCCATTCTGTATTTCTAAACTAAGCAAAACTAAACTAAACATACCACATTCACTGTTTAGTCTTCCGGTTTAAGATAATTGAGATCCACATTAATATTGATTTAAGCTGGAAATTCAAATGCATCATAATGTACATGTTAAATAGTCATTACAGTTTTCATCATGAGCCAACACAGAAAACGATGTTAGCGTCTGAGAAATAGGAATGGGCATTTTTCTATTGGTATTGGAATTGGTTATTATTGTCACGTCCAGGGATACAGTAAAAAACTTTGTTTTGAGTGTGTCTAGGCAAATCATGAGTAAATCAGGTAATCCTAAAGAGAAAATAAACAAAGTGCACAATATATTGTTACAGCTACACAGAAAGTGCAGATTAAAAAAAAAGTACAGGTACAGTAATGAGGTTGATTGGAAGAATGGGAATTCATCCTTCGCATATCCATTCAAGAATTTGATAAGAGTCTGGTGCTACGTTCTTTCAAGCTTTTGTAATTTTTGCGCAATGAGGGAGAGGGAGGGGGGAGGGAGAGAATCACTGGTGCTCAGAATGGTCTTTGATTAAGTTGACTGCGTTCCTGAGGCAGTGCGAAGCATAGATGGAGTTAATGAGAAGAAACATAGAAACATAGAAAATAGGTGCAGGAGTAGGCCATTTGGCCCTTCGAGCCTGCACCGCCATTCAATATGATCATGGCTGATCATCCAACTCAGTATCCTGTACCTGCCTTCTCTCCATACCCCCTGATCCCTTTAGCCACAAGGGCCACATCTAACTCCCTCTTAAATATAGCTCAGACTTATTTGAGAGTTGTGTTCACAACTTTCTGCAATTTCTTGCAGTTTTGGACAGGGTGGATGAGTGTTTGTCATATCAAGTTAAGATGCATTTGGATTTGATGTTTTCTATGGAACATCTAAGAAACTGATAAGAGTCTTTGGAGAATTGCCAAGATTCCTTAATCATCTGTAGATGTAGAGGTGTTGGTGGACGTTATTGGTCCTGGCAACAATGTGGTTGTACCAGGAAAAATTGATGCCGATATTTGAATCTAAGAACTTCAGCACTCTTCAGCACTTCAGCACCTTTCATAGAAATGAGGGTTTGTACTCCACCCCACTTCCTGAAATTGTTGACCAGCTCCTTAATCATTTCAGTTCAGTTTATTTTCACGTGTATCGAGGTACAGTGAAATGCTATTGTTGAGTGTTAACAAGTCAGCGGAAAAACAATACATGATAACGATCAAGCCTTTCACAGTGAACACATGATAAAGGCATAACATTTAGTGCAACGTAAAGCCAGTGAAGTACGATCAAAGATAGTTTGAGGGTCCCCGATGTGGGATATAGTGGTTCAGGACTTCTCTCTGGTTGCGGTAGGATGGTTCAGTTGCCTGATAACAGCTGGGAAGAAACTGTCCCTGAATCTTGCTCATATTGAGGAAGAGGTTGTTGTCTTGACAACATGCTAGTAAACTCTCTCTAATGAGAATTGATGGGGTCAGGTTATTAAACAAGCCGTCAACTGTTGGGGAACATGTCCATTAAACACAGTGACAAAGAGCAGCTGTGAGCTCAAGGTTGCAACTGCTTGAGTGTTTGGTACATCCTAATCTCCCTATGTAGATAAGCAAGCCTGTTTGTTCTGCAGTGCAGTGTGTTCTGTGTGAAAATATTAGTTAAATGTCCCGTGTCTTTTGTCTGCCTGTCACGTTCAGTCTTCATTCCTTTAGTTGTAATTTCATAGTTTATTTGTTTTGGTAATTATGATGTGTTCAGTTTTTAGTTAGGGTCTGCAGATAGTTAAATCTTTGCTCTGATGCCATATAACCACTGTGCCTGAATAGAAAGTATTCAACCCCACTGCTGGACTCGACAAATCATTGAGAATTCACTGACCCTGCACTCTCTATATCCATCCTGTACTCCACCCTGCCATTGTTCGAGGTCTGCGTTACAATGGATACAAACACAGACACAAACACAAACACGGTACTCTGGATTGAGGCCACATGTAAAGGCCACGTCAGGGCTTTAAGTGTTGTGGTTACTTTGGCCCTGTTAATTCTTCATTTCCTTAGGCAGTCAGTCTGCATCAAGAACAAATTACTCCCCAGCAGCTGTGTGGGATGTGAGTTGATGAGGCCAATGTAGAAATTGTTGTGGCTTTCACAGATGGTAGGCTGGGTGGGTGAATAGCCCGTGAGGTGGTGCACTTCTTCCATTACCTACACTGGCTTCTGTCAACTCCCAATGCATGGCTTTGAGATTCTCAACATCATCCCAAATGCCCCTTTCTCAATCATGCACCAGGATTCCCATGAATATGTGGGATCTTGCATTTTTTAGGTAAGCTTTGAGCACATCTTTAAATATATTCCTCTCTCCCATGGTAATCTCTTCCCATGAGCGAGGTCAGAAAAGTATATCTGCTTCGGGAGTCTGGTGTCAGCATGCAGTCTATGCGGCTAGCCCAGTAAAGCAATCTGAGTTTACTTTAGACTTTAAAGATACGGCACAGAAACAGCCCACCGAGTCCACGCCGACCAGAGTTCACCCCATACACGAACACAATCCTACACATTGGGAATTTTACAGAAGCTAATTAACCTGCAAACCTGTACGTCTTTGGAGTGTGGGAGGAAACCGGAGCAACCAGAGAAAACCCATGCAGTCACAGAGAGAACGTACAAACTCCATACAGTCTGGTTTGAACCCCAAATCTCTGGTGCTGCAAGGCAGCAACTCTACCACTGTGTTGCCCTTATTTAATTAGTTCATTAATCCCTTTGTTAATTAGTTTAATTAGGGGATGTTGGAGTGTGAGAGGACACTGGTATTGGTTTGCATGTCGTTCCAATGAGTTTGAAGGGGTTTGCAGAGACAGAATTAATTGAATTTTCTGCCTCAGAAGGCAGTGGAGGCCAATTGTCTGGATGCTTTCAAGAGAGAGTTAGATAGAGCTCTTAAAGATAGTGGGGTCAAGGGATATGGGGAGAAGGCAGGAACGGGGTACTGATTGTGGATGATCACAGTGAATGGCAGTGCTGGCTCGAAAGGCGAAATGGTCTACTCCTGCACCTATTGTCTATTGGCATCTTCTAAGTGCTATCAGTAAAATTTAGCAGGACAAGTACTCAGACCGTAATATATATTATGCAGACATAAGGAACTGCAAATGTTGGAATCTTGCGTAGAACTCAGAGTGCCCGAGTAACTCAACGGGTCAGGCAGCATCTGAGGAGGACATCGATTAAGCGATGTTTCTGGTCTAGAAGTCTGAAGAAGAGTACCAATCCCAAAAGTTACATATTCACCCTGAGTAACTCCAGCACTTTACAATATCTATCTATATATTACTAAAACTCTCTGTTTGTTTGTTTGTGTGCATGTGAATAAGTGACGTTACAAAACCCCGCCAAAACGGTATACAAGAACGCAACAATTTTTGGCCCACCTTACTCACCATTGTCCCAGGATGGAAAAGAGACAATCTTCATTTGGATTGATATTATATTTTACAGGTTATTGACATTTTAAACTTTACAAAAAACACTTTTCAACACTTTTTCATTTGCTCTGCTCGTTACAATGTTAACAAATGACATAAAAAACAGAGCATAAAGAATAATGATAAACATAACAATGATATTGATACATAGGGATCAGGATTACATTAATAACAGGTATAACCTAATATGAGACCAGTGTCAAAATACAGATTGAATATAGACCTCCCGGTCTCTATGTAAATATAGTTAAGTCTTTAAAAGAAAACTTATGAATGTAGAAAAAAACACAAAAATAAAAAGACAAAAAGAAAGGGAAAAAAGGAAGAAACAAAACCACCCTAAACTAAAAAAATAATTTAAAAAAATTAATAATAAAATAAGAATAAAATAAAATAAATAAATAAAAACTAGCAAAGCAAAACAGAATCTGAACTAAAAATGTCAACAGTTCAAGTCTGTTTGTCGTCAAGTCCATTCCACCCTATAAAGGTAAAATAGTTTTTATAACTGGTTAAAGAGGGAGCAATCTATGTTGTATGAAAGTGTTCAATAAACTTTCCCCAAGTCTTTTCAAAATTAACCAAGGGTTCCTCAATGTCACTCCTGATTTTTTCAAAATTTAAACATGCTATCATTTCAGAATACCACTGGAGTGTGGTCGGAGGGTTGGAGTCTTCCATTTAAATAAAATAGATCTTCTGCCGATTAATGAGGTAAAAACAATCAACCAATGGGCGGAGCGGGACAAATGAATAAAATCTAACATTGGTAGCCCAAAAATTGCCGTAATAGGTTGAGGTTGTAAATCAATACATAAGACTACAGAAATAGTATCAAAAATGTATTTCCAATATTTTTCCAAAAGTGGGCAGGAGCAAAACATATCAGTCAGTGAGGCCACTTCAGAGTTACGTCTGTCACAGGTAGGATTTCTATGACTATAAAAATGAGCCAACTTATATTTTGACATATGAGCTCTGTGAACCACCTTGAATTGTATCAAAGCATGTCTTGCACACATTGAAGAGGTATTGACTAATTGAAGAATCCTCTCCCATTTCTCTATAGCTAAAGAAGTTTGGAGTTCTCTTTCCCAGTCATTCTTAATTTTATCAAATATATCTATTTTTAATTTCAAAATCAACTCATAAATAGTCGTTATTAATCCTTTCTGATACGGGTTCAACTGTAAAAACATTTCCAAAATTTTGGTTTGATGTGGTAGCGGAAAAAGGGGTAGAGTAGCCTTCAAAAAATGTCTAATTTGTAAATATCTAAAAAGTTGTGAATTAGGTAAGTTATATTTATTGGAGAGTTGTTCGAAAGACATAAAACAACCCTCCAAAAACAAATCACGAAAAGCTACCAATCCCTTCCTCTTCCATAACAAAAAGACTTCATCAGTACTAGATGGTTGGAAGAGAAAATTGGATAATATAGGACTCGATAAGATAAAATCATTTAGTCCAAAAAACTTACGAAATTGAAACCATATTTGGAACGTATGTCTTATTATTGGTTTAGTCGTATATTTATTCAATGTCATAATTGTGAAAGGTAACTAGGCCCCTAGAATAGAGGCCAATGATAGCCCTTGTAAGGAATCACATTCAAGGTTTATCCATCCTGGGCATTGGGTATCTTCTAAATCTTTTGTCCAAAATGTTAAATAATGAACATTGACTGCCCAATAGTAAAATCTAAGGTTCGGCAATGCCAAACCACCATCTTTTTAAAATTCCTGTAAGTATTTTTTACTTAGTCTGGGATTTTTATTCTGCCATATATATGAAGACATTTTGGAGTCTATAATGTTGAAGAAAGATTTGGCAATGAAAATTGGTATCGTCTGAAATAAATACAGAAATTTAGGCAAAATTAACATTTTAATAGCATTGATTTGGCCAATTAAGGATAAGGACATTGGTGACCATTTAGTAAACTGATGGTCAATTAAAGGCATAAAATTAACCTTAAATAAATCCTTGTGTTTCATGGTGATCTTACTACCTAAATAAGTAAAACCTTCGGTAGTCAATCTAAATGGAAACTGTCCATAATTCAAAACAAGATTATTTAATGGGAAGAGCTCACTCTTACTAAGATTTAGTTTATGACCAGAAAAACTACTAAATTGATTAAGTAATGCTACTAGTGCCAGAATAGATTTCTCAGGGTTAGAAATAAATAATAACAGATCATCTGCATAAAGAGATAGGTTATGTGTCTTATTCCCGCGGACAATACCAAAAATATTAGGGGATTGCCTAATAGCGGTGGCTAAAGGTTCCAAAGCAATATCAAATAGTAAAGGACTTAAGGGACAGCCCTGTCTAGTACATCGAATGAGCCTGAAAAAAAGGGGATCTCTGATTATTAGTAAATACAGAAGCCTGAGGTATATGATATATCAGCTTGATCCAAGAAATACATTTTGGACCAATCTTAAATTTTTCAAGTGCATTGAATAAGTATTCCCATGCTAAACTATCAAATGCCTTCTCGGCATCGAGTGAGATGACACATTCTGGGGCTTTATTAGACGCTGTATATACAAGATTCATTAATCTCCTAACATTAAAGTATGAATAACGATTTTTAATAAAACCTGTCTGACCTTCAGAGATAATTTGTGGTAAAATCTTTTCCAATCTCTTAGCTAATATTTTGGAAATAATTTTGAAATCTACATTTAACATTGATATAGGTCTATATGATGTCACTTCAATAGGGTCTTTATCTTTTTTAAGAATTAAAGAAATAGAAGCTTCGTAAAAGGTTTGTCTATTTCTTAAAAGGGCTTCTTTAAATACCTTATGTAGCCATGGAGACAATAAATTTGAAAAATACTTTAAAAATTCTACTGTAAACCCATCTAAACCAGGAGCTTTACCAGAATTCATTGAAAATATTGCTTTCTGTATTTCTTCTTCCATGATGGGTTCATCTAACAACAGAGACTCATTATGTGGTAAATTTGGTAAGCAGTTTCTTTAAAAACTCATGCATTATATTGGAATCAGTAGGAAGATCTGATTGGTATAGTAAGGTATAAAATTCCTTAAAGGATTTATTAATTTCGTCATGGTCTACAGTTGCTGTACCATCCCGTTTTCTCACTTTAGTAATCTGATGTTTGGCCGACACCGCTTTCAATTGATTAGCGAGTAATTTACCAGATTTTTCGCCATGTATATAAAATTGACTTTTGGTTTGAAGTATTAGTATCTCAATTGGAGATACTAATAACAAATCATGTCTCAATTGAAGTTCAACTCTATTCTTGTAGAGCTCTAAACTAGGAGCTTTTGAATATTTTTTATCAATTTCTTTAGTCTCGTCAGCCAATGTACATATTTCTTTTTGATTTTGTTTTTTTAATCCCGCGGAGTCTAAAATAATTTGTCCACGAATATAAGCCTTAAAAGCATCCCAGACTACACCATTGGATATTTCTTCAGTAGAGTTTGTCAAAAAGTAAAAAGCAATCTGATCTTTCATAAAATTAATAAAGTTTAAGTCTTGAAGCAGTAGCATTAAATCGCCATTGTTTAACACTAAACTTGGAATCAGGTAGATTGATTAATAGTTTCAAAGGTGCGTGATCAGAAATAGCGATTGCGTCATACTCACATGCAGTGACCGATGGAACTAGCCGAGAATCTAGTATAAAATAATCAATCCTAGAATAACTGTAATATACCTGAGAGAAAAATGAAAATTCTTTGTCATTTGGGTGTAAGAATCTCCAAACTTCTAACATTCCAGAGTCAAGTAAAAATGAATTAATAAAATTAGCCGATTTATTTGGAAGCACATGATCAGATGTAGACCTGTCAATCGAGGGGTTCAAACAGCAGTTGAAATCTACACCCATTATTAATAAGTGTTCGTTTAAATTAGGAAAGGATGCAAATTACTGTTTAAAAAACTCAGGGTGATCGATATTTGGTGCGTAGACATTCACCATAGCAACTTTTTGCATGTAAAGAACACCAGTAATCACCAAAAATCTGCCATATGGATCAGAAATTGTTTCATAGTGAACAAACGGAATTGAGGAGTCAATAAAAATAGAGACTCCTTTCACCCGTGAATTTGCCTGTGAATTTGAATGAAACAGCTGTCCTCTCCAAAACTTGAAAAATCATTGATTGTCATCTTGACTTTATAAAATGTTTTCCTCTTAATGGGATGGTTCAAGCCACTCATGTTCCATGAAAGGAAATTAATAACTTTATCCATATTGCTTGTAAAAATCATATAGCATGTAATGGGTTAATCTCTTGAAGCCTAAAAGTTCATGATACTGGAAGAAGAAAAATCTAGGGCGGTACCAGATGTGACGACATTTCAGACATTTTTGTAGTTCTGCATTTGCACAACTGAAAAACACTAAATAGGGAACAAAAGACCCCTCCCCCCCCTCCCACCCCTGTAAAGCCCCAAACTGACCAATACACAGTCAGCAAGCTACCTAATCCCTTCACCGAACCCATCTCTCCTAGTAACAGCATTTGGCATAGAGAGAATAATATTTAGCAACTCCTAGCCATAACACATTCATAGTTATCTCTTTGAGAGAGAAGAAGAAAAAATACAGACTGGCATGAAGTTAACGAGCGAGTGCTACATATTATTATCCAAAGTTCGGATATGAAAAACAGAACTGCATTGTCTTAGTTTGTTTAACGACAGGGGAACACGAAATTAACAAATAAATTCTTAAAAGAATATATATAAAAGAAAAACAACTCGTCCAGTTAAATTCTTAATCATAACCAAACAATATATTGTCAAAATAGGAACAGTAAATCTCCAGTTATAACTTAATCAGCTATCGATTACTCCTCTTCCTCCTCGTAACTCTCCAGAAAGCTGGAGGCATCTTGAGGATTGTTAAAAAATTGAAAATTACCGTTGACAAGTCGAATACACAATCTAGGTGGATATAATAATACGGGCGCAGCTTTTTCTCATACAAATCAGACATTACATTGTAAAATGACTTTCTTATTTCCAAAAGCTCGTAACTATAATCAGGAACAACCCGAAACCTGCATCCTTCATATTCAACCAAGCCCAACTTTTTTGCTGCCTGGAGAATATTCTCCTTCATTTGCAAAAAATGAAACCGAATAATCAAGTGTCTCGATTTATTACCGGATTTCTTCCCAATCCTGTGAGTGTTATCCAAAAACAGAAGGTTTTCATTGTGCTCAATATTAAAAGTTTCCTTTATCATTTTAGAAGCATATTTTATAACGTTATCTCCTTCTTAACCTTTCCGGCAAACCAACAATTCGTAAATTCGAGCGACGGCTTCTGTTTTCTAGGTCCATGTTTTTAGCCTTGTAATGCTGAAGTGCTCGATTGTTTTCATTCATTCTCCGTTCCAGTTTTTCAATCTTCAAATCTCTCTCCCGTCCCAGGGTTCGCAAGATATCAATTTCATCCTTTTGTTCACAAAGTTCATCTTGTAACAAAGAGAGATTTCCTTGGACTTCCTTCAGTTTGGTCGAAACTCCTTTCACCATTTCTTCCAAACTGCCAAATCTTGTTTTCATTTCATTTTTCAGCTCGTTTTTCAATTCATCGTTCATTTTCAATATTGCTTCTATGATACTGGAGTCAGAAGCTGCAACTGTGTTTGTGGCTTTCCCCTGTTCCTTCCTTGGGGAGCCTCCCTTTCTTCTTGTCTCCATCCTGCAGACAATTAAGGCATGTAAAAGTGTTGTCAATGCTTTATGAAAAGTTAGACCGTGTCTTGAAGTCAAATAGTCACAAGTAACATTGAAAGAGTGGTAAATGGAAGTTAAAAGTTAAGGGAGCAAACAAATTTCCAACCTTACAGCATCCTGCCACTGGGAGAGTCTCAACTGTGATTCTAAGCTGTGAATGAACTGAACTGTGAGTCTGCAATGCACTTGCAATAAATGATTTCTTAGGCCTTAATGACAATGCAATGAGTTGTTTGGCAATTTGGTGGCCTGCATTCTGCTTGAAATGCTATGAAATAGTAAGATTAAATGAGAACTTACCAGTTTGAAGTTTGATCTTTATTTTATGAGGAGTGACGTTGAGGGATTACGTGAAGAAGGCACGCCAGGCGCATGCGCGTCATACTTCAAAGCAGCGGCGTGAAAACACAGAAACAAATAGCCGAAGTAACATAGTAAGGCTCGTAGAAGACTAGAACTACCAGATGATCTCTTAGATTATGAGGGTGGGAGCGGAGGGCACGTAATCCCTCAACGTCACTCATAAAATAAAGATCAAACTTCAAACTGGTAAGTTCTCGTTTAATCTTACTATTTTACTTCGGAGTCACGTGAGTGACTACGTGAAGATTTCAAAGCTCTGTGTTTGCATGCCGCAGATGCACTCCATACGACAAGCTGCTTCGGTTGACACAGTAGTACAATAAAGAAGATATTGAACATTGCATGAATAATTCAATAACGATAACGATTTTAATAAACAAAGCAATAAAATTAAAGGGAACCCAAAACAGCAGACCCAAACCGTGGCTTTGCCTGAACTGGTTTATCGTAAAACCGAGAAAAAGTTGCCTCTCTAGACCACCCTGCGGCCGCGAGGATTTGATCTAGCGGCACGTCCTGAGCCTTCGCCGCGGATGTAGACGCCGCCCTGGTGGAGTGAGATTTAAACACATCAGTGTCGATGCCCGCAGAACTGAGCACCTGTTTCAACCATCTAGAAATAGTTTGCACAGACACGTGCTGATATGGCTTTTTGTGACTAATGAGAAGTCCTAACTCCGAACCTCTCAGACTCCTGGTTAACTCAACATATTGGGTTAAATGTTTAACGACACATAACAGTTGGTCACCAGGATATGCTTTAAACATCACCCTGATTCCAGACCTGCCTGGTCTACTTTGTTTGAGTAAATCACAGACATAAAATGTAACATCATCTTGAGAAAAATGCATATCATCTATTCTTAACAAGTGCAATGTATGGACACGTTGTGCTGAAACCAACGGCATTAACATAACCACCTTAAGAGTCAATTTTTGCAAAGATAATGACGCAATTGGAGCCCCTTGTCGCAGCAGTGTGAGAACTATACTGACATCCCAGATTGCTGTATATCTGGGTTGAGGGGGGTTTTTGTTAAAAATTCCTCTCATAAACCTGGACACCAATGGATGAGACCCAATAGGTTGTTGTGCTGAAGACTGCCCTAAATAAGAGGACAAAGCACTGCGAGCAGTGTTAACAGCACTATAACTAAGGTGCTCATCAAAATGCAAAGTAGCAAGGAACTCCAACACATCCCTTATACTAGCAGTGTCATATGATATAATAGACTGTACACAGAAGCATTCCCATTTCTTAATGTGCACGAGGTATTGCTTTTTAGTGCTAGTTCTCCACCCTGCAGTCATAACCTCCATGGTCCTGTTCGATAATCCAAGGCCTTGAAATGGTCTGGTCAGAACCTGCAGACCAACAAATTGATATGGTCATGTAATGGGTGACGTTCTCCTGTAACCGGATGCACCAACAAATGACTGCTGCTGGGAATGCGCATGAATGGCTGTGCCATCATTCTCAGTACCAAGGGGAACCATGATTGTGTTGGCCAATCTGGGACCACCAAAACACCATTGGCGGAGTCCCGCTCTATTTTAGTAAGACATTTCGGAATCAGGCAGAATGGAGGAAACGCATAAAAGAACGAATGTCCCCAGTGTAACGAGAACGCATCCACAGCTACTGCACCTGGATCTGGCTCCCAGGAGACATATTTAGGCAACTGGTGATTCAGTCTGGATGCAAAGAGGTCAATATCTGGCAAACCAAATCTAGCAACAATGGTTTGAAATATGCTGACATTCAACAGGTGGGACCGGTACAAACAGGACGGTTTGCACCTGGAATGGAATGGAACCAATGTTCTTGCGGGGAGTGTTTGCTAGTGCTGTCGGGGAGGATTTAAACTAATGTGGCAGGGGGATGGGTACAAGAGCAGAGAGGCAGGAGGGTGTAAAATGAGGGTAGAAGCATTAGGTAGCAAGGTGAAAGGTAAAAGTGGCAGGCAGACAAAACCAGGGCAAAAATCAAAAAGGGCCACTTTTCAGCAAAATTGTATAAGGGGTAAATGCGTTGTAAAGACAAGCCTGAAGGCTTTGTGTCTCAATGCAAGGAGTATTCGTAATAAGGTGGACGAGTTGAACGTGCAGATAGATATTAATGATTATGATATAGTTGGGATCACGGAGACATGGCTCCAGGGTGACGTAGGCTGGGAGCTGAACATCCAGGGATATTCAATATTCAGGAGGGATAGAGAGAAAGGAAAAGGAGGTGGGGTAGCGTTGCTGGTTAGAGAGGAGATTAAAGCAATGGAAAGGAAGGACATTAGCTTGGAGGATGTGGAATCGGTATGGGTAGAGCTACAAAACACTAAGGGGCAGAAAACGCTGGTGGGTATTGTGTACAGGCCACCTAACAGTAGCAGAGAAGTTGGGGATGGTATCAAACAGGAAATTAGAAATGCGTGCGACAAAGGCAAAACAGTTATAATGGGTGACTTCAATCTACATATAGATTGGGTTAATCAAATTGGCAGGGGTGCTGAGGAAGAGGATTTTTTGGAATGTATGCGGGATAGTTATCTAAATCAACATGTAGAGGAACCAACGAGAGAGCAGGCTATTTTAGACTGGGTTTTGAGTAATGAGGAAGGGGTAATTAGCCGTCTTGTTGTACGTGCCCCCTTGGGCAAGAGTGACCATAATATGGTTGAGTTCTTCATTAGGATGGAGAGTGACATTGTTAATTCAGAAACAATGGTTCTGAACTTAAAGAAAGGTAACTTTGAGGGTATGAGACGTGAATTGGCCAAGATTGACTGGCAATTAATTCTAAAAGGGTTGACGGTGGATATACAATGGAAGACATTTAAAGACTGCATGGATGAACTACAAAAATTGTTCATCCCAGTTTGGCAAAAAGAATAAATCGGGGAAGGTAGTGCATCCGTGGATAACAAGGGAAATCAGGGATAGTATCAAAGCAAAGGATGATGCGTACAAAGTAGCCAGAAAAAGCAGCATACCAGAGGACTGGGAGAAATTCAGAGACCAGCAGAGGAGGACAAAGGGCTTAATTAGGAAAGGAAAAATAGATTATGAAAGAAAACTGGCAGGGAACATAAAAACTGACTGCAAAAGTTTTTATAGATATGTGAAGAGAAAGAGGTTAGTTAAAACAAATGTAGGTCCCTTGCAGTCAGAAACAGGTGAGTTGATCATGGGGAACAAGGATATGGCGGACCAATTGAATAACTACTTTGGTTCCGTCTTCACTAAGGAAGACATAAATAATCTGCCGGAAATAGCAGGGGACTGTGGGTCAAAGGAGGAATTGAGTGAAATCCAGGTCAGTCGGGAAGTGGTGTTGGGTAAATTGAATAGATTAAAGGCCGATAAATCCCCAGGGCCAGATAGGCTGCATCCCAGAGTACTTAAGGAAGTAGCTCAGGAAATAGTGGATGCATTAGTGATAATCTTTCAAAACTCTTTAGATTCTGGAGTAGTTCCTGAGGATTGGCGGGTAGCAAATGTAACCCCTCTTTTTAAGAAGGGAGGGAGAGAGAAAATGGGGAATTACAGACCAGTTAGTCTAACATCGGTAGTGGGGAAACTGCTAGAGTCAGTTATTAAAGATGGGATAGCAGCACATTTGGAAAGTGGTGAAATCATTGGACAAAGTCAGCATGGATTTACAAAAGGTAAATCATGTCTGACGAATCTTGTGGAATTTTTCGAGGATGTAATTAGTAGCGTGGATAAGGGAGAACCAGTGGATGTGGTATATCTGGACTTCCAGAAGGCTTTCGACATGGTCCCACATAAGAGATTAGTATACAAACTTAAAGCATACGGTATTAGGGGTTCAGTATTGATGTGGATAGAGAACTGGCTGGCAAACAGGAAGCAAAGAGTAGGAGTAAACGGGTCCTTTTCACAATGGCAGGCAGTAACTAGTGGGTACCGCAGGGCTCAGTGCTGGGACCCCAGCTATTTACAATATATATTAATGATCTGGATGAGGGAATTGAAGGCAATATCTCCACGTTTGCGGATGACACTAAGCTGGGGGGCAGTGTTCGCTGTGAGGAGGATGCTAGGAGACTGCAAGGTGACTTGGATAGGCTGGGTGAGTGGGCAAATGTTTGGCAGATGCTGTATAATGTGGATAAAATGTGAGGTTATCCACTTTGGTGGCAAAAACAGGAAAGCAGACTATTATTTAAATGGTGGCCGATTAGGAAAAGGGGAGATGCAGCGAGACCTGGGTGTCATGGTACACCAGTCATTGAAAGTAGGCATGCAGGTGCAGCAGGCAGTGAAAAAAGCGAATGGTATGTTAGCTTTCATAGCAAAAGGATTTGAGTACAGGAGCAGGGAGGTTCTACTTCAGTTGTACAGGGTCTTGGTGAGACCACACCTGGAGTATTGCGTGCAGTTTTGGTCTCCAAATCTGAGGAAGGACATTATTGCCATAGAGGGAGTGCAGAGAAGGTTCACCAGACTGATTCCTGGGATGTCAGGACTGTCTTATGAAGAAAGACTGGATAGACTCGGTTTATACTCTCTGGAATTTAGGAGATTAAGAGGGGATCTTATAGAAACTTACAAAATTCTTAAGGGGTTGGACAGGCTAGATGTAGGAAGATTGTTCCCGATGTTGGGGAAGTCCAGGACAAGGGGTCACAGCTTAAGGATAAGGGGGAAATCCTTTAAGACCGAGATGAGAAAGACTTTTTTCACACAGAGAGTGGTGAGTCTCTGGAACTCTCTGCCACAGAGGGTAGTTGAGGCCAGTTCATTGGCTATATTTAAGAGTGAGTTGGATGTGGCCCTTGTGGCTAAGGGGATCAGAGGGTATGGAGAGAAGGCAGGTACGGGATACTGAGTTGGATGATCAGCCATGATCATATTGAATGGCGGTGCAGGCTCGAAGGGCTGAATGGCCTACTCCTGCACCTAATTTCTATGTTTCTATGTTTCTATGTTTCTATGTTTTCTATGTTTCTAACATCCATTCTATATTGTCATTAAATTTTCTCGACCTAAGGTCTGCTACCACATTATCTATCCCTGGTAGGTAGATGGCCGAAACCCAGATGTTGCGTGAAATACACCAATCCCAGATAGTATTTGCCAAACTATCACATAACACCGATCTTGCTCCTCCCATATGATTAATGTATGCCACAGCTGTAGTGTTATCAATCTGGAGTTGAACGTGGAAATCTGACATGGTGGAGAAATATGCTTTTAGCCCATAAAAAACACCCAATAACTCCAGGTAATTAATACCATGTGTGTGAAGAAGCAAGTGCTCTTTCTCAGTCCATCTACCCCCACAGCTAGACTCTGTGTCTGTAGCCCCCCCCATCCGAGAGCGCTAACATCATTCTGTAAAATCACTGAAGGTTCGTCCACCAAAATGTAATTGGTGGCTTGGCTAATATTAACAACCCACCACTGCAAATCTGCCAGAGCCGTGGTGGGTAACTGCATAAGGCGATCAAAATGACCTGCATTCTGTTTCAATGCTTGTTCTCTTGCTCTTTGCAAATGTTGATAATGCAAAGGCCCGAACTGTACTGCCGGAAAGGCTGCTACCAATTTCCCAATGACCTTTGCAACGTCTCGGATGGAAGGGTAAAGAGTTTGTGTAAGACGAATACAGACATTAACAATATCTAGTACCTTAGCAGCTGGTAATGTAACTGTCATATGAATTGAATCCAGAAGAAACCCCAAATACTCAATCTGTTGAGTTGGCTGTAACCTGCACTTAAGTGGATGGACCAAAAACCCCAATGATTCAAAGAGATTCTTGGTTGCTGTAACAGAGGCTGCAGCTGACTCTTGAGTGGTGCCCACAATTAAGATATCATCTAAATAGGCCATGACGATGTGATTGTGGGCCCTCAATTGCCCTAGCACAGGTTTCACCAATTTAGTAAATAACCTAGGTGCAGTACTTAATCCATTAGGCAATGCTCTATATTGCCACAGCTGTCCCATCCAATTAAATTTCAAGTACCTCCGATAATCAACATGAATTGGCACTGAATAATAAGCATCTTGTAAATCAATGGTGGCCATATAACAACCCTGGGACATCAGCTGCTTTGCAGTAACGAATGTGTCCATTTTAAAATGCCTATAGAGAACTGAAGTATTCAATTGAGTGAGATCCAGAATTACTCGACAACCACAATCTTTTTTGGGTCTGGGACAAATATTAGACACAAATTGTTGAGCATGATGAACTGCTTTTTCAATCACACCTTCACGGAACAAATTCTGAAGCTCCACATTGATTTGCTCAGTCTCCGGAACAGAAAACACCAACACTTTACTAGGCTTATGCTGGAAAGGTGGATCTATCCCTGGGATAAACTCAATGGTGGACCCTGACACAGTATTTAGTATAAAGATATCAGACGTTATACAACACCATTCGTTATAAAATAAATGTAACCGACCTCCAATAGGAGGTTACACACCCGAATTTGTAACTTGAACACAAAGTCCCTGTACCTCTGTCGGTGTTTTGGAAACCTGTTGTCTGGCCGTGTTGGGGTTATAGGGAACCTGACGTGGTGGATACCCTCGTTGCCACCCTGGCCTCCCTCTGCTGGGCCCAGCACCCGGATTGGACCTGCGGTAAACGATCCCCGGCTTCCGAAGAGACGGACGAGATGCGGCCGGCTTTATTAGCCCCATAGTTTTCGCCTCCTCATCAATATCTCTAATTTGCTTGACCAGATCGGAGCCAAACAGGAGTTCAGGCGCCTGGACGTTGGTCGCCTTACAGAGTGCAGCAAATTTTTGATTTGAAGTAGGCCTGATGGCAATTTTACGAATGCAGTTAATTTCGAAGAAGACGTTACAAATCATAGCTAACATATCTTTCTGTAACGGAGATAACACGGTCCCTCGGACCATGGTGCCAAATGCAGTGTTCGTGGCCGCCACCAGTTTGAGGACGTGCTGATAACGAACCTCCTGCCCCCTCATGGAAGGACTCACGGGTGCCCATATTGTTGGGTTCACCATTGGCACTTTTAATGAAGCACAGTTAACAGGTGTTTTATATTTGCTGCTTGTCTCCTGCATGACAGATAGTTGCAGCTGGTGAGAAACTAAGTAATTTATATTAGTTGCGAGATATTCCTCCATGGCCTCACCTGTTCCCTCCGGAATAGCAAAAGACATTGCTATGTCCGGTACACCCGGAGCAAGGCTCTTGTGCTCTGGTGTTTGCACATAAGCAGGGACACCAGACATAGGGTCAGCTGCATCCTGCCCTGCATCTCCCATTTGATATTCTAGGGAGGAATCCCCCAGTCCTATAACAGGTGCTGGAAGGAATTCACCACGGCGGTATTCCAGGTAATCCTCTTCACAGGATCCCTGCTGCTCAATTGTCTGAGAAGTCTCTGTGGCTTTAGCCCCTTGCTGTACCAAAAGCTGCAGCATGTGTTCCATCTGTTGCATTTTTCCCCACATCTCTTTAGCCCCTGGGGGAGAATCACCACCGTCATCTGAATCATCAGATAGTACTGGCCTGTTTGTTTTACTTGTGGCCTTGCTGTGCCTCTTAGCAGCCACAGCCTGTTGAGTTTCAGGCACTGGCCTGGAAGCACTTTCCACTGGTGGTAACGGTGAAACGGCCCCCGGTATCGGAACCGGAGGTCCGGTTACTATCTCCCGACCCGATCGAGAATGCGGCTCGTCGCTAGACACGCGCTTGGAGCGCACTCTCCGCCCGGACCGGTCCATGTTGTAACTCCAACTGACTTCGCGAGCCAGTTTTACGGAGCTAAATAACCTGCAGGAAAAGTTGTTTAACACTTACCTGCAGAGTTTCTACTTACCCGCTGGTTGAGCTGTGCCCTCCAGCCCGTTCGGTGCGACATGCGTGGACGTAATGACGCGCATGCGCCTGGCGGGCCTTCTTCACGTAGTCACTCACGTGACTCCGAAGTAAAATTGAATTTGGTGGTCAGCACTCTGCTTGAAATGCTATGAAATAGTAAGATTAAACAAGAACTTACCAGTTCGAAGTTTGATCCTTATTTTATGAGGAGTGATGTTGAGGGATTAAGTGAAGAAGGCCCGCCAGGCGCATGCGCGTCATATTTCAAAGCAGCGGCGTGAAAACACAGAAAATAAATAGCCGAAGTAACATAGTAAGGCTTGTAGAAGACTAGAACTACCAGATGATCTCTTAGATTATGAGGGTGGGAGCGGAGGGCACGTAATCCCTCAACGTCACTCCTCATAAAGTAAGTTCTCGTTTAATCTTACTATTTTACTTCGGAGTCACGTGAGTGACTACGTGAAGATTTCAAAGCTCTGTATTTTCATGCCGTCGATGCACACGATATGACAATCTGCTTCGGTTGACACAGTAGGGAATAAATAATATATTGAAAATTGCTTCGAATTATTCAATAACTATTGTTAATAATTCTAAAGCCAGGAATAACCCCTCTGTCTCAGGGAAAATTACAAACAATGATAGAAAACAAAGCAAATGAAATAAATGTGACCCAAAACAGCATGCCCAAACCGTGGCACGGTCTGTACAGGTTTGTCAGAAAATTGAGAAAATGTTGCTTCTCTAGACCATCCTTCGGCCTCGAAGATTTGGTCTAGCGGCACGTCCTGAGCTTTCGCCGTGGAGATTGATGCCGCTCTGGTGGAGTGAAAGTTAAAGACAGGAATGTCGACTCCAGCATAATTGAAACCTGTTTCAAGCATGTAGAAATAGTTTGTGCTGACACTCTTGTATATTTCTTTTTGTGACTAATGATCAGTCCTGTCTCAGAACCTCTGAGACTCCTTGTTACCTTAATATATCGGCTTAAGTTATATGGCGTAACTACATATAACATCTGGTCAACAAGATAGGCTTTAAACGTCACCTTGATTCCAGCCAGACCGGGCCTGCTTTGTTTGATTAAATCATAAATATAGAAGGTAATGTCATTTACAGACAAATGCATACAAGGTATTTGTAAGAATTGCAATGTTTGTACACGTTGTGCTGAAACGAGCACTATTAGCATAACCACAGCAAGAGTTAATCTCTGTGTAAATAATGAAGTAATTGGAGCCCATTGCCGAAGCATTGTGAGAACAGGAGTGATGTCCCAGATTTCAGTTTAGCGAGGTTTTGGAGGATTTTTATTAAAATTCCTCATAAATCGGGATACTAACGGATGAGACCCTAGAGGATGTTGTTCTGAAGACTGCATCCAATAAGAGGACAACGCACTCCGAGCGCTGGTAATGTCACTATAACGCAGGTGCTCATCAAAATGCAACTTAGCAAGGAACTCCAACACATCACATATGCTTGCATTATGAGAAGACATATTGGATTGTACACAGAAACAGTTCCCATTTCTTTATGTGAACCATATAGTGTGTTTTGAGTGCTATTTCGCCAAGCTGCAGTGAGAACCACCATGGCCCTGTTCAACAATCCCAGTCCTTGGAATTGTCTGGTCAGAACCTGCAGACCAACAATTAATACGGTCATGTAAAGGGTGACTTTCTCCTGTAACCGGATGCACCAAGAATTACTGCAGCTGGGAATCATCATGAATGACTGAACCATCATTGAAAACACGAAGGGGAATCATGGTTGTGTTGGGCAATCTGGGACCACCAAAACACCTGTGGCGGAGACTCGCTCTATTATGGTGAGACAGTTCAGGATGAAAAAATTGAGAAATTGCATAAGATTTTAGTGCCCCCAATGTAACGAGACTGCATCCATGGCAACTTCACCTGGATCTGGCTCCCATGAAACATATTTAGGCAACTGGTGATGTAATAGTAAGATTAAACGAGAACTTACCTGTTCGATGAAGGATTACCTTCACGATGAGGGATTACGTGAAGAACCCCGCCTGGCGCTGGAATGGCATACTTCAAAGCAGCGGCATGAAAAACACAGAACACAATAGCCGGAGTAAGATAGTAAGGCTCATCATAGATTTAGAACCACCAGATGATCATTCATTTTATGAGGGTGTGGAGTGGAGGGCACGTAATCCCTCATCGATACTCCTCATAAAATAAAGATCAAACTTCGAACAGGTAAGTTCTCGTTTCATCTTACTATTTTACTTCGGAGTCACGTGAGTGAGTACGTGAAGAGTTTGAAGCTTTCTGTGTTTTTCATGTCGTAGAATTCTTCCATATGACAGTCCGGCTAGGTCAACACATACATGAGAAAACCAGACTAGCTTTAGTTCTTTCCATAAAAATTTTTTTAATGATAAAAGAACA
This sequence comes from Okamejei kenojei, assembly GCA_035221665.1. Classification (NCBI taxonomy): domain Eukaryota; kingdom Metazoa; phylum Chordata; class Chondrichthyes; order Rajiformes; family Rajidae; genus Okamejei; species Okamejei kenojei. The sequence goes on from CM069146.1 coordinate 13,630,832, forward strand.
TATAATAACCCTCTTTATACCCGAGGGAACCATTACAAAGTGATAAAAGATATAAGTGATAACATAATTGATCATATTTAATCAATAGTGAAACAAAGCAGGTGACTATAGTGAACCCAACACCGCGTGTCCAAAGCCTGTCATTGTGTGAACAGGTTTATTGTAGAACTTTGAAAAAGTTTCTTCTTTACTCCACCCTGCGGTTTCTAAAATATGCTCGAGCGGTACGTCCTGCACCTTCGCTGCGGATGTAGCTGCTGCCCTGGTGGAGTGAGATTTGAACACATCAGTGTCTACTCCTGCTAAAAGTAACACCTGTTTTAACCACCTTGAGATTGTTTGTACTGAAGCTTTTGTGTGTGGTTTCTTATGCGTAATCATTAACGTTTTTTCATTACTTCGCAGAGTTTTGGTAATTTTTATATATTGGTTCAAATGTCTAACCACACACAATGTTGGATCAATAGGATAAGCTTGAAAGGTTACCTTTGCTCCAGCTCTTCCTGGTCTGCTTTGTTTGATCAGATCGTAAACATAGAACACAATGTTATCTGTAGTCACATGCATACAGTCTAAACGCAACATTTGTAATGTTTGCACCCTTTGAGCTGAAACCAATGACATTAACATTATTAATTTGAATGTTAATCTTTCCAATGACAAACCTTCGATTGGAGTCCATTGCCTAAGTAAAGTAAGTACAATGCTGACATCCCAAATTTCTGTATATCTTGGTTTGGGTGGATTTTTGTTAAAGATTCCTTTCATAAATCTGGATATTAATGGATGTGATCCAATTGATTTCTGGTCAGATATTTGTCCTAAATAAGATGATAAGGCACTGCGTGCACTATTAATGGCACTGTAACTTAAGTGTTGTTCAAAATGCAATTCGGCAAGGAACTCCAATACGTTTGCAATGTTCACAGTATGATAAGATATGTTTGACTGTCTGCAAAATCCTTCCCATTTCTTTATATGTGTCATATATTGTCTCTGTGTGCTATCTCGCCATGATGCGGCTATAACATCCATAGTTCTATCCGACAATCCAAGCTCCTGTAGTGGTCTGGTCAAAACCTGCAGATTAACAAATTCATATAAGCATGTAATGGATGAATTTCTTTGGTTACTGGTTTTATCAATAAATCACTGCTGTTAGGAATTTGACATATATGGTTCTTTAATCATGTTTAACATCAATGGGAACCAAGGTTGTGTCGGCCAATTTAGGGATTACCAAACAATCCTGTGGCAGAGTCTTGTCCTATTTTCTTCAGACTTTGCTGAACCAAAGCAAATGGTGGAAAAGCATAAAAGAACATATTCCCCCAGTGTAATGAAAAAGCATCTACTGCTACTGCATCTGGGTCTGGTTCCCAAGACACATATTTAGGCAACTGATGATTTAATCTTGATGCGAACAGATCAATGTCTGGTAACCCATATCGAGTCACAATTTTACTGAAAATTACTGGGTTAAGCATCCATTCTGTGTTATCTTTAAATATCCTTGATCTATTATCTGCCACCACATTGTCTTTACCTGGAATGTAGTTTGCCGAGATCTAAATTTGGTGATTAATACACCATTGCCATATCTCATTGACCAGACAATTACATGATACCGATCTGACTCCGCCCATGTGATTAATATATGCAACAGCTGTTTTATTGTCTAATTGTATTAATACATGTAGATTCTTTTTTGTAGAACAATATGCCTTTAGTCCATAAAAAGCACCCAATAATTCTAAATAGTTAATACCATATGTTTGGAGAAACATTTCTTCTTGGACAGTCCATCTACCTCCACAACTGGAGAATGAATCTGTTGCTCCCCATCCGGGAGCGCTAGCATCTGTTTGTAAAATCACTTCAGGCTGTTGTATCAGAATGTTTTTAGCAGCTTGTGGGACATTTTCAATCCACCAATGTAATTCCAACAAAGCTTCTTTTGTTAATTACATAGGCCTATCAAAATGGCCTGCTCTCTTTTTTAGAGCTCTTATTTTGTCCCTTTGAAGGTTTTGGTAATGTATTGGACCAAATTCCACTGCAGGAAATGCTGCTACTAGCTTACCAATAATCTTTGCTACTTCTCGGATGGAGGGATAAGGTTTGTGAATGATACCCCTACAAGTCACCAAAATATCATCAATTCTTTCTGTTGGTAAAGTTACTAACATAGTAACTGAGTTAATTACAAACCCCAAATAGTTAATTGACTGTGCTGGCTGCAGCTGGGATTTAATTGGATGAATCAAGAACCCTAACTTTTCAAACAAAGCTTTAGTTGCTGAAACTGATTTCTCAGCTGATTCCTGATTGTCATTGATGATTAAAATGTCATCGAGATAAGCCATAACGATGTGTTTTTGTGCTCTTAATTGAGCTAAAACTGGTTTCAACAGCTTTGTAAAGAGCCTGGGAGCTGAACCATTTGGTAAAGCTCTGAATTGCCACATCTGTCCCAGCCAATTAAATTTTAAATACCTTCGAAAAACTGATGTATTGATACAGAATAATAAGCGTCCTTTAAATCAATTGTAGCCATATAACAACCTGCTGATATCAAATGTCTTGCAGTATTAAACGTTTCCATTTTAAAATGTTTGTATTCTACAAATTTATTAAGATTTGTAAGGTCCAGAATAATTCTGCAACCACCATCTTTTTTATCTCTTGGAAATATATTTGACACAAATTGATGCTCGTGTTCAACAGTTTTTTCAATAACACCTTTTTTAAACAATTTGTCAATTTCCCCATTTATATCTGCCTTTTCCTTTGCAGAAAACACGAAAGCATAAGCAGGTTTATTCTGTACTGGAGAGTTAACACCTTCTTTAAATGTAATAGTAGCTCCTGAAACTGTTTGTAAAATAAACCGATCAGATGTGATAGTAAGCCATTCATCATAAAACATTTGTAATCTCCCTCCAACTGGAGATTTATCCATAGTTTCTTTAAGCATAGAATAAATCTTTTGTACCTCTCCATATGAACGTGGTGGTCTCATTCTCCCCGTATACGGGTAAACATTAGGCTGTGTCGGACGATAATATTTCCTTGACATACTCCTGCCTCTGTTTCCAAAATCAAATCCCCTTCTTGGCGAAAAATACCTTTTTTGTCCAAAGACGAAAGGTCTCATGTGGCTAATAGATTTAGCTTCTTCATCCATATCTTTTATTTGTTTAGGCAGGTTTTCTCCAAACAGATAACCAGGCGCTTGAACACCACTTGCTCGACACAGACTTGGAAACCTTGGGTGAAATATGGGCCGAATCGCAATCTTTCTCATACAATTAATTTCATAGAAGGAATTGCATAATAAGCCCAAAGTATCTTTTTGAATTTTATCCATCTCCAACCCCTCCATTTGTCTTCCATAAGCCGTAATGGCAGCAGAAATTAATTTGAGGATTTTTTGAAATCTCATTTCTTGTCCTCTCATGCTTGGGGTCATAGATGTCCATATAGATGGATTAACCGTAGGTACCTCCAATGAGGCACAATTATCCGGTGTTTTATATAATTCTGCTGTTTCAATCATCACAGAATCTTGAAGTTGGTGAGATACCATATAATTAATGTTGGCAGCTAGGTTTTCTTCCATAGCCTCACCACTTCCTTGAGGTATAGCAAAATCTTTTGCTATCCCAGGCACATCTGGCCTTTTCTTTTTTTATTTGTGGTGTGCATTCATAATCCACATCACCACTTGCAGGGTCTCTCTTTTGCAGCCCTGATCCACTTGGAATTATATCCAATGAGACTTCCTCCGCCCTGAATTCTGGGTCCGGAGTTTCAAATTCCCAATTTGGCACATAGCCATATTCTGTATATTCAAGCCCCTCAGGGTCTTTTTGGGAAACTTCTGGGTACTGTGACCCTTGTCTCATAATTTTTTGGAGTACTTTCTCCATATGCTCCATTTTTAGCCACATAGTCTTATTATCCGGAGGACTTTCATTATCAGAGTCATTATCAGAAACCACGGGCCTCACAGATTTCTTTTTACATTTTTTAGGAACATTTCCCTCCGTGGTTAGTATTTCTGGAGAAATTAAAATCTCACTAACGGGTGAATCAGCGGCCACCGGTATCGGAACCGGATCCGCACTAATCTCTTGTCCCGTATTTTTAGCTTCGCCCCGGGATGATCTTTTTACCCGCGAAATTTACCTTTGCGATATCTCCATTTTCTTTTCCATTTATCTGGCTAAATCAGTACGCCAGCGTGACTCTGATTTTTACTTTTACTTTCACTATTCTGCTGGTTTTACCAGCGTAACGTCTTTTTTAGAACGTCCCCACTTTCCCTACACCTACCTGCGGGTCCGTTCCGACCGCTGCGAGGAGCTGCGCTCTGCAACTTCCTGCTTCTGCCGTCAGCGTCGACGTAATGCCGTTCCAGCGCCAGGCGGGGTTCTTTACGCAGTCACTCACATGACTCCGAAGTAAAATCTGGATGGAACAGATCAATGGCTGGCAACCAAAATCGAGTGACAATTGTGTGACAAAGTTTAGAATTGAACATCCACTCTATATTGGCATGAAACGTACTCGACCTATGGTCGGTCACCACATTAGCTATAGGTGGTGAATAAATGGCTGAAACGCAGATATGCCTTGACATACCCCAATGGCACATGACGGTACCCAGTTAACACATGATAATGACCGTGCTCCTCCCATATGATTAATATATTGCACTGCTGTGATGTTATCAATCTGGAGTTGAATGTGGAAATCCTTCATTGAGGAGCAATATGCCTTTACCCATAAAATGCCCCCAAGAATGCGAAATAATTTATCCCATGCGTGAGGCCAATCAACCCTCCATGTTCATGCCAGTGACCCCCACAGCTATACTCGGTGTCCGTAGCCCCCCCCCCCCCCCCCCCATCCGAGATTGCTGACATCAGTCTGGAAGATTAGTGAAGGGTCTAGTACCCAAAATGTTATTGGTAGCTAGATGAACATTAACAATGCGCCACTGGATTCTGCAAGAGCTGTGGTTGGTAACCGGTGAACCCGATGAAAATGGCCTGCATTCGAATTTAGTGCTAGTTCACGTGCTCTGTGCAAATGTTGATAATGCAAAGGCCCGAATGTACTGCAGGAACCTGCTCCCCATTTACCAATGTCCTTAGCGTCTTCTCAGATGGAGGGATAAAGATTTGTGGGAGGCAAGTACAGACATCATCATCATCGACAACCTTGGCTATTGGTAATGTTACTGTTATAGCAACGGAATTAATAAGAAACCCCAAATACTCAATATTTTGGGTTGGCTGTAACTTGAACTTAGTTGGATGGAGCAACCCCTAATGACTCAAGCACCGATTCTTCAGCTGACTCATTAGTGTTGCTGATAATTAAAAAGATATCAGCTAAATAACCCATTACAATGTGATGATGGGTTAAATAGCCCCAGCACAGGTTTTAACAATTTAATAAATATCCTGGGTGCTGAACTTAATCCAGGAGTCAATGCTTTGTATTGGATAAATAGCCTGTGCCATCCAATTAAATGTCAAGTACCTGCGATAATAAGCATGAATTGGCAGTGAATAATACACATGTTGCAAACAAATAGTTGCCACATAACATCCCTGTGATAGCAGGTGTTAAGCAGTAACGAATTTAAGTAATTGAAGACGAAAATTACTCTACAACACCCATCTTTCTGAGATCTGGGGAAATACTAGAAACAATTGTGGAGGATGATTAATGGCTTTATCAATGACCATTATCTATATGTTCAGGCTCTGGAGCAGAAAACACCCACATTTCACTAGGCTCGTGCCGTTGAGGTGGATCTATTCCTGAGACAAACTCAATGGGAGACTTGAGACAGTATTTAGTATAAACATATCATACATTATACAGCATCATTGATTAGATAACATTTGTAATCAACCTCCAATAGGAGATTGGCCACCAGAACTTTATCGTTAAGAAAAGTCGCTATACCTCTACAGTTGACCTGTAAAGCTGTTGGCTGCTCATATTGGGATTGTACCCGGTCTGTCTCGGTGGGTACCCTCGTTGCCCCACTGGCCTGCCTCTGCTGAACTCAGCCCCTGGATCTGACTTGCAGTATTAACCCAGGGTTGCGAATAGGTGGCCTCGAAATGCTTGACTACATGAAGCCAATTGCTTTGGCCTCATCATGAATTTCACGAATGGTCATGACAAGGTCCGTTCCAAACCATATTTCAGGCGTTTGTACAGCAGTCACCCTACATAGAGTAGCAAATTTTTGGTTTAGTGTTGGCCTGATGGCGATTCCCCTGATGCAATTTCCTGAAAATGCATTGCATAAAATACCCAACATATATGTGAGTTTGAGGAATGATTGTCCCTTGGACCATAGTGCCAAATGCAGTAATTGCTGCAGCCATCAGTTGGAGGACATGTTAACACCGAACCTCCTGTCCAGTCAAAGAAGGACTCATGGGTGCCCAGAACCTGGGTCACCATAGGCACTTTTAGTAATGCACATTAAACAGGTGTCTCATATTTGTTTGCAGTCACTTGCATCATATCTTGCTGGAACTGATGAGGTACTACATAATTGATACTGCTGGGAAGGGATAGTTCCATTGACTCACCAGTCCCCTCCGGAATAGCAACTCAGTGCAATTTCCGAGACACCCAGAGCGTGGCTCTTGTGCTCGCTGGTGTTTGCACATAAGCAGGGACACCAGCATCAGGGTCAGCTGCAATCTGCCCGCTTCTCCCATCATATAGTAGGAAGGCATTCTCCAGTCCTAAACAAGGCGTTGGAAGGAACCCAAATAATTGACCCACCATATGTTGGTCTTGGTATGGCCCTCTTGGACATTACTGGCCCTTGGCCCTTATGTAATGAAGGTTGGAGCATCAGCTGCATGTTCCCAACCTCCCCCACAGTCTTGTATGATCAGGGGAAGAGTAACTATTGTTGTCAGAGAACCCAGGTCTGTGACTTTATATTTGCCTTTTCATGGCTAGGAGCAGCCTCAGTCTGCTTAGGACCCTTGGATATAAATAGATGGACCAGGCTCATTCTGAATAAAATTCCAGTTGGCCTGCCTTTTATGAATGGAGCTAGTGTGGAAATTTAGCACGCTATTTGAACTGCTGCCGGTAAAACGGCACCCGGCATCGGAGCCGGCGTTGCCGCACTTATCTCCCGCCCCGATCAAATTGGTGAATCCCTGGACCCACGCTAAGACGGATCTTCAGAAATAACAGCTCCAATTGCCCACTCCTACTGACTCCTCGAGTCAGCTTTACGGAGTGGAAATACTTCTAAAGAAAGTTTGTAAAAACACTTACCTTAGAAGATCCTACTTACCCGCTGGTGGAGCTGTGCCCTCCAGCCCGTTCAGTGCGACATGCACGGACGTAATGATGCGCATGCGCCTGGCGGGCCTTCTTCACGTAGTCACTCACGTAACTCCGAAGTAAAATTGAATTTAGTTGCCTGCACTCTGCTTGAAATGCTATGAAATTGAATTTGGTGGCCTGCACTCTGCTGTAAATGCTATGATATTGAATTTGGTGGCCTGCACTCTGCTTGAAATGCTATGACATTGAATTTGGTTGCCTGCACTCTGCTTGAAATGCTATGACATTGAATTTGGTGGCCTGCACTTGAACTGCCAGCCCACCAGCCCTGAGTGACTGATCTGCCAGCCCACCAGCCCTGAGTAACTGAGCTGCCAGCCCACCAGCCCTGAGTGACTGAACTGCCAGCCCACCAGCCCTGAGTGACTGAGCTGCCAGCCCAAGAATCCATTCGGCCCACAATATCCATACTAGCCCTCTGTAAACCAGTCCCTTCGGCCCACAACACCCATACCAGCGCTCCAGAAAGCCCCCCCCCCATGGCCAATAATATTGGAATTGGTGGAGAGGTGGAATAATATTTGTCTAGTATATTATTAAAACTCTCACCTTGTTTGTTCCCTAAGTTTCGTTCAGATTATGTTATATTTTGAAAGTTATTGACTTTTTAAACTTTAATAAACCAAGCAGTCATGCTCCAACATGTTGTCCATGCCTGCGCAGTTGGGGCCCGTTGATCTAACACTTACGTGTTCATCTTGCTTCACAATGGTAGGATGGCCGCCAGAACTCCACATGCGCAATTGGGGGACAGTTGCCATTTTGAGATCGCCATTTGATTGTCTCTCCCACCTCCCCCCCCCCACGTGGGGTCAGGCGCATCCTGATTTGCTCCTGCCGCTCTCCCCACGTGGGGTCAATTGATTGGCTCTGACCTCCCGCTCGATGCCCGATTGGTCGCTGCTCCGGATCCCACGTGCAAGGTGTGCCGCCGCCGCTCCGATTGTTTGCCGGCGCATCCTGATTGGCTCCTGCCACTCCCCACCACTCCCCGCCACTCTCCGCCACATGGGGTTGATTGATTGGTTCCGACCTCCCACTCTATGCCCGATTGGTCCAGGTCCCACGTGGGAGAGCGCCGTCGCCACTCTAATTGGTTGCCGGCTATTCCAGCTCTAAGCACACTGACTATCCACTGAGGCTTCTTCTCGCACAAAACAACGCCATTGCTGTCGAGCTGCCACTGCTGCTGAATGAGGGGATAAATGGTCAAAGCGTTAAAGATAAAATGTATTTCATTTTTTTAGATCACCATTTTCATTGAGATTGATTTTATTCTAAAAAAGTGAATTCCAAAATAGAATGTCCAGTTTTATTTTCCACTATTTTCAGAATGGTTCAGTCACAATAACAATTTCAGGCACAGACATAACTTTGAAATGAAGTCGGAATTTAGCGTTCAGGAGCACATTACTGACATGTTTTATAAACACATAATTGGAATAAAAATGTTTGTGCACATACATTAAAAAAATTCCAAGTCTGGTTGTATCAAGCGTTATTGCAAATCATTGGAGATGAAGAATTTCACCACTGAGATGAAGAAAGAAAAATATTTTTTTTTACTTCAATTCCAATAAAAATGAAAACTATTTAAAAAAACCAGTATTTAGCTATTTAGCGTTGACTTTGCCAATTTTCACCGCCATTTTACTTCCATTCTACTTCCCAATGACAGTGGCCCTGGTATTCGCTCCTTTTTGTGACCAGGACCCAACGGGTCCACGCCTGGTCTAATATATATTACTAGTATATATTACTAAAACTCTCATCTAGTATGTTTGTTTGTTTGGTTACGAAACTTCACAAAAACGGTACACGACAGCGTGACAATTTTAGGCCCACCTTACTCATCATTGTCTTGCGATGTGCAGTAGCAAGTTTTGTTCAGATTGATGTTATATTTTACAAGTTATTGACATTTAAACTTTAATAAACATCGCAGTCATGTTCCCACTTGCCGGCCATGCCTGCGCAGTTGGGGGAGGGTTGTCAGGACTCACGTCACAACGGGGATCTCTGGTGTCTATCCGTGCATGTGCAGTTGAATGCGCAGTCACATCTGCACAGTTGGGAGAGGCTTGCCGGGCCGGGGTCACCATTTTGACTGAGCATAGCTTCATGTATGGGTGAATGGTGAAATATTGCATTGGAGAGGGGAATGTAATGGGTCCATGCTTGGTCTAGTATATATTATTGAAACTCTCACCTTGTTTGTTTGTTTGTTTGTTCCAAACGTTTTGTTCAGATTGATATTACATTTTGAAAGTTATTGACTTTTTAAGCATGCAATCGTGCTCCCACATGTCGGCCGCTACTGTGTAGTTGGGGGAGGGCTGCCGTGACCTTCGTCACAATGGGGATCTCTGGCGTCACAACGGGAACCCGTCAGCCACGGGTGGGGGAGGGTTCCCGGGCCACTGATATTTTGCCTCGCTTCTTAACGGGGTGGGCCCACCGCCATTTTGAGATTGCCATTTTGACTCGCGTCATAACAGGGATCTCTGGCATTACAACGGGAACCCGTCAGCCATGTCACAATTGAAAATGTCGCCCCTGACGCGGTAGTCGCGCCTGCACAGTGCGGCCTCATCAGATGCGCATGCACAGTTAGGGAAGGATTGCCGGGCCGGGATCGCCATTTTCACTGAACATCGCCTTGTGTATAGGAGAGTGGTAGAATATTGCGTTGGGGAGAGGGACCAATGGGTCCGTGCTTGGTCTAGTATATACTAGATTAAGTGGGACCCGTTGGGTCCCAGCTTCACATGCGAGGGCTGGTACCCAAATGGAATATTCCACCTCTCCACCAATACCAATATTGCTGGCCAGTTGGGGGGGGGGGGGGGGGGCTTTCTGGAGTACTAGCATGGGTGTTGGGTGTTGTGTGTCAAGTCAAGTCAAGCTCAGTGAGTTCAGGGCAAACAATCCATTTCAAGCCAAGTCAATCCATTTCAAGTCAAATCAATCCATTTCAAGTCAAGTCAAGTCAATCCATTTCAAGTCAAGTCAAGTCAATCCATTTCAAGTCGTCAAGTCAATCCATTTCAAGTCAAGTCAAGTCAATTCTGGGTTCTTGGTTTCCTGGTCCTCCAAAATATTCCAAATGGAAATTAAACTGGAGATGGTGGAGGGAGAACTTAAGCCAGAAAGGGATTTGGGAAAAAAGAGCTACCTTAGATTTAGTTGAATCTGGTTGGGTAACTATGGTAGGGTGAAGGCTATTCCATGCTTTAATTGTGCAGGGGAAGAATGAATTGCTGTACACATCTGACTTGGTAGCTGGTATCTCAAATTGGATCAACTGCCCTTTTCTCCTCCTAATTGGATTGGGTTTGGTGGAGGTTTTGTAATCTATGTTGAGCTGACCATTTAACATTCTGTAAAAACAGGTCAAACGGTGAGCTTCACGTTTGTCATGGAGAGGATTCCACTCAAGTGAATTTAGAAGTTTGGTAACACTCGCTTCTCTCTCATAGGTATTAGTAACAAATCCAGCTGCCTGTCTTTGGACATGTTTGATGGAATATTTTATTTTATTTGTGTATGGGTCCCATGCTGCAACTGCGTAGTCCAAATGTGGTCTATCGAGGGTGAAGTATAGCTTCTTCTTGACAGAAGTAGAACAATGATGAAAGTTGCGTCTCAGAAAATTGAGGGCACCTGTTGCTTTCACCGTTGCATGATAAGTCTGACCATTCCAACATAGATCGTTTTGCAATTTGATGCTAAGATACTTGTTGTTTGGATTCTTCAAGGATGGCACCAAGTATATTGTAAGATGTTTCGCCTGGATTCCTCTTTCTGGTGACACACATGGTTTCATATTTGGAAGGGTTGAACTGCATGCCACATTGTTGTGCCCACTCAACCATAGTATCAAGATCATTTTCGAGAGCATCTTCGTCATCAGTTGACATAATTGGATGGTACAGCAAACAATCATCAGCGAATAGTCTGGTCGATCTATTTCAAATCAAGTCAAGTCAATCCATTTCAAATCAAGTCAAGTCAAGTCAATTCATTTCAAGTCAAGTCAAGTCAAGTCAAGTCAATCCATTTCGTCAAGTCAAGTCAAGTCAATCCATTTCGTCAAGTCAAGTCAAGTCAATCCATTTCAAGTCAAGTCAAGTCAATCCATTTCGTCAAGTCAAGTCAAGTCAATCCATTTCAAGTCAAGTCAAGTCAAGTCCACTCAATCCATTTCAAGTGAAGTCAATCCATTTCAAGTCAAGTCCAGTGCAGTAAATCCACTTCAAGTCAAGTCAATCCATTTCAAGTCAAGTCAATCCATTTCAAGTCAAGTCAAGTCAATCCATTTCAAGTCAAGTCAAGTCAAGTCAATCCATTTCAAGTTAAGTCGTCAAGTCAATCCATTTCAAGTGAAGTCAATCTATTTCAAGTGAAGTCAATCCATTTCAAGTCAAGTCAATCCAATCCATTTCAAATCAAGTCAAGTCAAGCCAATCCTTGTCAAGTCAAGTCAATCAAGTCATTCCAAGTCAAGTCATGTCAATCCATTTCAAATCAAGGCAATCCATTTCATGTCAAGTCAAGTCAATCCATTTCAAGTCAATCCATTTCAAGTCAATCCATTTCAAGTCAAGTCAAGTCAAGTGAATCCATTTCAAGTCAAGTCAAGTCAGGTCAATCCATTTCAAGTTAAGTCAAGTCAAGTCAATCCATTTCAAGTGAAGTCAATCCATTTCAAGTCAAGTCAATCCATTTCAAGTCAAGTCAATCCATTTCATCAAGTCGAGTCAATCCATTTCAAGTCATGTCAAGTCAATCCATTTCAAGTCATCAAGTCGAGTCAATCCATTTCAAGTCATGTCAAGTCAATCCATTTCAAGTCGATCCATTTCAAGTCAAATCAATCCATTTCAAGTCAAGTCAATCAATTTCAAGTCAAATCAAGCCATTTCAAGTCAAAATCCATTTCAAGTGAGGTTAATCCATTTCAAGCCAAGTCAAGAAGTAAATCCATTTCAAGTCAAGTCAATCCATTTCCATTGCAGTTTCAAGCACAGGGCAGGCCAACCCAACTCATTGTATTTTCATTGGATTGCCATTTTGCATTGCTGTTTCAAGCACAGGGCAGACCAAACAACTCATTGCATTGTCATTTCATTTCCACTTTGCATTGCAGTTTCAAGCACAGGGCAGGTCAAACAACTCATTGCATTGTCATTTCATTTCCATTTTGCATTGCAGTTTCAAGCACAGGGCAGGCCAAACAACTCATTGCATTGTCATTTCATTTCCACTTTGCATTGCAGTTTCAAGCACAGGGCAGGTCAAACAACTCATTGCATTGTCATTTCATTTCCATTTTGCATTGCAGTTTCAAGCACAGGGCAGGTCAAACAACTCATTGCATTGTCATTTCATTTCCATTTTGCATTGCAGTTTCAAGCACAGGGCAGGCCAAACAACTCATTGCATTGTCATTTCATTTCCATTTTGCATTGCATTTTCAAGCACAGGGCAGGCAAAACAACGCAATGCATTTTCAATAAAGGTTGAGAAACCATTTATTTCAAGTACATTGCAGACTCACAGTTCAGTTGATTCTCAGCTTAGAACCACAGTTGTGGCCTCTCCCTCACGATATTCCAGAGTGACTGACTTATGTCCAGGCATCCGGGGTTTTGTAGTCCTTCTCCCAGGAAGGGGCGTTACCTTCATCTTGGTGATTGTCAGGCGAGAGGACCAATCAGCTGATCTCAAGATTTTTTAAACATTCATAACTTTTTTATTTTTCATCGATTGGAGAAAAATCCTCGGGGCTGACACAGCGGAGGAGGACTGTGAGTAAGATGGCCAAAAATCATAGCAATATAGAGTGCAGACAGGAAGTGGTCAAGATGAGACTATTAGTTATATAGATATTACTATAACTCTCCTCTTGTTTGTTTGTTTGTTTGTTTGTTCCCAAAACTCCGCAAAACGGTACACGATAGCGCTACAATTCTAGGCCCACCTTACCCAAATGGTCCGCGCCTGGGTAGTTGGTGCCCATTGATATAATACTTACACGTTCATCTTGTAAGATGGCCGCCGGATATGTGCGTGTGCCGTTGGGGGAGGATTGCCATTTTGAGATCACCATTTGGTTGGCTCGACCAGTTTCCCCCACATGGGGTCCGGCGCTGCCGCTCTGATTGGTCACCACATTCTACCACTTTTATGTTGTTGCTTCCATATGACAAGGACCCAACGGGTCCACACTTGGTCCAGTTTATTACAAAAGAAAGACAAAAATGCTGGAGTAACTCAGCGGGTCAGGCAGCATCTCTGCAGAAATGGAATAGGTGACATTTCAGATCGAGACCCTTCTTCAGACTGAGAGTCAAGGGAAAGGAGAATGAGAGATTTAGATATTTAGATGGTGTAACAGAGAGATCAAATAAATGAAAGATATGCAAAAATGTAATGATGATCAAGGAAAGTGGCCAGCTGTGGGCTAGGTGAAAACGAGTTTTACTGATATACAGATTTTGCTACAGTTTTCTGGGTGGCTCTTAGATTGAATAGAATGTTGAGTGAAATTTTCACTCATGCCAACTTCCACCTCACGTATTAAACAGGGGTTCTGATGGGCACTGTTCTTTAATGGGAGATGTTTTTACAAAGGAATGGCATGGCAGCTGCCTTTGGGAACCATGCTGGTAAAGTTTTATAAGATGATTCAGTCTGAAGACAATTTCCATGTTGGGATTTCCCCAGTTTCCTCGATATTTTTTCCATTATTGGTGCACCTCTTCTGAATGCAGATAGACAGAAAATGCTGCAGTAACTCAGCGGGACAGGTAGCATCTCTGGTTGGGTCACGGCCCTTCTTCAGACCATACAGTAACTTTACTGCCATTCGGCTTAAGTTCAAATGCCATTCGTGGGTTGTTTAACTTCCTGGCTGCCTCCTTGACAGAGAAGTATGTGGATTCCTAACTGTCTGTGCTGTTATTGTGATCTTTTGCAGTGTAAAGAATAGCGAGGGCAAATAATGAGTAAATAGGGATGTGGAGGAAGGAACTGCAGAACTGGTTTAAACCGAAAGATAGACACAAAATGCTGGAATCATTCAGCGGGTCAGACAGCATCTCGGGAGAGAAGGAATAGGTGATGTTTTGGATGGAGTCCTTTTTTCAGAAGTGGATTGTGCTAATGTGGTGATGGAACAGCAGACAAAGCTTAAAAGTAGAGACATGAAATACAGCAGCCAGGATATCCAAGTGTCAAGAACTTCATTAATTATGTTATAGCATAAACCATTCATTGTAACAAAAACATTGGATCTACTGTTAACAAAGTTAGACTGGTGGATAAGCATCTCATTCTGTTTGTCATCTAAGTTTGTCTTTCTAGACCATAGGCCGAGGCAGAAATTAGGGCTTAGTTTTTGAGTTTCATGATACACCTCTGGAAAGTACCTACACCTGCGTTAGATATGTCAAAACGGGGTATATCAAGCGAACGTACCATGTTCCCACGTTCGAAATGGCCAAAAACAAAGAAAAAGTTAAATTTGATTGCAAAGGACATATTTCTCCTCAGCAACGGTGACATATGTACCTTTCTTTTGAAGATGGCGGACTACAGGAGTGGGGCACCATTGTGTATGACTGCTCTGCCTGCAGTCCGCCCTTTCACCCTTTTTTATTTTTATTTTTTGTCCTGTTAGAAAAAACAAATGTTAGTTGGAGGTCTTTTATGTGGGGGGTGGTGGAGGGGAACGGGGAAACTTTATTTCCTAGTCCCTACTTGGTCGGAGAGGCGGCTTACCTCCGAGCTGCTTCTTCGCCCCTTCCTCGCGGTCTACCATCGAAACTGGAGCGGCGTTTTCCTGTCGGGACTGGCCGGAACTACAGGTTCGGCAGCGATACAGGCTGGGACACCATCAGGGAGCGGGCGATGCCTTAGTGGGTCGCCGTGCGGTAAGCTCCAGAGTGCTGTGACCGCCGACTCCAACATCGAGGAGCTGTGGCTGCGGGTGTCCAGTCGGGGGCAGGCGGCGCTGGATTTGGAACACCGCGGAGCCTGGGATCGAGATCGCCTGAGTCGGAGCTCCAACCAGCGTGACCTGAGGACCGGGTGCCGCGGTCTCCGGGGAGGAAGCGGCCGCTCTAGACATTTTCCAACTCGCTGAGGAGTGTTCACCCAACGCCGGAGTTCCAGCTTTACAGCAAAGAGGGCCTGAAAACATCAGACTGGCTGCGGATATGTTTCACAGAGGAAGAGGACTAAAGTTTTTGATGCCTTTCCCCACAGTGGAAAATTTTGATTCTGTTGTGGGGGGACGTTTGTGTTGAATTCTATGATGTGTTGTGTCATTTTTCTTATTTTTAGTTTTTTCTATGGATGTACGGAAACTTTATTATTTATTTTATGTGAAGCACTTTGGTTTCAACGCGAGTTGATTATAAACGTGCTATATAAATAAAATTTACTTTACTTTAAATTACCTAAAACTATGCTGGATTTGTTAGATATGTGTAAATGATACAAAATCACACACACACACACACACACACACACACACACACACACACACACACACACACACACACACACACACACCCCATTCACACATTCACACATTGCAATTGCTATAGTTCTCATACAATTTCTCAGCAAAACATTTGCTACCATTTACACACCAGTCTCAATATCGTCACACCAGGAAATAATACCAATACGTAAAGCTTGAAATAAGCACTTTTCAAAAATAAGCCAAGATCATTTCACTAAATCAGTGATTTAACACTTTCAGACAAATTAGACCTTTCTTGGGTAAATACAATACAATACAATACAATACAATACCGTTTATTATCATTGAAGTTCAAATGAAATTTCATTTCTGCAGTCATACAAACAAGAAAAGAACCAAGACACAACACAATTTACACAAACATCCATCACAGTGAATCTCCTCCTCACTGTGATGGAAGGCAAAGTCTTATCTCTCCCCAGCACTCCCCATTCTCCTCCCGATGTCAGAGTCAAAGACCCCGGCGGGCAATGTTAAATAAGTCCCGCGGCCATTCAGGCCGCGCCAGGCGATGCAAGACCACGCTCCGTGTCTTGATGTTAGAGGCCCCGGCGGGCGCTAGCAAGTCCCGCGGCCATTAAAGCCACGCCGGTCGATGTAAGGCCCCGCTCCAGGTCATTTTCTTTTTTTTTTTTTTTTTTTTTTTTAAATATATTTTTTTATATAAGTATAAGAAAATAGAAAAGAGAGTATGGAAAGTTTGATGGAGAATGGAATATTACTCATTAATCCGTCCTTGGAGATATATTCATGATTTATTATATATATTTCTTCATCTATTCAGATATTCAGGCCTCAGTCAAGTCCTCGCGCCGAACCATTATGACCCTGTAAATATTTAATATATGGAGACAAAATCCCTCTGAAGAGATCTAACCTATCCATGAGGACAAGCCTCAATCTCTCCAAATGAAGTGTCTCCGACATTTCTGTATTCACATTTTGATTGTTGGGGATGCAGGGCCTTTCCAAAATTTTAGTATTAATTTTTTCCCAATTATTAAACAATAGTCGATAAAAATTCTTTGGTTCATTGTTATTAGTTGGTCAGTTTCGAGTATTCCAAGTATTATTAACTTTGGATCAGAAGTCATAGTTATATTGACAACATTCGAAATTATCTTAAATATTTTGTTCCAGTATTCTACAATTTTTATACAATTAGTAAATGAATTTGACAAATTTGCTTCTGAGATTTGACATTTATCACATATAGGAGATAATTTTGGAAATATATTATGTAATTTAGATTTGGAATAATGTAATCTATGTAGAATTTTAAACTGTATAAGGGAATGTTTAGCATTTAACGAACAATCATGTATGTGTTGTAAGCTTTCATCCCATATTTCTGGTCTTATTATTTGGCCTAATTCATTTTCCCAAAACTGTCTATGTGTTTCTGTTGATGGGATATCACTTTCCAATAAAATATTGTATATGTATGATATCATTTTTTCTGTATTTGGATGTTTATTCAAGCATTCATCTAAAATTTCCGTCTTTCTATTTCTAAGTTCTTGTGTATTTGCAGAAACATAGTTTCTGATTTGTAGATATCTAAAATATTCATTGTTGTGTAGTCCATATGTTTGTTGTAACTCTTGAAATGAGAGAAAACAGTTTTCCTTATAAAGATCGCCCATCTTAATGATTCCTTTATTTTTCCATTGTAAAAAAGCCTTATCCATCATTGAAGGTTTAAACGTAAAATTATTGGCAATGGTAAGACATAATGGTATAAATTTTAGTTTTAATGTTTTCTTTATTTGTTTCCAAATGCAGATTCCGTTTTCTATTATCGGATTTTCACTATAAATTTTCTTAGCTACGTTAGTGTTAGCGAATATTATAGAGCTAATTTCAAATGGAGAACAATCTTCTTTTTCCATTTTTAACCAGTTTGGTTTGTTATCTATTTCTTCTAGCCAAAAATTCATATTTTTAATATTAACTGCCCAGTAATAAAACATAAGATTTGGTAATGCTAGTCCCCCATTTATTTTAGATTTACATAAATGTTTTTTATTTATTCTGTGGCTCTTATAATCCCAGATAAAGTTAGTAATTAGAGAATCTACTTTAAAAAAAAAAATTTTAGGGAGATATATCGGAATTAATTGAAATAAATATAATAATTGTGGGTGAAAAATCATTTTTATTGCATTGATTTTACCTAACATTGAAATAGGTAAGCTTTTCCAGTATAAAATATTCTTATTTAATTTATTCAGTAATGAAGGGAAATTAAATTTAAATAAAGAATCAAATCTTTTTGTAACGAAAATCCCAAGATATTTAATATTTTCATTTGTTATCTTGAAAGGAGATTGTTGTAATATATGTAAATTATTCATCGTTATTGGCATAAGTTCACTTTTATTCCAATTGATACTGTATCCCGAAATTGATCCAAATTCCGTTATTAGTTTTAACAAATTTCGGATACTTGTTTCCGGTTCAGTGATGTAAAGTAATACATCATCCGCATATAAGGAGATTTTATTCTTAGTATCTTTAGTATCATATCCATGTATTTCCGGGTGTAATCTCACCCTCTGGGCGAGAGGTTCTATTGCTAGCGCAAACAATAAAGGTGATAGAGGACAACCTTGTCTACAACCTCGAGATAAACTAAATTTAGTTGATAACATACGGTTTGTTGTTATTCTAGCTGTTGGGTTTGCATATAACAATTTAATCCAAGTAGTAAACTTCTCTCCGAGTTTGAAAGCTTCCATCACCGAAAATAAATAAGGCCATTCCACTTGGTCAAAAGCTTTTTCTGCATCCAGCGAAATAACTACTAAATCTTTTTTATCACTTCTTTTCGAATATATAATATTAAATAACCGTCTTAGATTGTATGAGGAATATCTTTTTGGTATAAATCCTGTTTGATCGGGATGGATTAATTCGTTAACAACTGAACTTAGTCTTTGTGCTAATATTTTTGTTAGTATCTTTTGATCCGTATTTAATAGAGCTATTGCTCTATATGATCCTGGTTCATCCAAGTCTTTATTTATTTTGGGTATAAGTGTTACAATAGATTCATTCAACGTGTCTGGTAATTTCTGTTGTGTATATATCTGTTCATATAATGATTTCAAACATGGAACCATATAATCCTGAAATATTTTATAAAATTCCGAACCTATACCATCAGGTCCCGGTGTTTTACCATTTTTTAATGATCTAATAGATTCTTGAATTTCTTTTATTGAAATATCAGCATTTAATAATTCTCTATTTTGTAAATCCAATCCTTTCAGGTTACATTTTTTTAAAAAAGCATCTATTTCTGTTTTATTTACTGTCGCTTTAGCAGTGTATAGATTTTTATAATATTGCATAAATCTTTCATTAATATCTTTAGGTTGTATTAATAATTCACCATTTTGTGATTTAATCCTATGTATAATTTTTTCTGCTTCAATTTTCCTTAATTGTCGAGCCAATAATTTTTGGGGTTTGTCTCCAAATTCAAACTGTAATTGTTTAGTATGTTGATAAAATTTTAAAACTTGATCTGTATATATCTTATTTAATAGTAAGATTAAACAAGAACTTACCAGTTCGAAGTTTGATCGTTATTTTATGAGGAGTTACGATGAGGGATTACGTGAAGAACCCGCCTCACGCTGGCAACGGCATACTTCAAAGCAGCGGCATGAAAAACACAGAACACCAAAAGCCGGAGTAACATAGTAAGGCTCATAAAAGACTTAGAACTACCATTTGATCATTTATTTTATGAGGGTGGGAGCGGAGGGCACGTAATCCCTCATCGTAACTCCTCATAAAATAACGATCAAACTTCGAACTGGTAAGTTCTTGTTTAATCTTACTATTTTACTTCGGAGTCACGTGAGTGACTACGTGAAGATTTTAAAGCTTTCTGTGTTTTTTATGTCGTAGAATCAATCCGTACGACAGTCCGGCTAAGTAAACACATACATGAGAAACCAGACTAATGTTAGATCATTTCACAATTAACTTTTTAATGGTTTTTTTAAAGACCATATAATAACCCTCCTTATATCTGAGGGAAAATGATTACAAGTGATAAAAGATAGAAGTGACTACACCATTGATTATAGCAATTAATAGTAAACAAAGCAGGTGATTATAGTGCTCCCAACACCGCGTGTCCAAAGCTTGTCATAGTGTGAACAGGTTTATTGTAGAACTTTGAAAAAGTTTTCTTCTTTACTCCACCCTGCGACTTTTTAAAATATGCTCGAGAGGTACGTCCCGCCCCTTCGCCGCGGACGTAGCTGCCGCCCTGGTGGAGTGAGATTTGAACACATCAGTGTCTACTCCCCCGCTAAAACCAACACCTGTTTCAAACCAATTTGAGATAGTTTGAACTGAAGCTTTTGTGTGTGGTTTTTTTGTGCGTAACCATTAACGCTTTTTCATTTCCTCGAAGGGTGTCAGTAACTTTAATATATTCGTTCAAATGTTTAACCACACACAAAGTAGGATCAATATGATAAGCTTGAAAGGTTACCTTTGTTCCAGATCTCCCTGGTCTGCTTTGTTTGATCAACTCGTAAACATAGAACACAACATTATCTGTAGTCACATGCATACAGTCTAAACGCAACATTTGTAAAGTTTGCACTCTTTGAGCTGAGACCAGTGACACTAAAATGACTAATTTCAATGTCAATCTTTCCAATGTCAACCCTTCAATTGGAGTCCATTGTCTAAGTAGCGTAAGTACAATGCTCACATCCCAAATCTCTGTGTATCTTGGTTTGGGTGGATTAATATTAAAGATTCCTTTCATGAATCTAGATATTAATGGATGCGACCCAATTGATCTCTGATCAGTCATAAGCCCTAAATAGGACGACAAGGCACTGCGTGCAGTGTTAATGGCACTGTAACTTAAATGTTGCTGAAAATGCAAATTGGCAAGGAATTCCAAAACATTTGCAATATTTACAGTATCATAAGAAATATTTGACTGTGTGCAAAAGTCTTCCCCATTTTCTTAATATGTGTCATATATTGCTTTTGTGTGCAATTGCGCCATGATGCAACCATAACTTCCATAGTTTGGTCCGACAATCCCAGCTCCTGTAGTGGTCTGGTCAAAACCTGCAGATTAACAAATTCATATATGCATACAATGGGTAAATCTCTTTAGTTACCGGATTAGTCAAGATATCACTACAGTTAGGAATCGACATTATATGGTTCTTTAATCATATTCAGCATTACTGGGAACCAAGGTTGAGTTGGCCAATTTGGAACTACCAACAATCCAGAAGCAGAATCTTGTTCTATCTTCTTCAGGCATCTCTGAATCAAAGCAAATGGTGGAAAAGCATAAAAGAACATCTTTCCCCAGTGTAATGAAAAAGCATCTACTGCTACTGCATCTGGATCGTGTTCCCAAGACACATAAGTAGGCAACTGATGATTAAGCCTAGATGCAAACAAATCTATTTCTGGCAACCCAAATTGGTTTACAATATTCTTAAATATTGCTGGCTTAAGCATCCATTCCGTATTATCTTTAAAAATCCTGGACCTTTCATCTGCTACCACATTGTCCTTACCCGGAATGTAGCTTGCTGAAATCCATATTTGGCGACCAATACACCATTGCCATATCTCATTGGCCAGACAATCACATGATACTGACCTAACTCCCCCCATGTGATTAATGTATGCAACAGCCGTTTTATTGTCTAACTGTATTAACACATGTAGACCTTGTTTAGCACAACAATATGCTTTAAGTCCATAAAAAGCACCCAATAACTCCAAATAGTTAATACCATAAACTTGAAGAAACGCTTCTTCTTGAGCTTTCCATCTACCTCCACAACTGGAGGACGAATCTGTAGCCCCCCATCCGAGAGCACTAGCATCCGTTTGTAAAACCATTTCAGGTTGTTTAATCATGATATTCTTAGCAGCTTGTGGGACATTTTCAACCCACCATTGTAATTCCAACACGGCTTCTTTTGTTAATTGCATAGGCCTGTCAAAGTGACCTGCCTTCTCTTTAAGAGCCCTTATTTTGTCCCTTTGAAGATTTTGATAATGTAATGGACCAAATTCCACTGCCGGAAATGCTGCTACCAGTTTCCCAATGGTTTTCGCCACTTCTCGGATGGAGGGATAAGGTTTGTGAATGAGGTAATTACAAATCATCAAGATGTCATTGGCCTTTTCTGTTGGCAAAGTAACTAACATAGTCACTGAGTTAATTACAAACCCCAAAAAGTTAATTGATTGTGCTGGCTGCAGCTGGGACTTAATTGGATGAATCAAAAACCCTAGCTTTTCAAACAAAGCTTTAGTAACTGAAACTGAGTGCTCAGCTGACTCTTGAGTATCACTAATGATCAGAATATCATCCAGATAAGCCATAACAATGTGTTTCTGTGCTCTTAATTGGGCTAAAACTGGTTTCAACAGTTTTGTAAAGAGTCTAGGAGCCGAACTCAATCCATTTGGTAAAGCTTTAAACTGCCATAATTGTCCCAGCCAATTAAATTTTAAATACCTCCTGAAGCATTGATGAATTGCTACAGAATAATAGGCATCCTTCAAATCAATCTTAGCCATATAACACCCTGCTGAGATAAGATATTTTGCAGTACTGAATGTCTCCATCTTAAAATGTTTGTATTCTACAAACTTATTCAGATCTGTAAGGTCCAGAATAATTCTGCAACCACCATCTTTTTTATCTCTTCGAAATATATTAGAGACAAATTGATGCTTATGTTCATAAGTCTTTTCAATTACGCCTTTACCAGATAATTTGTCAATTTCCACATTAATCTCCATTCTTTCCTCTGCAGAAAACACATAAGCATAAGCAGGTCTATTCTGTACAGGAGGATTAACTCCTTCTTTAAAAATAATAATGGCTTCCGAAACTGCTTGTAATACATATCGATCAGAAGTAATGTTAAGCCAGGCATTATAAAATTTTTGCAATCTCCCTCCAACTGGAGAGTCATCCACAGTTTCTTTAAGTATATAAGTCTTTAATACCTCTCCGTATGAGCGTGGTGGTCTCTTTCTTCCCGAATACAGGGAAGCACTTGCCTGCACAGCACGATAGTATTTTCGTGACAAACTTCTGCTTCTATAACGGAAATCGAAACCCCTTCGGGTCGAAAAACCCCTTCTTTGTCCAAAAACAAAAGGTTTAACATTGCTAAAATATTTAGCTTCTTCATCCAACTCTTTCAGCTGTTTCGGCAGATTTTCTCCAAACAAATACCCAGGAGCTTGAACT
Organism: Okamejei kenojei; assembly: GCA_035221665.1. Taxonomy (NCBI): domain Eukaryota; kingdom Metazoa; phylum Chordata; class Chondrichthyes; order Rajiformes; family Rajidae; genus Okamejei; species Okamejei kenojei. Next base: position 13,654,069 of record CM069146.1, read on the forward strand.
CCACTTTCTTGACACAGGCTTGCAAATCTAGGGTGAAATATAGGCCGAATCGCCATTTTCCTCATGCAATTAATTTCATAGAATGAATTACATAATAAGCCCAAAGTATCCTTTTGAATCTTTTCTATTTCCAGATTCTCCATTTGCCTGCCATAGGCCGTAATTGCAGCAGAAATTAATTTGAGCACCTTTTGAAACTTCACTTCTAGGGCTCTCATACTTGGAGTCATAGACGTCCATATCATCGGATTCACCGTAGGTACTTCCAATGAGGCACAATTTTCTTGGAGCTTTATATAATTCTGATATTTCATTCATCACAGAATTGTGAAGTTGGTGAGATACCATATAATTTATGTTTGCAGCTAGGATTTCTTCCATAGCCTCACCACTTCCTTCAGGTATAGCAAAATCTTGTGCTATCCCAGGCACATTAGGCCTTTTCTTTTTACTTTGTGGTGTGCTTTCAAAAGCCATATAGCCACCAGCAGGGTCTGCCTTCTGCAGCCCTAAATCAATTGGGATATCATCCCATGAGACTTCTTCCAGCCCAAATCCTGGGTCCGGAGTATCATATTCCCAACTTGGCCCACAGCCATATTCATCATATTCAAACCCCTCAGGGATTTTTTTGGGATTCATCTGGGTACTCTGACCCTTGTCTCATTATTGTTTGGAGAACTTTCTCCATATGCTCCATTTTTAGCCACATAGTTTTATTGTCTGGAGGTCTTTCAATATCAGAGTCATCAGAAACCACGGGCCTCTCAGATTTCTTTTTGCATTTTTTAGGAACATTTTCCTCCGTGGTTATTATTTCTGGAGAATCTGGAAACTCACTATCGGGTACATCGGCGGCCAACGGTATCGGAACCGGGTCCGCACTAACTTCGCGTCCCGTATTTTTACTTTCACCCGGGAACATCTTTTTACCCGCGAAAACTTCTTTCCCGATTTCTCCATTTTTCTTTAATAATCAGTGCTCAATCAGCACGTTAACGTGGCTCTAAATTTTTCTTTTGGTTTCGTTTTGCTGGAGCCACCCAGCGTAACCTAAAAAACGCCCCGGTCTAACTGCACTTACCTGCGGGCCGTTCCGACCGCTGCCGAGGAGCTGCTCCTTACTGCAGCTCCTCCTCGCGCCGTCAGCGTTGACGTCATGCCGTTGCCAGCGTGAGGCGGGTTCTTCACGTAATCACTCACGTGACTCCGAAGTAAAATTTATATTTCAATGCTACAATTTTATTATGTATTATTATATCTGGCTTTGTTGCATTCTGTATATCTAATTGTTTAATCTCCCTTTCCAAATCCTGTTGTTCCTTCCGAATCTTTTTATTATGGAATGCTTGTGAAGAAATCATAATTCCCCGGAGATATGCTTTAAATGTTTCCCATAATAAAGAGCGAGATATTTCTGGTTGATCATTTATTTCAAAGAAAATCTTAATTTGAGTTATAATATATTCCTGAGTGGTTTTATTTTTTTAAATTTGTGGATTAAGTTTCCACTGTCCTGAATTTTCCGTTTTGCCATTTATTTTAATTTTAAATGTTAATGGCGCATGATCTGAGATTATAATATTATGATATTTGGGTTCATAAGTAAGTGAGATAAGTTTTGCATCCACCAAAAAATAATCTATTCTTGAGTAAGTTTTATGTACTGGCGAGTAAAAAGAGTATTCTCGTCCCGTAGGGTTTTCTGTTCTCCAAACATCTTTAATGGTAGTCGTTTGGATATATGCATTTAGTAAATCACTGGAATGTGATTTAGTTTTTCTTTGTTTTGTAGATCTGTCTAGGTAAGGGTCTAATGTACAATTAAAATCTCCTCCAATTATCAAATTATATTGTGTTAATTCTGGAATATTGTTAAGTACTTTCTTAAAAAACAATGGGCTATCAAAGTTTGGTCCATATATATTAACAAAAATCATTTTTTCTGTGTTTAATTCTCCTATCACAATAATGTATCTGCCATCTTTATCAGTTATGGTTGATGTATGCTTAAATAAAGTACCTTTACGAAATAATATTGCTACACCTCTTGATTTATGCGTAAAAGAAGAATGATATATTTTATCTATCCATTTAGCTTTCAACCTGTTTTCAGCGTCTTTTTTAAGTGGGTTTCTTGAATGTAAATTACGTCAGCTTTACTTGCCTTTAAATGTGCCAATACTTTTCCTCTCTTTATTGGTTCATTAATACCTTTAACATTCCAACTACAAAACGTTAATCCCTCATTCCCCGTATTTCTTTTTAAGTCTTTCATTTTAAGTTTGTAGAAATCTACAATAGAGTCTAAGGATCAGCGCAGTAGACCCAACCTTACACCCGAACACTGAATAGATGAATTTTAAATCTCTTTTATGTACCTCACGAATATATCTCCATTGGTCCAATGTGTAACTCCATTCAAACTGAAAAATACAATAGATAAAAAAGAAGAATAAAGAATAGTTAAAGAGAGTAGTAATATGTGTAAAGGTAGAAAGAACTACAACTAAAGTAGTTGTAGTTTGTGCTAGCCATACTAACATGGCTATCCATCTAACGACTTCCGTCATTGATGTTATTAACTTGGCCAGCTCCTAGATTTAGGGAATTATTATTCCATAATAATATTTTAGCGGGGGTATAATATTAAGGGAGAGGAAAAAAAAAAAGGGGGAGGCAATCGAAGAAAGAAAGAAGGGAAAAGGGGTAGGATTCATCATATAAAGGTATCTATATATAAAATTAACTTAGAAATCTAAGCAATATTAAACATAAAAAATATAAAGGCTATATAAGAAAGAAAAAAGGGATACAAAAATACTATAGAACAACAAGTAAAAACTAAAGTACAAAGTGAGAATTGTTATTATAAAGAAAGATCTCCAAATGAGATCCATCGCTATATTTAACTCTATTCATTAAAGGAACATTAGTTGTTAATTATTAGTGATAGTGATTAGCAATAGTGAGCAATCTTAATTGATAAAAATATTACTAATAATAAAACCGCGTTGTGATTTTAATATATGTGTTATTTATTTATGTTAGTTATATGTTAAGACTAATTGTCAATATCCAGATAACGCTTTCCGATCCAGTTTTTTCCTCTCCATTCCATACGACATTGTCCATTCCATCTAGTCCAATATTATCTTATGAAATCTCACAGGGTATTGAGAGTCCGTATTGGATCTCTAAAAGTAGTAAAAGTCAGTATGTTTGCTTGTAGATACTTTTCAGGTCTTGAACTGCTTTGCGAAATCCAAGGCTGCTGCTGGGGTATTAAAGAAATGTTCCGCGCTGTTAAAAGTAACTCTTAAAGTGGCTGGGTAATTCAAACCGTATCTCAGGTTTTCTACTCCCCTCATAAGACTTTTGGCTTCATTAAATGCTTTCCGTTTTCTAGCGACCTCTGGTGGGTAATCTCGGTAGATACTGATCCTTTGTCCTTCAAATGTCAGATTTTTGATTCTCGAAGCTTTCCGCATAATCTCATCCAGAACAAAGTCATATTGTAGCTTTATGATCATTTGTCTTGGAGGGGCGTTTATTCTGGTCTGACGTCTGCTGACTCTATGAGCACGAGCTAATAAAGGCATTTCTTCCAGAGATAAAACATCTTGGAGTAATTTAGCAGTGAATTCTCGAAGATCTTCGTTTTTCTCTCGACCTTCAGGAATCCCTGCAATCCTCAGATTCTGTCTTCTCTGATGTCCTTCTAGCTCAGTACATTTCTCTGTTGTTTTAGTCAGCAAATTCATTAGACGTTCATGTTCTGTAATCAGCTTTGCTGTAGACATAGTACTTGCCTCCGCTATTTGTTCAAGGTTCTTTATGCCAGCTGCCTGTTGTTCCAGTACTTTTTCGATAGGAGTAATCCTATTTTGAAAGTCTTTTTTAACCTTTTCAAGTTTTTTGTCCATCTTATTTTCCATTTCATTAAACATTTCAATGAATTCCTTCTTCAAATCTTCCGATACTTTCTTGACCTTTTTTTCAATTTTTAACGTTGTTTCTTGTTGAAATTCTTTCAGTTGATTTTTCATCTGATCCATTTGGCTGTTCATTTGGTTTATTTCTTCCTTTATTTCTTCCTTTATATCTTTCATTTCTTCCTTTATTTCTTCCTTTAAGCCAGCCATCTGTTGAGAAATGAAAGTTTTCAAATCCTCACCTTCCGCTTTTGTCCCTGTTTTTTTGGATACATGTTCCAGGGAGCTGGTCCTACTCGAGTCCGAGGCTTCAGTCCGGCCTTCTGCCGGTCTCTGCCGGGTTGGTCGACCTTTCGCCTTGTCGGTAGGGCTCCGTGCCGTCGACATAGTTAGTCGCGCGCCTGATGACGTCACTCGGCACAGTCGGTGAAGAAACGGCAGGCAGTATGCAGCAGACAGCCGGTAAGTCCTTTTAAACCCCCGTTTTATCCGATTTTTTTGCGGAGCTGGCTGGCGCTATCCTCTAGGGCTCCATAGCGCCACCGGAAGTCTACCAGGTCATTTTCAACCCCGCAACTCGGACGGGAGAAGTTGCCACCGCGGGAGCTCCGAAAAGCGGTCTCCCACCAGGGACCCGCGAGCTCCCAGTGTTACCGTCCAGCAGCAGTGCGCCACCACAGCTCCTCCCATTCCTAACTCAGCCAGCTCCACGACGGTGAGTAGTCCGCAGGCTCTGCGACTGGAGCCCCAGGTCCGGTTGGAGGCCGCTTCACGGTGCTAGGCCCCAATGGCAACGGAGACCTGACAGAGAAAAGATCGGGTCCTCCGTACAGGGAAAATATTTTAAAAGTTTCCCCCACCCGGCCCCCCACCCCCCCACACATATCCAGCTAAAGAAAAAACACTAACTACACTCAAACAAGACAAAAAATAAAAAAAGACAGACGGACTGCAGAGGCCGCTGCGACGAGAGTCGCGCCGCCCACCGGAATGTTGTTGGTACTACTGGTATGTGTGCAAAAGTTTTGATTTCATATTAATGTTAAGTGACAGCATGTAACAAACATGGCTGTTAACTTCAAAGAGCATGTTTTGTGTAGGAGTTCCAGTTGTCCAAATTTTAATTGTGCATGTCCACTGTTCCTATACATGTACCTAGATTATCTAGAAATATTGGAAAGCAGGGAACATACATACTGTCATAACCTTGGAGACAATGATAAGCAAATTCTCAAAATGAAGTAGTGAATATAATTGGTGACCACACTTCTTCATCCAAATCTAAGGTATCTGTATCTCCATCTTGGGTGATATCAGGGACATACAAGTTTACACACTGTACACAGGTGCACACGTCTGTGCATGGTTGCCTGTTGAGTAAACAAGAGCATCGGCCTTGCGTACATTGTGACCTTTTGCAGGAGCAGTGTGCAAGTTCCAAAACGCTAACTGGAGCTGGAGGAAAGCTTGTCCAGTCAATTAAAAGGAAGTCTCCTTCTTTCTTCCAACTATTGCTATCAGGAGATGGAACGTCTGCCTTTCTTGTGAGGCACATCTTGTGAATGGCAGCTTGGTAATTTGCACGGTGTTTAATAAGGAACTGCAGATGCTGGAAAATAGAAGGTAGTCAAAAATGCTGGAGAAACTCAGCGGGTGAGGCAGCATCTATGGAGCGAAGGAAATAAGCAACTTTTCGGGCCAAAACCCTTCTTCAGAATGATGCGAGGGTGGGGGGGCGGAAAGAAGAAAGGAAGAGGAGGAGCCAGTGGGCTAAGGGAGAGCTGAGAGGGGAGGAGAAAGTAAGAACTACCTCAAAATAGAGAAGTCAATGTCCATACCGCTGGGGTGCAAACTGCCCAGGCGAAATATGAGGTGCTGCTCCTCCAATTTACGGTGGTCCTCACTCTGGCCATGGAGGAGGCCGAGGACAGAAAGGTCAGATTCGGAATGGGAGGGGGAGTTGAAGTGCTGAGCCACTGGGAGATCAGGTTCATTATTGCGAACCGAGCGGGGGTGTTTGGCGAAGCGATCGCCAAGCCTACGCTTGGTCTCACCGTTGCAGAGCAGCTGACATCTAGAGCAGCGGATGTAATAGATGAGGTTGGAGGAAGTGCAGGTAAACCTCTGTCGCACCTGGAAAGACTGCTTGGGTCCTTGAATGGAGTCAAGGGGGGAGGTAAAGCGACACGTGTAGCATTTCTTGCGGATGCAAGGGAAAGTGCACGGAGAGAGGGTGGTGCGGGTGGGAAGGGACGAATTGACCAGGGAGTTACGGAGGGAGCGGTCTCTGCGGAAAGCAGACAGGAGGGGAGATGGGAAGATGTGGCGAGTGGTGGGGTCACGTTGGAGGTGGCAAAAATGACAGAGGATTATTTGTTGTACGTGATGGCTGGTGAGGACAAAGGGGACTCTGCCCTTGTTACGAGTGGGAGGATGGGGAGTGTGAGTAGAGTCATGGGGTATAGAAGAGACCCTCATCTATGGTAGAAGAGGGGAACCCCCGTTCCCTGCAGAATGAGGACATCTCCGATGCCCTGGTGTGGAACACCTCATCCTGGGTGCAGATGCGGCGTAGACAGAGGAATTGGGAGTAGGGGGTGGAGTCCTTACAGGAAGCAGGGTGGGAAGAAGTGTAGTCCAGATAGCCATGGGAGTCAGTGGGTTTATAGTGGATGTCGGTCAGGAGTCTATCACCTGCGATAGAGATAGTGAGGTCAAGAAATGGTAGGGAAATGTCGGAAATGGAAATTGAGTGCCGGATGGAAGTTAGTGGTGAAATGGATGAAGTCAGTGAGTTGTGTGTGGGTGCAGGAGGTAGAATCAATGCAGTCATCGATGTAGCAGAGGTAGAGTTCGGGGATAGGGCCATGGTATGTCTAGAAGAAGGATTATTCGATGTACCCTACAAAGAGGCAGGCAAAGCTACGGCCCATGTGTGTGCCCATAGCTACCCCTTGTATTTGGAGGAAATGGGAGGAGTCAAACGCAAAGTTATGAAGGGTAAGGACCAACTCCGCTAGGCGGAGGAGATTATCAGTAGACGGGGATTGGTTGGTTCTCCGGTCGAGGAAGAAACGGAGGGCTTTGAGACCCTCCTGGTGAAGGGATGGAGGTGTAGAGTGATTGGACATCCAGGGTGAAGAATAGGGAATGGGGGCCTAGAAAATGTAAGTGCTGGAGTCTGCGAAGAGCGTGTGAGGTGTCTTGAACAAAGGTAGGGAGGGATTTAACCAGGGGGGGTAGGATTGAGTCGAGGATGGAAATAAGTTCGGTAGGACACGAACAGGCAGAAACAATGGGTCTGCCAGGACAGTCAGGTTTGTGGATTTTGGGGAGAAGACAAAATCGGGCCGTGCTGGGCTGGGGAACGATGAGATTGGAGGCTTGGGAGGGCAGGGAGCCTGAGTTGATGAAGTCAGTGATGGTGCTAGAGATAGTGGCCTGGTGCTCGTCTGTGGTGTCATGTTCCAAGGATAAGTAGGAGGAGGTGTCTGAGAGTTGGCGCGTGGCCTCAGCCTTGTAGAGATCAGTGGGCCAGACTACCACGGCACCTCCCTTGTCCGCAGGTTTGGTCTCCCAGTCTGGGTTGTTACAGAGCAAGTGGAGGGCTGTACGTTCGGGGGGGGGAGAAGTTAGAGTGAGAAAGGGGAGTGGAGAAGTTGAGGCGGTTGATGTCCTGCCGGCAGTTTAAAATAAAACGGTCTAATGCCGGAAGATGGCCATGAGGGGGAGTCCAAGAGAAGGGGGCCTGTTGGAGATGGGAGAAGGGGTCATCAATGGGGGGTGAGGATTCCTTCCCATGGAAGAATGCTTTGAGGCGTGGGCGATGGAAGAAGAGCTCCACATCGTGGCAGGCACGGAACTCATTGAGGTGGGGATGGAGGGGGACAAAGGTAAGGCCTCTGCTGAGGACAGACAAGCACGGTGGATGTGCTTATGCAGAGCACCTTTGTTTGGAGGCAAACTCTTCTCATTGTAACTCCCAGTCCTGAACATCTTCCATCTTGCTTTGTTAACATCTTTACATCCTTTCTGGCCATACAGTTTACATGTGAATGCCTCAATGTCGGCAATCACAGTTGGAGGTATCGGAAATAAGGCACCTAATCTCTGCAATGTAAGGCAGTGTTCTTTGCTTGATGTTAGAACCTTGGCAGATTTGACTTTACCAATACCATAGAGGGCGCTCACTGTGCCACATCCGGCGAAGCATTGAAGACTGATGAGCGCTGCACGCACATCCTTCCCAAAGTGGTCGAGGAAACGACGAACAGCAATTGTGCGTGTGTAGTTACCTCTTCCTGTGTGGACATAGACTTCTGTGTCAATCTCCATGCAAAATGCAACACAGAGAACAAAGACATCAGCATCAGGACTGTTTATAACAAACATGCGCACTTGTACTCGCAGCATGTGCACTGTGTAGAAGTTGCCTTGTGTCAGCTTCCTCCTGAGTAGAATAGAGAGCTTGAATAGGCGGAACCTCAACATCTGTTCTTCTGTCATTTAGTCGAATAGCATGACACTCTTCCACATGTCCAACAACAAGTGTGACGACACAAATCTGCTCCTTCCTATACTTGCTCCACCTCTCAAAGAAAAACTGTAGCAGATTCTCTTTGTTCTCTCCACAGGATAGAAATTTCGACCACTGCTTTGGAGTTTACTGATCTGGAAAAAAGATCTTTGTGATTTGCGATCCTCCAGTAGCCCGTCGTGTGCGCTCAGCATTCTTTATGCTCATTGCCCTGTCAATCGGTCAGGGACGAAGTGTACAAATTTGGACTTATTCAGCTGTGCATGATTGACAATCACTTTCAGAACACTGTCTGCAAACCGCCCAAATGTTGCTTGAGGCTTCATAACTTGTACAAGTGCCATAGCATCCCACACCATGCTGCACCAAGTGGAACCTCCTCAACTACAGGTGACTGAGTGACTGAGCCCTCAAAAAGTGCAGAAGCTTGGCTTTGTTTGTTTTCACAAGTGAACCATCATGGTTGGCTAGTGATGCAGGCAGTGGTGACAAATTGTAGACCAACATACCTTTAACATCCACTATTCTCACACTGCCAAAGAGGATCAGTCGGGCAAAGAGATTACGGTCTGCTTTCAGGGTGATTTCTCTCCCTTTCACCTTGGTGATTGTGGACTTGGCAGTATCACTGAAGGTCTTAAGCTTCATTTCCTTGATTGGGTATTAAAAGCTGACATCTTTTCCTCCTTGTAATAATCTCTCTCGGCAGAACGTGTCAAAACATACTTCTCCTTTCTCCGTGGCCCTCTTTTTGCTGCCTGGTAAGAAACTTTGTGCAGCTTTGGTAACAACTTAAGTGATATCTTCCTTCTAGTGCAACAAGATCCTGACCTCGAATGTGCTGGAGAATTCTCTAATCTTTACGCATTTCTGCATGAAGGAGAAGTTTACCAGCAGTTAAAGTTTCACATTGTATCAGATTCTCCCTTTTCCTTTTACTTGTGTACCGCTCAGGGATGGTCTTGTCCTTTCTGCATATATGATGCACTGAGGAGGCAGAAGATGGGCAGTTCTGCGGTGAGAAGATGCAACAGGATGATCAGATCCCTTTACACATTGAACCCTGACCTTGGCGGGAGGCTCTTCTTCTTCACCTTCTGAATGGTGGTTACAGCTAGATTGAAAAAGGATCGGTGTTTCCGGGAGTCATTCAGTCGGTTTTGGGTGAAGTGGAGAGAGAGGCAGAGGAGCTTCCCTTCCCTTAGGCAGTGGTGGGATGTGGGGAAAGCTTACATCCGTCTCTTTTGTCAGGAATACACGTGGGGGTTGACCGGAAGGCACGACTCGGCGGTCGAGAGGCTCAAGAGGGAGTTACTCGATGCAGAGTCTCACCTGGGTTGGATTGGTGAGGACTCCTGTGAGAGGGGAAAGTATCAGGAGAGGAAGGAAGCTTTGAGGAACCTGCTGCTTGAGCGGTCCCGAAGCGCTTATGTGAGGTCGCGCGTCCAGGTGCTGCACGATCTGGACCGTGCACCACCTTTCTTTTTCTCTCTGGAGAAAGGGCGGGGAGCCCACAAACAGTTCGTTGAGCTGCTCACGGATGATGGCTCCTCTGTCACAGATCCAGAGAGGATTAGTGCTTTAGTCCAGTCCTTTTATGGGTCCCTGTTCTCCGCAGATGGATTCAGCGGGGAGGCTCAGCGGTTCCTGTGGAAGGGTCTACCGACTGTAGATAGGGAGATGTCCAATCTTCTTGATGGCCCCTTATCATTGGAGGAGTTGACTCGTGCCCTGCACCAGCTCAGGAGGGGCAAGTCCCCTGGGCTGGATGGGTTGACGGTAGAATTTGTTAGAGATTACATGAAGGTCCTGGGGGAGAGCCTGGTGACCGGGGAGATGCCCATCTCGTGGCATAGGGCAGTCGTTGTCCTGCTGCCCAAGAAGGGCTAACTCCGCCTGTTGAAGGACTGACGCCTGTCTCTCTCCTCTGTACAGAGTACATAGTTTTTGCACGGGCGATGGCAAATCACCTGGGCTCCGTGCTGTCCCAACTGATCCACCCTGACCAGTCCTAAACAGTCCCTGGCCTGTCCATTCAGGATAACATCCACCTGGTTAGGGACCTGATTCATCTATCTCAGGGTACTGGTCAGTCAGCTGCTTTTCTGTCTCTTGATCAGGAGAAATCTTTTGACAGGGTAGAGCATGACTACGTTTTCGGGACGTTGCAAGCATTAGGATTTGTACCGCATTTTGTAGCCCAGGTCCGGCTTTTGTACGCTGTAGCAGAGTGTCTCATGAAGGTTAATGGTGTGTTGTTGGCTCCCATTCATTTTGGGAGGAGGTTTCGTCAGGGGTGTCCCATGTCTGTTCAGTTGTACTCGGTCTGTGTGGAGCCGTTCCTGTGTCTTTTTCGAAGGTGGTTGACAGGCCTGGCTCTACCTGGTCCGGGGGTGGAGGTGGTTCTTTCGGCTTATGCCGATGATGTACTCCTTACGTTCACTGACCCTGGTGACCTGCGGAGGATGCGTGATTGCCAGAAGGTTTTCTCGGCTGCATCATCTGCCAGGATTAACTGGAGTAAGTGTTCTGGAGTTTTAGTGGGTCAGTGGCAGGTAGACCTTCTGCCGGTGGAGATGACATTGTATGCGTGGAGCACCATGCACCTCTTCTATCTGGGGGTTTACCTGAGTCCCACTGAGGATGCTTGGCCAGTGAACTGACTGGAGCTGGAGACAAAAGACGTCGCTCGGCTGGGGCGCTGGTCAGGCCTGCTTAGAGTTATTTCTTCCCAGGGTAGGGTGCTGGTCATAAACCAGCTGGTGGCCTCCATGTTATGGTACCGGTTGGCTACCCTTGTCCTGCCCTCTATCTTTGCAACTGCATTACAGAAGAAGCTGGTGCATTTCTTTTGGGGAGAAAGGAAGCACTGGGTTTCCACAGTGGTCCTGAGTCTCCCATTAGATGAAGGGGGCCAGTCCTTGGTATGCGCGCGTACCCAGGTGGCGGCTCTCCGTCTCAGGACTCTGCGGAGGTATATGTATGCGGAGAACCCCCCAGATGGCACACTCTGGCCACGTATTTTTTTCCGTCGGGGTCATTGCCTAATGGGAGTTTCGCAGCTCCCAGTGGCGGGCATCAGTCGACCTGCCTTACAGGGTTTGCCTAGTTTCTGTCGGGATGTGCTAACAGTGCGGAATTATGTTGTTTTCAGCCAGCATGTTGCTCCACAGGGGGAGGGGGGTGTTGTGGCTGCAGGGATGGCCGGTCCTCACCCTGTCTTGGGGGGGGGGGGGGTGTCGAGGAGAGGTGTGGTTAGAGTGGTTCTGACTGAGCTCACCCCCGCTCCGGCCCAGGCTCAGGGATATTTCTCGGGCGCCGGCTCCACACAACTTGAGCCGCCTTTCCGAGATGCTCAGCGTGCCGTTTCGTGTTGCGAAGAGACGCATACTGTACAGAATGCTCCTGCACATTCTACACCTCCTTGCCTTCATCTTCCATCCCAACCACCTTGGTGGTCCGTGTTACCACCTGAAGACGGGGGCGGTCCCCAATAGAGGTCTCTCTACAAGGGAGTCATCCCATTTACATTGGGGACCTAGGGTGGAGAGTGTTGCACAGAGCTGTCGCATGTAATAAACTTTTGAGTTGGTTCACGGGTTCGCCGGCCGCTTGTAATTTTTGCGGTGAGGAAGAGCATGTTCCACGCGTATATGGAGTGTGAGAGGTTACTGCCCATATCTGTACCAATATCTGAAGGGGTTGTTCCTCAAGTTTTGGTTGCATTTTAGTCCCACGATTCTGGTGTTTGGACACAAGGCAAGGAGTGGGGAGATCCGATCGAGGGGGGGGGGGGGGGGGGGGGGGGGTGGGACCTCCCTGTCGGTTTTCTCCTGGGCCTGGCCAAGATGGCCATTCGTGGGTCCAGACAGTGGGGCGATCACGCCAGAGTCGGCTTCCTGCCCCTCTTCCGGGCCTATGTCCATGCTCGCATGACCCTGGAGAGGGAACACGCGGTGTCCACAGTGACTCTGGAGGCCTTCAGTGGCCACTGGTCACCATGTGGGGTTGAGAGAATTGTAAATAATGACTGCATCATTGTATTATAATGATTGCTTGATGTATTGTAGCCTCTGAATGTGTTTTGATGTGATATACTATGCATTTTTGCTGAATAAAATCCTTGGAAAAGAAAAGAGAGAGAGAGAGAGAGAGAGAGAGAGAGAGAGAAACAGACACTGACATGAGTGAAACAGGCAGGGTATTGATTCATTGGGCCACACATATTTCAGTATGTGGGGCTGTACTTAAGAACCTGCAGGTGTGTTGAACGTGCACTTAAAAAACTGTTTCAGGCTCCACGGTTTAGGTAAGAGGATGTAAATACTCAAGGAAAATATATTCTCTGTAAATCTACTTACCCTCATTTGTCTGATTTTCCCTTTCTGCTTCTTCTGGGCTCTCTCAATCTTCGATTTGTCCGTGAAGCACATGTAACATGCACAGTGATAACCCACTGATGCTGGAGGTACATCAAGGATTTCTTGTGCCAAAACCAAACTCAAATGGAATTTTTCAAAGGCATTCTTGGCAATTTCCCCTTGTGTGGATTGTAGATATTTCCACTGGTGCACACTCACAATGATTTTTTTCCAACTTGCTTCAGAAATAAGAACTATTCCGTCAGTATCTTTAGAATCCACTAAGTGCATACGGCACTCCACATTGTCACAGAGAAGCTGATTGGCCAATTCCTGTGACCTATTTTATACAGTGCTTCTGATTGGTCAGTTATGACATCATCCTGTGTGTGAGTTGGCTTCTGCTAGTGCTTAACGCAGGGAAGACATTTAGCCCCATTTTACATGAATTTCGCACTAATGCCCAAAATTTGAACATGGGAACATTCTAGTCCTTTAACAGCAACATGTTCAAAATACTTTAGAATAGAATGAATAGAATAGAATGCCTTTTATTGTCATTCAAAGAGCTTGGATCGAATGACATTGCATTTTCTACAGTCTTAACAATTACAAAAAAAACAAGACCCACACTTAACACACTTTACACAGACAATCTTAACAGTGAATCTCCAACACCGCCTCACTGTGATGGAAGGCAAAAGTCTTATCTCTTCCCTTGTTCTTCTCCCACGGTCCAGCAGTCCAACTGCAACGTCGAGGCGAACTGGGACTCCCGATTTTAAAGCCCCCGGTGGGCGATGGTAAGTCCCGCGGATGTTAGGCCGCGTGGGGCGATGTTAGGCCCCGCTCTGAGTCCTTTAAACCCCGCGATTGCAGAGTGGGAAGTTGCCGTTGCGGGAGCTCCGAAAAGCGGTCTCCCACCAGGGACCTGCGAGCTCCCGATGTTACCGTCCACCGGGCCTGCGGCCGGAGCCTCCGAAGTTCCGAAGTCGGGCCGCAGCTGCCCGCCACCACAGCTCCTCCCGCTCCGAAGATGGCCAGCTCCGCGATGGCAGATCCGCAGGCTCCGTGACTGGAGCCCTCAGGTTAGTTCCGGCCGTCGGCTGCACGATGTTAGGCCCAACGACATCAGTGACCCGACAGGGAAAAAGTCGGGTCCCTGAACAGGGAAGAGATTTAAAACTGTTTCCCTGACCCCCCACATATACACAGCTAAAAAAATAATAAAACTACAATGAAACATACATTTAACGAGACAAAAATTTAAAAAAAAAGACAGACAGACTGCAGTCGAGCTGCTGCCGTTAGGCGTCGCCACACCACCTGTGAGTTCAAAATACTTTAAAAGTAGAGTAAAGTACTTTCCAGAGGTGGATCACGGAATGAAAGAATTTCAGGGCTTGGCCCATAGCCTATACTGCGTTCCATTCTGTACAAGACCTAGGTTTACTGCTTATCAAGTTTCTGTGCAATACCTCGTTTTATTGTTAATCAAGTTTCTGTAACTAAGACCTAATTTTACTTTAATATTTCTTAGTAATTTTGTAATCTAAGAATATAAAAACCATACCAAAGTCACACTTGGGAGGTCAGCATTATCTGGTCTCTTGATGCGCATCAGTTTTAATAAATTGCCCGTTACTTTTATCACCAACCCTGCGTCCCTAATTTCCATTTTACTCTTACTGGTCCAATCCTAGAAACAACAGTCCAATTTGTTAGAGTTGTCAGAGAGAACAGTGACAAATGGGTTTAAGCATTCCCCATTGTAGCCATTGAAACTTTCACCAACGGGTAGAAAAACCTAACTGTATGAGGCTTTGAGGGGAGTTTACACTCGGGAGCTTGTTGCTGATGTCTGGAGATACAGTATCTGGGGAAAAGGGTCCTGCCCACTACTCTAGTTGGAGAGTATCTATCTATCGATCCCCCCTGTTCATCCTGACTCAACAAAGTCCCTAATTTCCACTCTCACCTCTATTGAACACCCATGTGAATTAGTGCTTCTTGGTGACTTCAATACAAACTTGCTCGATAGCTCCTCTTCTAACGACAAAAAACTTGCTTAAAAGTGTAAACCTGACCCAGTTAATCAACAAACCTACCAGAGTTCATGGCAATTCTACATCACTACTAGATTGGATTCTTGTTACCCATCCTGACCGAATCTTAACATCTGGTGTTTTGTCAGATTGCTTTAGCGATCATTCTGCTATTTTCTGTGTGTGGAAGATTAAACCCTCCCATCTCCCTCCTAAACGTATTCGTGTCAGACAATGTAGAAAATTTAATTATGATAATTATATGCATGACCTGATTGCAATAAACTGGGACAGGTTTCAACTTATACCAACTGTTGAGGATGCCTGGAACTATTTATACACTGAAGTCACAAGAGTTATCGATAAGCATGCCCCCCTGGAGAGAAATAAAAGTCAAGGGAAAACATTTACCATGGATTAGTGCTGATTTGATCAACCTTTTTAATGAGCGGGATAAAGTTTGGAAGACTTTCAGGGAAACAAAGGACCCTGCTGATTGGGAAAAATATAGGTCCTTAAGGAATCAGTGTACGACAAGAACACGTAATGCTAAATCAAGTCATTTTTAAAAAACATCTTTCTGAAGACATGCATAATCCAAAAAAGTTCTGGAAAAGACTAAATAATGTTCTTAATAAATCAAATCAAAATATCAGCACTCAGATTCGGGTCAACAAAGACATCGTTCAGGACCCTGCTGTTATATCCAATGAGGGGGAGTCCAAGAGAAGGGGGCCTGTTGGAGATGGGAGAAGGGGTCATCAATGGGGGGTGAGGATTCCTTCCATGGAAGAATGCTTTGAGGCGTGGGCGATGGAAGAAGAGCTCCACATCGTGGCAGGCACGGAACTCATTGAGGTGGGGATGGAGGGGGACAAAGGTAAGGCCTCTGCTGAGGACAGACAAGCACGGTGGATGTGCTTATGCAGAGCACCTTTGTTTGGAGGCAAACTCTTCTCATTGTAACTCCCAGTCCTGAACATCTTCCATCTTGCTTTGTTAACATCTTTACATCCTTTCTGGCCATACAGTTTACATGTGAATGCCTCAATGTCGGCAATCACAGTTGGAGGTATCGGAAATAAGGCACCTAATCTCTGCAATGTAAGGCAGTGTTCTTTGCTTGATGTTAGAAACCTTGGCAGATTTGACTTTACCAATACCATAGAGGGCGCTCACTGTGCCACATCCGGCGAAGCATTGAAGACTGATGAGCGCTGCACGCACATCCTTCCCAAAGTGGTCGAGGAAACGACGAACAGCAATTGTGCGTGTGTAGTTACCTCTTCCTGTGTGGACATAGACTTCTGTGTCAATCTCCATGCAAAATGCAACACAGAGAACAAAGACATCAGCATCAGGGACTGTTTATAACAAACATGCGCACTTGTACTCGCAGCATGTGCACTGTGTAGAAGTTGCCTTGTGTCAGCTTCCTCCTGAGTAGAATAGAGAGCTTTGATAGGCGGAACCTCAACATCTGTTCTTCTGTCATTTAGTCGAATAGCATGACACTCTTCCACATGTCCAACAACAAGTGTGACGACACAAATCTGCTCCTTCCTATACTTGCTCCACCTCTCAAAGAAAAACTGTAGCAGATTCTCTTTGTTCTCTCCACAGGATAGAGATTTCGACCACTGCTTTGGAGTTTACTGATCTGGAAAAAAGATCTTTGTGATTTGCGATCCTCCAGTAGCCCGTCGTGTGCGCTCAGCATTCTTTATGCTCATTGCCCTGTCAATCGGTCAGGGACGAAGTGTACAAATTTGGACTTATTCAGCTGTGCATGATTGACAATCACTTTCAGAACACTGTCTGCAAACCGCCCAAATGTTGCTTGAGGCTTCATAACTTGTACAAGTGCCATAGCATCCACACCATGCTGCACCAAGTGGAACCTCCTCAACTACAGGTGACTGAGTGACTGAGCCCTCAAGAAAGTGCAGAAGCTTGGCTTTGTTTGTTTTCACAAGTGAACCATCATGGTTGGCTAGTGATGCAGGCAGTGGTGACAAATTGTAGACCAACATACCTTTAACATCCACTATTCTCACACTGCCAAAGAGGATCAGTCGGGCAAAGAGATTACGGTCTGCTTTCAGGGTGATTTCTCTCCCTTTCACCTTGGTGATTGTGGACTTGGCAGTATCACTGAAGGTCTTAAGCTTCATTTCCTTGATTGGGTATTAAAAGCTGACATCTTTTCCTCCTTGTAATAATCTCTCTCGGCAGAACGTGTCAAAACATACTTCTCCTTTCTCCGTGGCCCTCTTTTTGCTGCCTGGTAAGAAACTTTGTGCAGCTTTGGTAACAACTTAAGTGATATCTTCCTTCTAGTGCAACAAGATTCCTGACCTCGAATGTGCTGGAGAATTCTCTAATCTTTACGCATTTCTGCATGAAGGAGAAGTTTACCAGCAGTTAAAGTTTCACATTGTATCAGATTCTCCCTTTTCCTTTTACTTGTGTACCGCTCAGGGATGGTCTTGTCCTTTCTGCATATATGATGCACTGAGGAGGCAGAAGATGGGCAGTTCTGCGGTGAGAAGATGCAACAGGATGATCAGATCCCTTTACACATTGAACCCTGACCTTGGCGGGAGGCTCTTCTTCTTCACCTTCTGAATGGTGGTTACAGCTAGATTGAAAAAGGATCGGTGTTTCCGGGAGTCATTCAGTCGGTTTTGGGTGAAGTGGAGAGAGAGGCAGAGGAGCTTCCCTTCCCTTAGGCAGTGGTGGGATGTGGGGAAAGCTTACATCCGTCTCTTTTGTCAGGAATACACGTGGGGGTTGACCGGAAGGCACGACTCGGCGGTCGAGAGGCTCAAGAGGGAGTTACTCGATGCAGAGTCTCACCTGGGTTGGATTGGTGAGGACTCCTGTGAGAGGGGAAAGTATCAGGAGAGGAAGGAAGCTTTGAGGAACCTGCTGCTTGAGCGGTCCCGAAGCGCTTATGTGAGGTCGCGCGTCCAGGTGCTGCACGATCTGGACCGTGCACCACCTTTCTTTTTCTCTCTGGAGAAAGGGCGGGGAGCCCACAAACAGTTCGTTGAGCTGCTCACGGATGATGGCTCCTCTGTCACAGATCCAGAGAGGATTAGTGCTTTAGTCCAGTCCTTTTATGGGTCCCTGTTCTCCGCAGATGGATTCAGCGGGGAGGCTCAGCGGTTCCTGTGGAAGGGTCTACCGACTGTAGATAGGGAGATGTCCAATCTTCTTGATGGCCCCCTTATCATTGGAGGAGTTGACTCGTGCCCTGCACCAGCTCAGGAGGGGCAAGTCCCCTGGGCTGGATGGGTTGACGGTAGAATTTGTTAGAGATTACATGAAGGTCCTGGGGGAGAGCCTGGTGACCGGGGAGATGCCCATCTCGTGGCATAGGGCAGTCGTTGTCCTGCTGCCCAAGAAGGGCTAACTCCGCCTGTTGAAGGACTGACGCCTGTCTCTCTCCTCTGTACAGAGTACATAGTTTTTGCACGGGCGATGGCAAATCACCTGGGCTCCGTGCTGTCCCAACTGATCCACCCTGACCAGTCCTAAACAGTCCCTGGCCTGTCCATTCAGGATAACATCCACCTGGTTAGGGACCTGATTCATCTATCTCAGGGTACTGGTCAGTCAGCTGCTTTTCTGTCTCTTGATCAGGAGAAATCTTTTGACAGGGTAGAGCATGACTACGTTTTCGGGACGTTGCAAGCATTAGGATTTGTACCGCATTTTGTAGCCCAGGTCCGGCTTTTGTACGCTGTAGCAGAGTGTCTCATGAAGGTTAATGGTGTGTTGTTGGCTCCCATTCATTTTGGGAGGGGGTTTCGTCAGGGGTGTCCCATGTCTGTTCAGTTGTACTCGGTCTGTGTGGAGCCGTTCCTGTGTCTTTTTCGAAGGTGGTTGACAGGCCTGGCTCTACCTGGTCCGGGGGTGGAGGTGGTTCTTTCGGCTTATGCCGATGATGTACTCCTTACGTTCACTGACCCTGGTGACCTGCGGAGGATGCGTGATTGCCAGAAGGTTTTCTCGGCTGCATCATCTGCCAGGATTAACTGGAGTAAGTGTTCTGGAGTTTTAGTGGGTCAGTGGCAGGTAGACCCCCTGCCGGAGGAGATGACATTGTATGCGTGGAGCACCATGCACCTCTTCTATCTGGGGGTTTACCTGAGTCCCACTGAGGATGCTTGGCCAGTGAACTGACTGGAGCTGGAGACAAAAGACGTCGCTCGGCTGGGGCGCTGGTCAGGCCTGCTTAGAGTTATTTCTTCCCAGGGTAGGGTGCTGGTCATTAAACCAGCTGGTGGCCTCCATGTTATGGTACCGGTTGGCTACCCTTGTCCTGCCCTCTATCTTTGCAACTGCATTACAGAAGAAGCTGGTGCATTTCTTTTGGGGAGAAAGGAAGCACTGGGTTTCCACAGTGGTCCTGAGTCTCCCATTAGATGAAGGGGGCCAGTCCTTGGTATGCGCGCGTACCCAGGTGGCGGCTCTCCGTCTCAGGACTCTGCGGAGGTATATGTATGCGGAGAACCCCCCAGATGGCACACTCTGGCCACGTATTTTTTCCGTCGGGGTCATTGCCTAATGGGAGTTTCGCAGCTCCCAGTGGCGGGCATCAGTCGACCTGCCTTACAGGGTTTGCCTAGTTTCTGTCGGGATGTGCTAACAGTGCGGAATTATGTTGTTTTCAGCCAGCATGTTGCTCCACAGGGGGAGGGGGGTGTTGTGGCTGCAGGGATGGCCGGTCCTCACCCTGTCTTGGGGGGGGGGTGTCGAGGAGAGGCGTGGTTAGAGTGGTTCTGACTGAGCTCACCCCTGCTCCGGCCCAGGCTCAGGGATATTTCTCGGGCGCCGGCTCCACACAACTTGAGCCGCCTTTCCGAGATGCTCAGCGTGCCGTTTCGTGTTGCGAAGAGACGCATACTGTACAGAATGCTCCTGCACATTCTACACCTCCTTGCCTTCATCTTCCATCCCAACCACCTTGGTGGTCCGTGTTACCACCTGAAGACGGGGGCGGTCCCCAGTAGAGGTCTCTCTACAAGGGAGTCATCCCATTTACATTGGGGACCTAGGGTGGAGAGTGTTGCACAGAGCTGTCGCATGTAATAAACTTTTGAGTTGGTTCACGGGTTCGCCGGCCGCTTGTAATTTTTGCGGTGAGGAAGAGCATGTTCCACGCGTATATGGAGTGTGAGAGGTTACTGCCCATATCTGTACCAATATCTGAAGGGGTTGTTCCTCAAGTTTTGGTTGCATTTTAGTCCCACGATTCTGGTGTTTGGACACAAGGCAAGGAGTGGGGAGATCCGATCGAGGGGGGGGGGGGGGGGGGGGGTGGGACCTCCCTGTCGGTTTTCTCCTGGGCCTGGCCAAGATGGCCATTCGTGGGTCCAGACAGTGGGCGATCACGCCAGAGTCGGCTTCCTGCCCCTCTTCCGGGCCTATGTCCATGCTCGCATGACCCTGGAGAGGGAACACGCGGTGTCCACAGTGACTCTGGAGGCCTTCAGTGGCCACTGGTCACCATGTGGGGTTGAGAGAATTGTAAATAATGACTGCATCATTGTATTATAATGATTGCTTGATGTATTGTAGCCTCTGAATGTGTTTTTGATGTGATATACTATGCATTTTTGCTGAATAAAATCCTTGGAAAAGAAAAGAGAGAGAGAGAGAGAGAGAGAGAGAGAGAGAAACAGACACTGACATGAGTGAAACAGGCAGGGTATTGATTCATTGGGCCACACATATTTCAGTATGTGGGGCTGTACATAAGAACCTGCAGGTGTGTTGAACGTGCACTTAAAAAACTGTTTCAGGCTCCACGGTTTAGGTAAGAGGATGTAAATACTCAAGGAAAATATATTCTCTGTAAATCTACTTACCCTCATTTGTCTGATTTTCCCTTTCTGCTTCTTCTGGGCTCTCTCAATCTTCGATTTGTCCGTGAAGCACATGTAACATGCACAGTGATAACCCACTGATGCTGGAGGTACATCAAGGATTTCTTGTGCCAAAACCAAACTCAAATGGAATTTTTCAAAGGCATTCTTGGCAATTTCCCCTTGTGTGGATTGTAGATATTTCCACTGGTGCACACTCACAATGATTTTTTTCCAACTTGCTTCAGAAATAAGAACTATTCCGTCAGTATCTTTAGAATCCACTAAGTGCATACGGCACTCCACATTGTCACAGAGAAGCTGATTGGCCAATTCCTGTGACCTATTTTATACAGTGCTTCTGATTGGTCAGTTATGACATCATCCTGTGTGTGAGTTGGCTTCTGCTAGTGCTTAACGCAGGGAAGACATTTAGCCCCATTTTACATGAATTTCGCACTAATGCCCAAAATTTGAACATGGGAACATTCTAGTCCTTTAACAGCAACATGTTCAAAATACTTTAGAATAGAATGAATAGAATAGAATGCCTTTTATTGTCATTCAAAGAGCTTGGATCGAATGACATTGCATTTTCTACAGTCTTAACAATTACAAAAAAACAAGACCCACACTTAACACACTTTACACAGACAATCTTAACAGTGAATCTCCAACACCGCCTCACTGTGATGGAAGGCAAAAGTCTTATCTCTTCCCTTGTTCTTCTCCCACGGTCCAGCAGTCCAACTGCAACGTCGAGGCGAACTGGGACTCCCGATTTTAAAGCCCCCGGTGGGCGATGGTAAGTCCCGCGGATGTTAGGCCGCGTGGGGCGATGTTAGGCCCCGCTCTGAGTCCTTTAAACCCCGCGATTGCAGAGTGGGAAGTTGCCGTTGCGGGAGCTCCGAAAAGCGGTCTCCCACCAGGGACCTGCGAGCTCCCGATGTTACCGTCCACCGGGCCTGCGGCCGGAGCCTCCGAAGTTCCGAAGTCGGGCCGCAGCTGCCCGCCACCACAGCTCCTCCCGCTCCGAAGATGGCCAGCTCCGCGATGGCAGATCCGCAGGCTCCGTGACTGGAGCCCTCAGGTTAGTTCCGGCCGTCGGCTGCCGTCGGCTCCACGATGTTAGGCCCAACGACATCAGTGACCCGACAGGGAAAAAGTCGGGTCCCTGAACAGGGAAGAGATTTAAAACTGTTTCCCTGACCCCCCACATATACACAGCTAAAAAAATAATAAAACTATAATGAAACATACATTTAACGAGACAAAAATTTTTAAAAAAGACAGACAGACTGCAGTCGAGCCGCTGCCGTTAGGCGTCGCCACACCACCTGTGAGTTCAAAATACTTTAAAAGTAGAGTAAAGTAGTTCAGAGGTGGATCACGGAATGAAAGAATTTCAGGGCTTGGCCCATAGCCTATACTGCGTTCCATTCTGTACAAGACCTAGGTTTACTGCTTATCAAGTTTCTGTGCAATACCTCGTTTTATTGTTAATCAAGTTTCTGTAACTAAGACCTAATTTTACTTTAATATTTCTTAGTAATTTTGTAATCTAAGAATATAAAAACCATACCAAAGTCACACTTGGGAGGTCAGCATTATCTGGTCTCTTGATGCGCATCAGTTTTAATAAATTGCCCGTTACTTTTATCACCAACCCTGCGTGGCATTTCCATTTTACTCTTACTGGTCCAATCCTAGAAACAACAGTCCAATTTGTTAGAGTTGTCAGAGAGAACAGTGACAAATGGGTTTAAGCATTCCCCATTGTAGCCATTGAAACTTTCACCAACGGGTAGAAAAACCTAACTGTATGAGGCTTTGAGGGGAGTTTACACTCGGGAGCTTGTTGCTGATGTCTGGAGATACAGTATCTGGGGAAAAGGGTCCTGCCCACTACTCTAGTTGGAGAGTATCTATCTATCGATCCCCCCCTGTTCATCCTGACTCAACAAAGTCCCTAATTTCCACTCTCACCTCTATTGAACACCCATGTGAATTAGTGCTTCTTGGTGACTTCAATAAAAACTTGCTCGATAGCTCCTCTTCTAACGACAAAAACTTGCTTAAAAGTGTAAACCTGACCCAGTTAATCAACAAACCTACCAGAGTTCATGGCAATTCTACATCACTACTAGATTGGATTCTTGTTACCCATCCTGACCGAATCTTAACATCTGGTGTTTTGTCAGATTGCTTTAGCGATCATTCTGCTATTTTCTGTGTGTGGAAGATTAAACCCTCCCATCTCCCTCCTAAACGTATTCGTGTCAGACAATGTAGAAAATTCAATTATGATAATTATATGCATGACCTGATTGCAATAAACTGGGACAGGTTTCAACTTATACCAACTGTTGAGGATGCCTGGAACTATTTATACTCTGAAGTCACAAGAGTTATCGATAAGCATGCCCCCTGGAGAGAAATAAAAGTCAAGGGAAAACATTTACCATGGATTAGTGCTGATTTGATCAACCTTTTTAATGAGCGGGATAAAGTTTGGAAGACTTTCAGGGAAACAAAGGACCCTGCTGATTGGGAAAAATATAGGTCCTTAAGGAATCAGTGTACGACAAGAACACGTAATGCTAAATCAAGTCATTTTAAAAAACATCTTTCTGAAGACATGCATAATCCAAAAAAGTTCTGGAAAAGACTAAATAATGTTCTTAATAAATCAAATCAAAATATCAGCACTCAGATTCGGGTCAACAAAGACATCGTTCAGGACCCTGCTGTTATATCCAATGCTTTCAACCATCACTTCTCCACTGTATGTAGCTCTACTGTATTTGACTCATCTATTATATGTGACTTTCCAGCTACTTCTATACATAGAAGCTCTTTTTCTTTTCAAAAAATAAAACCTGTTGACGTTCAACATGCTATTAATGAATTAAAGGATGATTGTGGATCTGGACCAGCTGGTATTGAGACTAAATTCATTAAGTTAGGAGTTAATATTCTAATGTACCCACTATGCGACCTGTTTAATTTGTCCTTCTCAATTTGTACCCACCCTTCCGCATGGAAGTGTGCCAATGTTACTCCACTGCATAAGGGAGGCGACCCACACGATATTAACAATTACCGCCCCATCTCAATTATCAACTCGGTGGCTAAAATCCTTGAGAAACTAGTGTTCAACCAGCTATCACATTATGTCTCAACTTTCAACATTCTATCTCCATGCCAGTCTGGGTTCAGACCTAATCACTCCACAACTACAGCTCTGTTAAAACTCACCAGCGATGTGTTCACTGCTTCTGAGGATGGTAAACTCACCGGTGCCATCTTTCTTGATTTAACCAAGGCCTTTGATGTTGTTGACCACTATCTACTGATAAACTTTACTCAATTGGCCTTTCTCAAAACAATCTAATGTGGTTTAACTCATACCTTCATAACAGACGCCAATATGTTACCTTTAATGGAAGTCAATCCAATTCCTTAATTGTTGAGAAGGGGGTCCCGCAAGGATCGTCTTTGGGACCACTCCTTTTCTCTATTTTCATAAACGACCTCCCTAATATTTGTTCTGACTGTCAAATACAACTATATGCTGATGATGCAGTGCTATATACATCTAGTACTAACAAGTCTGAAATTGAAAGATCCCTTCAATCAGATCTTACTTCTGTTCAGAAATGGCTATTATTTAACAAATTAATTTTAAATAAAAATAAATCATGTAGTATGTTATTTGGTACCAGACAAGGCCTTGGTAATTCTGTAGATCTGACTATATCATTTAATGAAGGATCACCATTAGAACAAGTATTGAACTTCAAATATCTTGGTGTCTGGTTCGATCCAACGCTTTCATTTACGCAGCATAGTGAGACGATTACTAAAAAACTTAGCTGTAATCTAGCTATTCTTTACCGCCATATAAATTGTTTTACCTTTCAGATGAGAAAAAGAATTGTCTCTCAAACTACTATTACCAATATTGGATTATGCTGATATTGTCTATCAGAATACATTTGATACACATCTTCAACCCCTCAATGTAGTTTATAATAGTCTCTGCAGATTTATTTTAAGGTGTCCATATCTAACTCACCACTGTTCTATGTACGAAAACTCTAAACTGGTTATCCCCCCACGCTCGAAGATGCTACCACTGGTTCCAGTTCATCTTTAAAATGCATCCATTTTAATTACCCTTCTTATTTAAAACAAGACCTGTTACCATACACACCCTCATATTCACTAAGACATATTCAGCAACCCTTCTTTTTCATTCCAAGAACTAACAAAGAAATTGGGAGACGTGCATTTAAATTCAAAGCTCCTGACTGGAACACTCTGCCTAGTACCATAAGAACTATTAGCTCATTTCGTCTATTTAAAAAAACACTTATACCCTTCCTTATAAAACCATGTACCTGTTTCTAGTATTAGAGTCTTCGAGCTCCTTTATCTAGCTTGCTCTGTGTGTGATCATTTGGCATAGCTATTGTATATGCATTGCCATTACACTTATGTATTATTGTATTGTATAGTGTAACAATATTATGTCACAATACTATGAAATATATCATGTAATAATGTTGGACCCCTCGAAAACGAGGGGGTCCAACGTACCACCTAACGTACGATGTATGATGGGTGGTATATGGTATTATGCATCAACATTATGCTGTAACACATAACTTGTTACTATTGGATATGTAAAGTCAATTAACAATTGTCATAAACTATAACATGTGGGGATGGAGGGGTTTTGGGATTGGAGTGTGGGTAGGTGTGTCAATGAGAGCCTCTATGTATGTTATGTCCTGTGCTGTATGTTCTATGTTGGACCCCCTCGAAAACGAGATGACTGTTCATCTCAAGGGGTTATCCATGAATAAACTTAAACTTAAACTTAAAATTAGATGCTCATTTGTTTCTACTAGTTACATTTTATGGATTAATTTAAAAGGACACAAAGTGCTGGAGTAACTCAGCAGGTCAGGCAGCACCTCTAGAGAACATGGATAGGTAAGGTTTTGGGTTGAGCCCCTTTCCCACCATGATGTAGTGCTCTTATACCCCTCACACCTCCCTCCCCTCACAGCCCTGACCATTCCCCCCAGTACCTTACCCGAGCCTCCCTCCACCTCTCTGCTCCCTTCTCACCCCACCCCTCATCCACGTTCTGTTTTCACCGTACCCCCTCACCCTCTTTCCAATACAGAATGGTCTGTCCTCAACAGAGGCTTTACCTTTCCAACCCTCCACTTCCACCTCAACCAGTTCCGGGCCTGCCACAATGTAGAGCTCTTCTTTCCACACTTGTTGATTCATTGAACTGGTGTTTGGGGAATAATTGTGTTAGCGCTTTGGCGGTTCTGAGACAGGGATGCAGGTTTGAGTATATTGCTCTTTGGGTGAAGATATAATGCCCTGTAGAGGAGAGGGAAGTTTCTGTTCAGCTCTTCTGACATTAGAGAAGCCAAGTGTTGTTTCTGCCCAAAAATAGACACAAAATGCTGGAGTAACTCAGCGCATCAGGCAACATCTCAGGAGAAAAGGAGTAGATGGTGTTTTGGGTCAGAACCTTTCATCAGACTTAACACAAAGGCAGTTGCTATTGCCCATCTAACGTGGATTTGTCCCTGGAAAGGGGGAGATTGTTGTCTACCTGTTGCAGATACAAACTTCCTGATTCAAATTGGGATGGGTATGCTTCCATCTATATGATGGGCAGCTTGTTGCCCTGAGGCAAAAGCTTTTGTCTCTCTGAACGAGATATTCCTATACGGACATTTCTGTGATGTTTTACACATGAAAATTGCCACTTGCTGCCTGATTCAGAATTCTATCTGATGCACATGTTTCTGTCCAGATGTGAACACACAGTGAGAGGCCAATGATCCTTTGTTTAATACGGTGGCCACAGTAGAGTTGTTGCCTTACAGCACTTGCAGCGCCGGAGACGTGGGTTTGGTCCCGACTACGGGTGCTGTCTGTACGGAGTTTGCACATTCTCCCCGTGACTACGTGGATTTTTCTCGGAGATCTTTGTTTTCTTCCTGCCCTCCAAAAACGTACCATTTTGCAGGTTAATTTGCTTTGGTTTGTATACTTGGTATATGTGTAAATTGTCCCTAGTGTGAGTAGGCTTGTGTTAATTTGCGGGGATCGCTGGTCAGTGCATACTCGGTGGGCCGAAGGACCAGTTTCCACTCTGTATCTCTAAAAAACAAAAAAGGGAAGTCAAAGTAATTCAGGAATTTCAGGACAGTGAGGCGGAAGCTATTCAAGAGGATTCTTTGGGATGGCATTTATTTGCTTTTGGAAGAGAATAGGATGTCAGCATGGCTTTGTCCATGGCAGATTATGTCTTAGTTGAGTTTTTGAGGAAGTTAACCATGTCTTGGTTGAGTTTTTGAGGAATTTACAGGGTGATTGGGACATGTGGTTGGTGTGTGCAAGTTTGGACTTTAGACCTTTAGATTTGAGACTTTAGAGATACAGCACACCGTGTCCGCACTGATCAACAATCACCCCATACACTAGCACTATCCTATGCACTCGGGGCAATTCCACCAAAGCCAATTAACCTACAAGCCTGTACATCTTTGGAGTGTGGGAGGAAACCAGAGCATCATAGAAAACCCTTGCGGTCAAAGGGAGAACTTACAAACTCTGAACAGACAGCACCTGTAATCAGGATCAAACCCAGGTCTCTGGCGCCGTAAGCAGCAAAACTACCGCTGCGCTACTGTGCCTCCCAGGTTGGGCCGAAGGGCCTGTTTCCACACGATTTGACTCTATGACTCTAGGGTTGATGTGGGTAGGGCAGTAGAAGTTATGTACAGGTACATGGATTTTAGTAAGGCATTTGATAAAGTCCCTCATGCAGGGTAATTCAGAAGATTGAGATGCATGGGATCAATGTGACTTAGTAGTTTGGATTCAAAACTGGCTTACCCATTGAAGACAGTTATTCTGACTGGAGGTATTGGGGCATTGAGTATAAGAGTCTGGAAGGCATGTTGTAGCTTTACAAAGCTTTAGTTTGTCTGCATTTGGAGTTTTGAGTGCATTTTTCATTGGTCCATAACAGGAAGGGTGTGGAACCAGGTTGGGAGGGTACAGAAGAGGTTTACTAGTGGGTATTAGCATTAACGAGAGGTTAGACAAACTTAGATTGAGGGGAAACCAGATTGAAGTATATACAGTACATAATATATTATTAGGAAATGCATAGATAGACTAGTGCATTAAAACCTTCTCCCCAGGGTGGAAATGTCAATGATGACTGGAAAAAGCTTTAAGTTGTGGGGTGGGAGGAGAAGGAGGGGGGGGGGGGGGGGGGGGGGGGGGGATATATTAAAGAGGATCTGTGGAGCAGGTTTTTTTACTCAGAAAGGTAGATGCCTGGAATACACTGCCGGTGGGGGTGGTGGAAGCAGATCTGATAGTAGTGTTTAAGAGGCTTTTAGACAAGCACATGGATATGCAGAGACTGGAGGGATATGGTTCACATACCTGCGTAATAAATTAGTTTTGCGTGCATCATGTTTAGCACAGAGATTGTGGGCCATTGGGCCTGTTGTTATATTGTTCTATGCTCTATCTTACAATGTTTCAATCTGATTGAAGTGATCTCTTCTGTCTTACATTGATGTTTCTATCAGATGTAAATGTTTCCATTGATTTATGATTCCCTCCGATTGCAATGTGATATTTTACTTATGTTTCCATGATGCAAATGTTTCTGTCCAGATTCAGAAGAAGATGCCAATCAGATAAAAATGTCCCATTCTTTATGATACATGCAGTTCCATCTGCTACGGTTGTATCTGTCCAGTTGAAGACAACATGTGTATCCATCTGATCAAAATGTTACATTTGCCCTGTACAGGTGATTTTTATCTGATGCAGATGTTTCTGCCTTGATGCAGATGCACAGGTTGAACTGATAGAGATGCTCTATTTTATCTTCTGCTGACTTCTCTAATTGAATACAGATGTTCCAATCTAGTGGATGTTTTTATTTGATGCAGATGTTTCACAATGAGATGGACATGTTTCTGTTAATTGAAACAATCCTTTGGAACGGATGGTGAGGTCCCTGTCTGTCAAAAGACATTTCTTCCCTCAGGAGCTGAAGGTTTTTCTATCCAATCGAGGCTGTTGATCCACGTTTACAACCAACTATTGAAGGTTGGACAGGGACAAAGATGGAGATGTGGATGTTTGCTGCCATCTGCTAGGGATGTTCTCATCCATCTTTAGCCAGTTAGGATACATTAAAATGTTTCTAAAATGAAAAATACCACAGATGATGAAAATCTCAAGTAAATTAAAAAAAAACAAGTATGGAGAAGAAATCTGTTTTATTTCAGGTCAATGACCTTTCACCAGAGTGAATGTTGAAATCAGCTTGTGTAGTAGCCATTTAGCTTAACTCAGTATGTTAAGTTACCTTTAAATTTTATCTACCTGTAATTATGTGGGTGGGATTTATACGTAGTCTGAGACATGTTTGCGGCTGGGATTCTGGCGCAGGCTCCCAAGGAGTTTAGTTTAGTTTAGTTCGGTGAAGATTGTGGGAGAGACATAGTTCTCGACCATGCACGAGCATGACCCACGAGTATGATTGAAATATACTTATACAATAAGCTTTTATGATTTATCTTACTGTTTGTACTACTACAATGAAGAAACTTGAAGTGTGCGCATGTGCGGGGCCTTTCCAGAGTGGGTGCATGTGTGGGGACTCGGGTCGGCGAGGCCTGGGGAATCAACAATATTTTCCAGACATTTTTAAGTTATGTATTACAGGAAAGAGTTGCTTAAAACTTAGATAAAGTTTAAGTAAATTATGAGTAGCGTAAAAGTTTCATTTGCCTCACAACAATTTAAGCAACTCAACCTCAGACGTTAAGCAGCATAGCATCGAGATGGAGAAACTATTGAAACGACAACACTTGGGTCTGGATCCCAACTCACCTGCTGCTGCAAAGGAGTGGAAGCACTGGATTCATACACTAAATAACTTATTTGATGAGTGTGGCAACGATGCACTAGACAGATTCAGGACATTAATAAGCTCTGTCTCTTATGATGTATATGATTACATAGAGGAATGTACAACTTATGATTCTGCTATTGATGTACTAAGCAGACTCTTCGTTAAGACACCCAACATAATATTTCCTCAACACCTCCTTGCTATTCGGAAACAAAAACCTGGTGAGTCACCTGATGAATTTTTACAAGAAATTCAAAGACTAAGTAAAGACTGTGCCTACAAAGCAGTTACAGCTGATCAATATCGACAGGAACTTATTCGAGACTCTTTTATCAATGGTTTGGCATCGCCTTTAATACGACAGAGACTATTAGAAAACAAAACCTTGGATTTACAGTCAGCTTACAATCAAGCTTACTCATTAGACCTGGCTCAGAAAAATTCAGATGCTTATAGCTCATCTAATGTGTATTCTGCTGCAACTACTACAAAAGAATCTCACCCAAGTACTAATATGGAGCAAGCTGAAACAATTTCTACCGATAAATGTGCCCTTGCTGCAACATATACTTATTCGAAAAGGAAGAGTTAAGGGCCTGTCTCACTTGGCCGTCATTTTTGCGCCATTTATGCAACCTCCAAAAATGTGGTCATCATGTTACGACGCACGGGTAGAATGTGGGTAGCGTGGGACGGGCGCATAGAGAGGTGTGGAGGAGTGTGGAATTGCGCGTGGTATCGCGCGCCGCTCCAGGATTTCGTGCTGCACAAAATCCTCGCCCGCCACCTGCGTGACCAAGTCTAATCGCATATGTATGCCTACGCATTGGGTATGCATGCTGATGCATTGGCGTCGCACGCTGGCGTCGCGACGTCTCACGTGTATCGCGTGGTGACGCATGGTTACATCACCATGCATAACCATGCGTCGCCGCACGCCGCAGGGTATTCCAATGACATCACGCGCACCAGACGGCATGATGACGCGCGACATCACACGTAACAACGCATCGAACTATTTTTTTCATAATAATATTTTTATTAGAAGTAATCCATCATAACAATGGTATAACAACTTTCCAAATACACAACCAACATATTTCAATAAGTATACGAATGATTCTTATAAACTTCTATTTTTTTTAGAAAGTAAAGAAAGAAAATAATAGATTTAAATCAATAAGAATAGTGATTAAATAATAATTTTGATTATATAGAAAGAGAAAGAGAAGAGAGAGAAAAAAAATATATATGTATATATTCTTGTTATATGTATTTAATTAAAACAAAGTATTATATATATAAAAAAAAAAAAAAGAGATTATAGTATACATCTTAATAGTGAATAACACAATTTCAAATAGCGATATCAATAGAGACATGTATACAAATCAAAAAGAAAAACAGAGTTATTTTCATCTAATCCTGCCGGGTACCCATTGAGTTATGATGCCAAGAACAGCTACCCCTTCAAATATTCTGTATATGGAGACCATATCTGTTCAAAGAGTTCGTATTTGTCCATTAGGACAAATCTGATTCTTTCCAAATGCAACGACTCCAACATTTCCACTGTCCACATTTTAATTGTGGGGGATAATGTTCCCTTCCAAAATTTCAGTATTAATTTTTTCCCTGTTATCAAACAGTAATCCAAGAAATTTCTTTGGTTCACTGTTAATATTAAATTTGAATCCGGAACTCCTAATATTATTAATTTTGGATCTGGGTCCAGTTTAATTTTAAGATAACTCTAAAGATTTCTGTCCAATAATAATTGAGTTTTATACATGTTACAAAACTATGCATTAAATTAGCTTCCAAGTTCTGACATTTATCACAAATAGGAGAAATGTTAGGATAAATTCTATTTAATTTCGTTTTTGAATAATGTAATCTGTGTAATACCTTAAATTGTATCAATATATGTCTAGCGTTTAATGAGCAACGATGTATACATTGTAGGCTTTCTTCCCAAATTTCCTTCGTTATAGATAAACCTATTTCATTTTCCCATGTTTGTCGATATATTTCCGAAGTTGGGATTTCCTTATCCAAAATAGTATTGTATATATACGCTATTAATTTTTCTGTATTTGGGTGTTTATTAAACAATTCATCTAATAATCCTGGTTTTCTATTTTTATAGTCTTGCGTATTTGACTTCATATAGTTTCTAATTTGTAAATACCTAAATATGTTATTTGACTGCAATCCATATATATCCTGTAACTCTTGAAATGAAAGAAATTTTCCTTTCTTATAAAGGTGTTCTATCCTTTTAATTCCTAAATCATTCCAGTGTCTAAACCCCTTGTCCAATACAGAGGGTCTAAACAAGGGATTATTCATAATTGGCAAACAAAGTGACAAATTATCCATATGTAGGGTCTTAACTATTTGTTTCCAAATACGTCTATTGCTATAAATTATAGGGTTGTCACCATACATTTTTTTTTGTACTTCCCTTGGTGCAAAACGAATCGAACCTACAGCAAAAGGCAGTCTTCCTTTTCCATCTTTAGCCAGCTTGGTTCATGGTCTAAATTTACCAACCAAAAATTCATATTCTTAATCTGAACTGCCCAGAAATAATATAAGAAATTTGGTAGTGCTAGTTCACCATTTATTTTAGATTTACATAGATGTTTTTTACTTATTCGATGGTTTTTATAGTCCCAAATAAAACTATTAACCAAAGTATCTATTTTTTTAAAAACATTTTAGGGAGATATAAAGGGATGGCTTGAAATAAATATAACAAATGTGGTAAAAAAAATCATTTTTATAGCATTCATTCTACCGATCATTGATATAGGTAGCGTTTTCCAATATAAAATATTTTTTTTTAGTTTATTTAATAATTGATGGTAATTATATTTAAATAGACAGTGATAGGACTTAGATACATTAATTCCTAGATATTTGAGTTTGTCCGTGACTATTTTAAGTGGGAATTGTTCTAATATATTTAATTTTATTCCAGTTATAGGCATAATTTCACTTTTATTCCAATTAATTCTATACCCAGAAAATGTACTAAACTTAGTTATAACATTAAATAGATTGGGAATACTAATCTCCGGTTTTGTAATATAAATTAAGATGTCATCTGCGTATAGAGATATTTTATTCATTGTAGTTTTGGTATTATATCCATATATTTCTGGTTCTGATCTAATCGTTTCGGCTAATGGTTCTATTACCAGAGCAAATAGTAATGGTGATAACGGGCATCCTTGTCTACAACCCCTAAAGAGATTAAATTTTGCTGATAACATTTGATTTGTTAATATTCTTGCAGTTGGATTCGAGTATATGATTTTTACCCATTTGGAAAATCTATCCCCCAGTTGAAATTTCTGCATTATTTTAAATAAATATGGCCATTCGACCTGGTCAAATGCTTTTACAGCATCTAAGGATATGACAGCGAGTTCAATATCATTCACTCTTTTTGAGTACATGACATTGAATAGACATCTCAGATTATAGGATGAATAGCGTTTTGGAATAAAACCTGTTTGGTCATGATGTATTAATTTATTAATCACTAAACTTAGCCTCCGAGATAAAATTTTAGTTAGTATTTTTTGATCAGTATTTAAAAGAGCTATTGCTCTGTATGATCCAGGGTCTTCCAAATCTTTATCAGCTTTAGGGATAAGTGTAATTGTAGATTCATTTAATGATTCTGGTAACTTTCCTTGTTCATAAGCATATTTATATATTGTATGTAAGCGTGGAGAGATCAGATCATGAAACTTCTTATAAAATTCAACACTTAAGCCATCAGGGCCTGCGGCTTTTCCGTTATTTAATGATCCAATTGATTCTTCAATATCTTTTACTGATATATCAGCATTTAACAAGTCTCCACCTTCCTGATCTAAACTGTTAATATGACATTCTTGTAGGAATGTTTCCATTCCATCTGATTGTCCTGCTAGTTTAGATGAGTAAAGATTTTGATAATGTTGTAAAAATGTATCATTGATATCTTTTGGTAAAGTCAATATTTCTCCTTGTTCAGATCTAATTTTATGTATCATTTTCTCCTCATCTAATTTTCTAAGCTGGCGTGCCAGTAGTTTTTGTGGTTTATCCCCAAATTCAAAGTGTACTTGTTTAGTCTGTTGAAAAAGTTTAATGATCTGATTTGAGTATATTTTATTTAGCTTATATTTTAATGATGCAATTTTATTACTTAACCCCTTAGAAGGGGATATTGCATTTTCAATATCTAATTGTTTTATTTCATTTTCCAAATTTTGTTGAGTCTTTCGATTTTCCTTATTAAAGTATGCGTGTGCTGATATTATTACACCACGCATAAATGCTTTAAATGTATCCCAGAGCAGTGATGGTGAAATTCCAGGTTGTCATTAGTTTCAAAAAATAATTTAATCTGTTTTACCAAGTAATCATAACAAGTCCTATCCTTTAATATTTGGGGGTTGAGTCTCCAGTTAGAGGTTTTAATAGTTATGTCTTTTACTTTTACCTTAAATGTGAATGGAGCGTGATCCGAGATAATAATATTATGATATTTTGAGTCATATGTAAATGGGATTAATTTTGAATCTATTAAAAAATAGTCTATCCTTGAGTAGGTTCCAAATACAGGGGAAAAGAATGAATATTCTCGACCAGATGGGTTATCTGTTCTCCAGATATCCTTAACGTTTGCTGTATTAATGAAAGAATTTATAAATGTACTTGACTTAGAAGTGGTTTTCCTTTTCATTGATGATCTATCTAAATAATTATCTAAGGTACAATTAAAATCACTTTTTTATTAGATTATGTTGAGTGGATATAGGGATATTGTTAAATATTTTCTTGAAGAATAATGGATTATCAAAAATAGGACCATATATATTCATAAGGATTACTTTTTTAGAATATAATTCACCTGTAATTATTATATATCTACCCTCAACATCTTCTATTATTGAGCTTTGTTTAAAAGGTATACCTTTACGAATAATTATTGCTACCCCTCTAGACCTATGTGTAAATGAAGAGTGATATACTTTGGAAATCCATTTTGCTGTTAATCTATATTGCGCGTCTTTTTTAAGGTGTGTCTCTTGGAGAAAAATAATATCAGATTTCAATCTATTTAATTGAGCTAAAACCTTACCTCTTTTAATTGGTTCATTAATTCCCTTAACATTCCAACTACAGAAGGTGATTCCATCACCCCCAATCCTAGTGTTTATGTCATACATTTTATTATTAAGGTGGTTTATAATGGAGTAGATGTCTCAGCTCATCCAACCCAATCCTATACACAAACATCAGATCGATGAAATTTAATATCTGTGACATTGTCTTATACACACGTCTCCTTGAACTAACTATATAATACCAATCATACTTAAATCCATATAGTATATAATATGAAATAAAATACATAATATAAAAATAATAATAAAAAATGTGAATAAAGTGATGTTAATAAAGTGTAAGGGGAAAAAAAAGTGACTACAACTATAGTTAGTGTAGTTAGTATTGGTGTAAGCCACACTAGCGTGGCTACTAATCTATGGACTTCCGTGAAAAAAAAAAGATGTTAATAATTCCAGCTCCGTTTTTGCCTTAAGGGCTATATATGTCGGGGTGGGGTATTAAATTTATGTACTTAATAATTAATAATACTACTAGTATCAAATATAATTAGTGTCGTAGCACTATATTATGAGAGCTAACATACATTTTTGAGGGGTAATTAATACAAAACTATATTTATTAATAATCTATCCATCCCTCCTTGACCCCAAGATAGAGTCCATGTCCATTGTTCCTCCTCCTTCCCTGCGAATCCTCCTTCAGTGTGAATCCTCCTCCTTTTCTGTGGGTGGGCAGTATCGTCAGATAAGTGATCAATAATCAGTATCATCAAGTAAATGATCAATAATATTCAGTGTCCATCATCTTCATCTGCTTCTTCCTCTACTTCTTCCTCTTCCAGTTTCTTCTGAATATCTCGAGTGAATTCAAGAGCTTCTGTACGTTTGGTGAAGCGGTGCTCCTTGTAGTCATAAGTTACCCTTAATGTTGCCGGGTACATCAGGCCATATCTCAGATTCTTTATGTTCCTCAGGATACCTCTTGTTTCTGTAAATAAAGATCTTCTCTTGGCCACTTCCGCAGGGTAATCTCTAAAAATACTGATTTTGTCTCCCTCATATTTGAGATTTTTCTTACGTATTATTATCTTCATCATATCTTCAAAAACATGATCGTAAGCCACCTTCACAATCATCTGTCTTGGGGGATCATCCTTCCTAGGGGTACGTCTAAATGCCCTGTGTGCTCGGCCCAGCAGAGGTTCTTGGTCCAAGTTCAGAATATCTTTTAAAAGTTTTGCAGCAAATTTTCGAGGGTCTTGATTTCCCTCTCGGCCTTCACTCAACCCAACAATACGCAGATTCTTACGCCTTTGACGTCCCTCCAAGTCAATGCATTTCTCAGTTAATTTGTATAATAAATCTGATAAACGCTTGTTCTCGGCAAGGCGCTTCTCGGCTGATTCAGTCAGTTCTTTTATTGCGTCATTTTGTTGGTTAAGTGAAGTTATAATAGGTTCTAACTTAGTATCCAACAGCACCTCCATCTCACCAGTTTTACGGTTTACATCATCCATCTGTTGTTGCAAATCAGTACCCGCTTTATCTTTCCATTCGTCCATCATAATCTTTACAGCGGCTATAACTTCCTTTTTGGACTCTTCTTTCAAATTCTCATGATATGTTTCCTTAAGCATTTGTTTCAGCTCACCCATAATGATTTTTTTGAGGTCGTCCATCTTTAAAATATCTTCCTGGGAGGCACTCAAACTCGAGCCCGAGGCTCCAGTGAGGCCTACTTCCCTTTTCACAGGCTTTTTCACTTGGTGGGGGGGGGGGAGCGATGCAGCGACATTTTCTTAGTAATGTCGCGCGCCTGATGACGTCACGCACCTTTTTAACGCTACCGGAGCCGTTCACAACAGTTCTCCTCTGGTGAGTAGCTTCAATTTACCCCTTTTACCCCGTTTTTAATACAGTTTTTAACGGAGCTGAATGGCGCGAGTTCCACTCACTCCATAGCGCCACCGGAAGTCGCATCGAACTATTTTACATGTGACGCATAAATGATGTGCAAATGCCGGCCAAGTGTGACAGGCCCTTTATTTTTGCGGGGATAATATTCATAATAGAGAGATATGCCCTGCTCGTGAGGCAACTTGTAATAGTTGTGACAAGAAGGGACATTATTCTAAAGTATACAAGTCCAAAGCAACTACTAAAAGTGTGGCTGCTCACATGTATATGCCTTCTTTATGTGCAATTCCAGCTGTATTTCCTCAGAGCTTGTCTCATGCAGCTACAACGGTATCCATCAATGGCCTTGCACTTACTGTACTACTTGATTCTGGCAGTTCAGAAAGATTTATAAGTGAACAAGTTGTGTCTCGACTAACTCTAACTATAATTCCTTCAAATAGAGAAATCTCGACAGCTCTCACAACTCTCAATTCTCAAATTATTGGATCTTGTATCGTAGACTTTATTCTGAACAAAACTAGTTATAACTCTGTATGGTATTTTGAAAAATTTGTGTAGCGATATAATTCTAGGTCAGGATTTTCAGAAACAACACCGATCACTTCAAATAATGTATGAAGGAACTATGCCTGATCTTGTATTGTCAAAGCCACCAGTAGTGTGTGTTTTTTCTGCTGCATATGTTGAATGTCCTTTATTATTCACTAATTTAAAAACATAGAAAATAGGTGCAGGAGGAGGCCATTCGGCCCTTCGAGCCAGCACCGCCATTCAATGTGATCATGGCTGATCGTCCGCTATCAATAACCCGTGCCTGCCTTCTCCCCATATCCCTTGACTCCACTAGCCCCTAGAGCTCTATCCAACTCTCTCTTAAATCCATCCAGTGATTTGGCCTCCACTGCCCTCTGTGGCAGGGAATTCTATAAATTCACAACTCTCTGGGTAAAAAAGTTTTTTCTCACCTCAGTCTTAAATGACCTCCCCTTTATTCTAAGACTGTGGCCCCTGGTTCTGGACTTACCCAACATTGGGAACATTTTTCCTGCATCTAGCTTGTCCAGTCCTTTTATAATTGTATATGTTTCTATAAGATCCCCCTCATCCTTCTAAACTCTAGTGAATACAAGCCTAGTCTTTTCAATCTTTCGTCATATGAGTGTCCCGCCATCCCAGGGATCAATCTCGTGAACCTACGCTGCACTGCCTCAATCACAAGGATGTCCTTCCTCAAATTAGGAGCCAAAACTGTACACAATACTCCAGATGTGGTCTCACCAGAGCCCTATACAACTGCAGAAGATCCTCTTTACTCCTATACTGAAATCCTCTTGTTATTAAGGCCAACATTCCATTAACTTTGTTCACTGTCTGCTGTACCTGCACGCCAACTTTCAGTGACCGGTGTACAAGGACACCCAGGTCTCGCTGTACCTCCCCCTCCCCCATTGAGATAATAATCTGCCCCCTTGTTTTTGCCGCCAAAGTGGATAACCTCACATTTATCTATATTATACTGCATCTGCTATGCATCTGTCCACTCATTCAACCTGTCCAGGTCACCCTGCAACCTCCTAACATCCTCTTCACAGTTCACACTGCCACCCAGCTTTGTGTCATCCGCAAACTTGCTAGTGTTGCTCCCAATTCCCTCTTCCAAATCATTAATATATATGGTAAACAGTTGCGGCCCCAACACCGACCTTGCGGCACTCCACTCGCCACTGCCTGCCATTCTGAAAAGGACCCGTTCACTCCTACTCTTTGCTTCCGGTCTGCCAACCAATTTTCTATCCATGTCAACACCCTACCCCCCAATACCATGTGCTCTAATTTTAGTCACCAGTCTCCCGTGCGGGACCTTATCAAAGGCTTTCTGAAAGTCTAGATACACTACATCCCTTGGCACCCCTTCATCCATTTTACTTGTCACATCCTCAAGAAATTCCAGAAGATTAGTCAAGCATGATTTCCCTTTCATAAATCCATGTTGACTTGGACTAATCCTTTTACTTCTATCCAAATGCCCCATTATTACCTCTTTAATAATTGACTCCAACATCTTTCCCACCACTGAAGTCAGGCTAACTGGTCTGTAATTCCCCGTTTTCTCTCTCGCTCCTTTCTTGAAAAGTGGGATAACATTAGCTATCCTCCAATCCACAGGAACTGATCCTGAATCTATTGAACATTGGAAAATGATCACCAATGCGCCAACTATTTTGAGAGCCACCTCCCTGAAGACCCTGGGATGCAGACCATCAGGCCCAGGGGATTTATCATCCTTCAGTCCCATTAGCCTACCCAATACTATTTCTACAAGATACAAGATATAAGCTACATTTATTTGTCACATGTACCAATTGGTTCAGTGAAATGTGTTGTCACCATACAGCCATACGAATAATAAAGAGCACAGAACATGATAGACTTTAACGCAGACATCCCCACACAGCGGAATCAAAATTTCCCACTTTGAGGGAAGGCTCCAAAATTCAGTCATCCTCCTCCGTTGTCCTCCGTTATTCACCCGTGGTTGGGGAGCTCCCGAACCCCTCTCAGTTCCCTCTCGCTGGGATGATGGAACTCCGACGTCAGAATGGGGAAACCACCTCAATGGCTTGGACATCCGAATCGGCCACTTCCTACTGGAGTCCGCGGCTCCGAGATTCAATGCTGGCAGCCCCCGGCAAAATGTCCCAGGACTCCTCGATATTGGTCAGCGCCGCGGCCCCGGGCTGGGAGCTCTGCAAACCCCAGCTCCGAGATGTTGAAGCAGCAGGCCCAGCACTCCGGAGCTTCAAACGGCAATCCCACGTGAAGCATCGCCCGCTCCATGGTGAATCCAGTGCTGCGCCGCCGCAGCTGAAGCTTTGGTCCGGTTCCCAGCAGGAAAGGCCGCGCCAATCCAGTTGGTAGGCCGTGAGGAGGGGGGCGAGGACGCGACTCGGAGAATAGTCACATCCTCACCAGGAAGTGACTGGGAAACGGTTTCCCCCTTACCCTACCCCCCTCCCCCACATAGAAAAACTAAAGAAACCTCCAAAACACACTTTTAAAACAGACTAAAAATTAAAAAAGATAGAAAAACAGACAGAGGCTGCCAACGATGCAGCGCCCCTAATGGCTTTATCCCCTAAGTGCAAGCCAATTGCTTCAAAATCAACACATTTTAGTAAAGATGACAGAAACTTATCAACACAGAAGTAACTAATCTTTTACGAGAAGGTTCTTTATAGAACCCAGCTCTACCCCTTGGAGGGCACAAGTTATCGTGGTTAAGGACCCCTTGGAGAGACATAGAAAGAGACTCTGCATTGATTACTCTCAAACTATAAACCAGTTCACGGAGCTCGATGCATAGCCATTACCTCGTATAGAATAGATTTTCAATACATTAGCTATTCTCTACTATTGACCTAAAAAGTGCTTACTACCAAATTCCTTTGAAAGAATCAGAGAAGAAATACACTGCGTTTGAAGCAAATGGGAAATTATACCATGACTGCAGAGTTCCTTTTGGTGTAACTACTGGTGTGGCTGTTTTTCAGAGAGAGATGGACAAACTTGTTGAACAGGAAAAACCTAAAGATACTTTCCCTTGATAATATAATTATTGCAGGAAAAGACCAAGGTGAACATGACGAAAATGTATAATGGTTTCTAGAAGTTGTACATTCTAAAAATCTAACATTAAATGAGGCAAAGTCAATAACATCAGTGTCATCAATTAATATTCTTGGTTATTGGGTTGGAAATGATATAATCAAGCCTGATCCAGAAAGACTCCGCCCACTCCAATAGGTACCTGTTCCAGCTACATTAAACTCTCTACGAAGGGTTCTTGGTATGTTTGCATATTATGCTAAATGGATACCAAATTTTACTGACAAAATTCAACCTTTGATTAGAGCAAAATCTTTCCCCCTTGACTCTACAGCAATTGGTGCCTATACTTCTTTAAAGAAGCAATTGGAATCTGCGACATTACACGCCATCGATGAGGATCTCCCCTTTGTTGTTGAATGTGATGCCTCTGATTTAGCAGTATCAGCAACATTAAATCAAGGAGGATGACCAATGGCTTTCATGTCTCGTACTCTCCAAGGTAGTGAATTGCACTACCCACCCGTCGAAAAGGAAGCTACAGCAATTATTGAAACAGTGAGAAAATTGAGTCATTTCTTTGCTCGCCAACACTTCACTTTGATAACAGATCCGCGTTCAGTAGCTTTTATATTGGATAATCGGAAACGAACGAAGATTAAAAACAGTAAAATTCATGAATGGAGGATTGAATTATCTGCATATAGTAATTCAATTGAGTACCGCCCTAGTAAGGATAATGCTGCTCTGGATACATTAACTCGAGCATTTTGTGCCTCTGTGCATTCTTCTGCACTCACAATGGGCTGTGTCACAATGGGCTGTGTCATCCTGGAGTCGCTCGTATGTTACACTATGTTCGTTCCAAAAACTT
Source organism: Okamejei kenojei (assembly GCA_035221665.1). NCBI lineage: Eukaryota > Metazoa > Chordata > Chondrichthyes > Rajiformes > Rajidae > Okamejei > Okamejei kenojei. The sequence goes on from CM069146.1 coordinate 13,695,344, forward strand.
ACCTTTCTCTACAGAAGATGTGAAGATGACGTGTGCTTCATGTAGAATCTGTGCTGTATTAAAACCAAGGTTCTTCCATCCTGGAAAAGGAAGATTGATCAAAGCTACTCAACCTATGGAACGTTTGAGTATTGACTTTAAAGGGCCTTTACCATCCTCAAAATCTTTATACACTTACCATAGTTGATTAATATTCAAGGTTTCCATTTGCCTTCCCTTGTCAAAATATGTCAGCTGCTATGATTATCAAATGTTTAGATCAACTGTTTTCATTCTGTGGATTTCCAAGTGACATACATTCTGATAGGGGCACCTCATTCATGTTAAAAGATTTTAAAGACTACCTTTCTAATAGAGGAATTGCAACAAGTAAAACAACACCATATCATTCTATTGGAAATGGAGAGGTATAACTGAATCATTTGGAAAGCAGTAAATCGGGCTTTAAAGTCAAATTACATACCAGATCAGCAGTGGGAGTGTGTTCTACAGATGCATTACACGCCATCAGATCTCTACTGTCAACTGCTACCAATACTACTCCACATGAGCGGTTCTTTAACTTCAAACGGTGTTCTTCCAGTGGTACTTCTTTGCCATCATGGTTGACTAGCCCTGGGCCTGTGTTGCTTCTTCGGTATGTCCGATCAAATAAGAATGAGCCTTTTGTTGATTAAGTTGAACTGACTGATGCTAACCCTTCTTATGCAACTATCAAGTATCAGGATGGACGTCAGTCAACTGTCTCACTTTGTGACCTTGCACAATGTCCGTCTTCTCCATCAGCTCCATCACTCCTTGATAATATTAATCGAGAACTTCCTTCAACACTCCCATCCTATGGAAACTTCTATAAGTAATTCTAAAATGGAAAATGGAAATAACAATATGAGTGAAGTTGATGACCAAAACACCATTATCTCCTGATGCTCCAGTGCTGCGATGGTCATCAAGACATATTAAAACTCCTGACCATCTCAACTTATAAATAGGAGGGGAGAATGAAGTGTGCGCATGTGCGGGGTCTCGGGTCGGCGAGGCCTGCGGAATCTCCAATATTTTCCAGACGCTTTGAAGTTGTGTATTACAGGAATGAGTTGCTTAAAGCTGAAATAAAGTTTAAGTAAATTACCAGTAGCGTAAAAGTTTCATTTGCCTCACAACAAAACTATTAATCAAGAGACTGTTTTTGGAAGATTCAACTTTCGACGGCATTGAATGTCTCGTGGAGAGCTCGTGGGTGGGTATAGATTACCTTCTGATCCACGGTCATCAATTAAAGTGACTTTCGAGGACTAAATCTTTGAGATGGTGTGAAAACTGTCACTACCTCTAGAGTCGAGAACTACCTTACTTCCAGGAGGTAGAAGATTGGTCCTGTAGACGAGGGACAGAAGATTGGGCTGGATCTCTGTGAGAGATTACTTCCAGAAGAGCTGGTTCTGTAGAAGAGGAACTAAAGATCTTGTTCCTTAGAAGAGGAACTGAAGAAGCTAAATCTCTGCCAGAGATTGTAGCGACCCAAATTTAGAGCCTACCCGCCAGTAGGTTAATCGACACAGCCACTCGACTTATCTGAAGATTGAAAACTTCACTGATCGAGAGCGTGAGTAATGAACAGTTATTGTACTATACTCCAAATTTGAAAGCTGGAGCGCTTTAATTTGAACAGCTTCTTAATGAGATGCTGTGAAAAGTTTGACTGATGTCGCATTTTAAGGTGATTAAAAAAGGGCAAACGTAAAGTCTGTGAGATATACTAGACTAGATATACTATACTAGACCCCCAGCCCCGATGTCGGACTTCCACCACCCCGGTGAGCGGGCCTCAGCATCGGGCCACCCGTAGCGGCGACTGCGGAGGGTTTGGGGAGGCCCCAACCAGGTGGAACAGTGGGGAATATCAGAGTAAGATGACTGACTTTGGTGCCTTCCCTCACAGTGGGAAACTTTGATCCTGCTGTGTGGGGATGTTTATGTGAATTCTATCAACTCTATGTTGTGTTCTTTATTTTTACTGTATGGCTGTATGGTGATTTCATTTCACTGTGCCAATTGACACACGTGACAAATAAATGTATCTTGTATCTTGTATCTTGTAGATGTTTAAGTTCTGCTGAAGTTTTGGAAAGCAGCCAGTAGCTTGTTTACCTTAATGCCAAGATAAGCTAGCAAAAGGAAAACCGTGACCTTGATAATAATTGGATGTTTCTGAAAGTCCAGTTTTATTTTGGATTCTTTCTGGTGTTTATGGAACACTGCACCAGAATGAACGATTGCTATGGATTTATGCTCAACTATTAATGAATGTTTATCAGCTAGAAGACAGAAGCAAATTGAAAACCATCCTGTTTTTCTCGCTAGCAGATTTGGCAGTCTGCCAAAGACCTGTTTCATTCATGGAGCAAGAAGAAGCAGGTAACCCAGGGAGGTAACCCAGGGAGGGAAGACAACAAGGGTGGAGACAGAATTGGCAAGAGCTGGCAAGCAAATAGTCAAGCGTACTGAGAAGGGGGAAGTAGCCTACCTGGAAAAATGCCAGAAGGACAGAGAGAAGCTGTGGAAGAAGACTATTAAGTCAGTTAAACACCAGAGGGAATTAATGAACTCGGAGGACAATGCGAGTGAAGTACACGCCAATCTGGAACAATTTCTCGACCTCTGCTGTGAGGTTGGAGAAAAACAAAACTTAATATTGAGTGTGGGGAAGAACGTGAATCACAAGTTCAGTGGTATCGTGAGAGAACAAATTTTTCCACGGTTTCATGGAAGAGGCAGCGAAGTGGTCATCAGAAATCATGGCACGAACGTGCTCTACATTGGGAGAAGCTATGCAACAAGGTATCCAAATTGAAGAAGAAATTAGACCGCAGGATAGTATCTCAAACGTTTCAACATGAAGATCAAGACCAAAATCTGGTTCCGTAACCAGTTCATCCACAAGGGTCTCTGTTCATATGGAAGCTGAAGCAACTATGGCTATTCTTGCGCTACAAGCTGCCGCCTTGGTGCGAAAGCATGAGATTGAAGCACAGGAAGAACAGTTGGAAAAGACGATGAGAGAGGTTGAGGAACAAATGAAGGCAGTTAAGGAGAGAGAAGCAACAACTGGAAATGGCCATGAAGTTGGAAATAGCCGCAATGAAGAAGAGGCATTGGAGAGTCGGAGATTAAGATGTGGCTCGAGTGTATCTCAGAGGAAAGGTTCCTTAACAGAAAAGGAAGCAGCACTGAAATCGTATCTACAGCCAGAGAATATCTGACCTCATGACTCAGAACGAGGACGGAGACAGTGGATGGGCAACAAAACTTCATTTCAGCATCCCCTTCATGGGCATGTTATACAGGCTCGATCTGCTTATCATCCATTTGGGCCCAGCCAGAAACAAATAACTAGCCATGGTGCTCGTGACAAAACTTACCCAGACCAGCACTCTTCTCAGAGGCCTGTTTAACGTTCCTCTGGGTCCAATGAGGGATTTAAACAAGAAATCTGTGAATTGATGAGGAATCAAATGAGAATTAACGAGTCTCTAGCTCAACATAATATCTCTTCCACTTTACCTCCAACGGAAATTCCTAAGTTCGACGGTGATCTTTTGCAACGCAGGCCGGAAGTGGTCCAGAAGAGAGTTTTAGTAATAGTATAGATAAATGGGAGGTTATCCACTTCGGTGGCAAAAACAGGAAGGCAGATTATTATCTAAATGGTGTCAAGTTGGGAAAAGGGGAAGTACAATGGGATCTGGGTATCCTTGCTCATCAGTCACTGAAAGTAAGCATGCAGGTACAGCAGGCAGTGAAGAAAGCAAATTGCATGTTTGCCTTCATAACAAGAGGAGTTGAGTATAGGAGCAAAGAGGTCCTTCTGCAGTTGTACAGGGCCCTAGTGAGACCACACCTGGAGTATTGTGTGCAGTTTTGGTCTCCAAGTTTGAGGAAGGACATTCTTGCTATTCAGGGAGTGCAGCGTATGTTCACAAGATTAATTCCCGGGATGGCGGGACGAGAGCTCTTAAAGATAGCGGAGTCAAGGGATATGGGGAGTAGGCAGGAATGGGGGCACTGATGGTGGATGATCAGCCATGATCACGTTGAATGGTGGTGCTGGCTCGAAGGGCCGAATGGCCTACTCCTGAACCTATTGTCTATTGTCTATAAAAAGGATTGGTCCTCTCACCCCACAGATGCCGTTCCATCTATTGAGTTCCTCCAGCAGGCTGTTTGTTGAGGAAGGAACTGCATATGCTGGTTCACACCAATGATAGACACAAAATGTAACTCAGCAGGCAGGAAGAATCTCTGGAGATATCTCTGCTGAGTTGCTTCAGCATTTTGTGTCTATCTAGACTGTTGATCCTCTGATTCATAGTGCTTGAAGATTTTAAATTCAGTTTTTATGCAGAATGTTAAATTCAGTTTTCATTGAAGGCCAGTCTTGCTATTCGATCAAAGTCCTGCAGAGGTCAAAGGAGAAGCAGGTTAAATCTGCGAGATTGTGGCTTGGCATGTGTAGCCATAAATTTTAATGCAATTGCCGGAATATTATAGTGCTATAACATGGTGACCTGCCTTGACTAAGGTTATGAAATTTAATTTGCTTTTAGGAGGGATGAAAATGGCAACTTGGTGCTACATGGAGTCAATGACAACCATCCAATTTTCCCTGACACGCCGGAAAACAAGCATATGTTCTCTAGCATCTTCCAGTTCTCCAACTGTATCAAAGGCACCAATCATCAGACCTACTCATCCGAGTTGGAACAGCAAGAGGATAATCAGGTAGGACATCTGTAAAGAGCTCAGACTCACACAGGTTGAAACACAAGCATCTTCATTGTTCAGGTCATTAACTTCTAAGCAGGTCATCACACGTTCACACTGCTACTGGTACTGGTAGACAGTGGGTAGGACCTTACACTATGAATGCTATAATTAGGCGGGGTTATAATTACTTGGCTTTCTAATTGGCTAACATGGTATAGCCAATCTACATCTCTTCTTGTATAAATGAAAAACAAGTAAAGCGTTACAACTACAATGAGTAAATGAAATGTTAAATGCAAATCGCCACATCTAATAATAATGGGGTTAAACATAATCACCATATCTAACAGGTGGCTTGCTAACCCGCCCGGTCCTCGTATGGTAAGGAGTTGCCTCATCAACCTTTTCCTCCGAAAAGTTGAGGGCGCGTTTCGGTGAGCCCAAAGGGCTGTGGGGAGACACCGTGTGGGGGAAGACCGTCGCAGGGACTCCAGTGAGCCGGTTACAAAAGGGGAAGAGGGCAATGATGGCACAAGAAAATTCTGCAAACAGTTGTTCCATTGCATGCTGGAAGACTTCGCTAGCAGAGTTGATACCGAAGGGCATTCTTAGGAATCGGTAGCGACAAAACGGGGTGGCGAAGGTTGTTAACGCCGATGAGGCACGGACTAACGGGGTTTTTCAGAAATAACTTTTGGCATCCAAGACTGAGAACACCATTGCGTTACCGATTTGTGCTGCTACATCCTCGGTAGTTCTCATTGGATAGTGTTGGCGTTTGATTGCTGTGTTTAAATCTTTAGGATTGATGCAGATGCGTAACTCCTTATCTTTCTTTGTGGTGACAATCATGGTGGAGACCCAGTTGGAGGGTTTGCTGACTTCGGCAATGACTCCGATAGAGACCATACGTTTTAGGTCATCGTGTATTTTCTCACGCATGCCATGCGGGACACGGTGTGAAGCACATACAATTGGGGTGACTGTATGGTCAACAATGATCTTGCATATTGTCGGTAGTTTGCCGAGTTTGTCATCAAATACATCTTTATAGTTGGATAGCATCTGTTTTGTTGGTTTCTCTGTCAAACAGAGTTTGTGGACAGCACGCCGAAGTAGACCAAACCCAGGTCATGGCATGTATTGATGCCTAGCAGGGTTTCAGAACTTGGTTGGACAATGTAAAAGAGTAAGTTCTTGGTCTGTTCATTGATGGTGCATTTGAGTTCAGCTTTACCCAGCGGGTGAAGAATTTCCCCTCCGTAAGCATGTCGAGTGGATGAGTCTTTTTTCATGAGCTCAGTGGTTCTTATCTTGTTGAACACTTTGAGTGACATTACGTTTACTCTGGCACTGGTATCAACTTTGGCGATCAGTGGTTTGGTATTGATTATCATGGTCACCGCAGGCATGAATCGTTTGCTCCAAAGTCAGTTCAGCGTTCCGCGGTAGTTCGGCTCGTAGCTTGTGGTCGCTCATTCCTCCCACAATTTTATCATGAACTAGCTCACTTGTCAATTCACCAAATCTGCATCGAGAGCTGATATGTCTCAAGTTGCTGATAGATCGTTCCACAGGCTCATCAGCTTGTTGCATTCGAGCAAAAAATCTTGTTCTCTCGAGGAGGCTGTTAAACGGCAGGTCACACATGTCTCTAAACTTCCTCAGAAAAACCATTGAGTTGTCAATAGATTCAGCCGGCACCACTACCAGACCATTCCCGTCTAGTTGAGCTGGTGCAAATTCAAAAGAGTCAGCATGGATCATAGCTTCTGGACCCGCTAAATTCAACAGCAGAGATGCTTTCAAATCGTCGGGATCGTTTCGGTGAACGATGCGGATAAAATGAGAGTAGTCCTTCTCAAACATTCGCCAACGCTCGGCAATATCGGAATCAAACACGAGCGGGCAAGGCTTTCGACAAGAGTTAGCCATGTTCTCAAAATCACAACCAAAACTCACAAATAAAATCTGTTAAACAAAATAAATCACAGTAAACAGACACGGGGTAGACCCGATTTTCTGACACCATGTAAAGAGCTCAGACTCACACAGGTTGAAACACAAGCATCTTCATTGTTCAGGTCATTAACTTCCAAGCAGGTCATCACACGTTCAATGCTACTGGTACTGGGAGACAGTGGGTAGGATCTTACACTATGAATGCTATAATTAGGCAGGGTTATAATTACTAGGCATTCTAATTGGCTAACATGCTAAAGCCAATCTACAACATCCTTTGATTAGTTTGATTCTTTAATGTCCAGAAAAGGCTTATCGTTATGTACTTTCACAATGTAATGGATGTCATGTATATTCACTTGTGTTCAAGATGTGTCACCATTAGATTCTGTATCTCCGTTGGTCTTCTAAGTGTAAACCTTATAAAAGATCATCCAATGTGCCCAAATTGCCTGTTTCAGATCTCTTTGCCCAAATAGGTTGAGCGTTCATCCCATTTAGTTTAATTTAGTTTTGTTTGGTTTAGAGATACAGCCCAGATACAGGCCCGTTTGGCCTACGGAGTCTGTGCCACACATTAACACTATCCTACACACGCTAGGGACATTTTACAATTTTACCAAGCTAACTAACCTACAAACCTGTACATCTTTCGTGTGTGGGAGGAAAACGAGCTTCCTGTGAAAACTCACGTTAGTCACGGGGTGAACATACAAACTCCGTACAGACAAGCACCCGTAGTCAGGATCGAACCTGCATCTCAGGCGCTGTAAGGCAGCAACTCTACCGGTGCGCTACTGTACCGCCCTTGTACATCTCATCTTGTACATGATGCAATTGGTTTCCTCTGCTGAACAAACTAGTAATTCTTGCAGGGACTAGTGACTGCTTTCCTTCAAAGGTAACTAGGAGTTGTTTTATCTATTGTGGTGCTAAGGGCAGAAGGAGGCCCTCTGCCCTCTGCCCTCTGCCCTCTGTGCACGCTCTCAACTTAGGTGTTCGCCAGACTTGGCCCATCATGTCTTGCCACATGTATTGGATCTCAATTAAAAAATTAGTTTCAATTTTGGTTCAGTTTATTGTCATGTGAACCAAGGTACAGGGAAAAGCTTTTGTTGCATGCTAATCAGTCAGCGGAAATACAGGACATGATTACAATTGAGACATACACAGTGTACAGATACATGATAAAGGGAATAACGTGAATAATGTTCAGTGCAAGAAAGTCTGATGAATGATAGTCCGAGGCTCTCCAATTAGTTAGATAGTGGCTCAGGACTGCTCTCCAGTTATTGGTAGCATGGTTCAGTTGCCTGATAACAGCTGGGAAGAATGTTCCTGAATCTGGAGATGTGTGTTTGCACACTTGTATAACTTTTGCCCGATGGGAGAGGGGAGAAGAGCGAGTGGCCAAGTTGAAACTCGTCATTGATTATGGTGGTGGCCTTGCCGAGGCAGTGTGAGGTGTAAATGGAGTCAGTGGAATGGAAGTTGGTTGGTGTGATGGTCTGGGCTGCTTCATGTTCATAAGTGATAGGAGCAGAATTAGCCCATTTGGCCTATCAATTCTACTTCACCATTCAATCAAGGCTGATCGATCGTTCCCTCTTAACCTCATTCTCCTGACTTCTCCCCATAACCCCTGACACCCGTACTAATCAATTTCTTATGGAGAATTGTGGACACAGACCAGACCATTACACAAACTAATCTCCCTTCCAATCGCCTTTCAATTTTTTCTTTCTAATCTTTGCGAAGGTTGGTTAAATCTCTTGGGCTCATCCAGTAAAATAGGATGAAAGACAGACCGGATCACGAGAAGGTGCAGAGATAAACTAAACTCAGCAAAAAGAAATCGTAGTAAAGTAGTAAGATTAAATGAGAACTTACCAGTTTGAAGTTTGATCTTTATTTTATGAGGAGTCGAGTTGAGGGACTACGTGAAGAACCCCGTACAGCCGTTGGTGCGTCAATCTTCAAAGCAGCGGAGTGAATTCACAGCTAACAATGACTGAAGTATAATGGTAAGATAACAAAGACTAGAACTACCAGCTGAGATCTATGAGGGTGGGAGCGGAGGGCACGTAGTCCCTCAACTCGACTCCTCATAAAATAAAGATCAAACTTCAAACTGGTAAGTTCTCGTTTAATCTTACTATTTTACTTCGGAGTCACGTGAGTGACTACGTGAAGACTTCAAAGCATTGTGATTTCACGCCGCAGACCCAAATCCGGCGTTCACACTGCATCGATTGACTCAAAAGTCGTTAACAATCAATAATGCATCAATAATAACATTTGTTAAATGAATAACAGTTTATTTACAAACAAAATCATAACAAACCCCTCTAACTCAGGGGGAAACTATAACAGTACTCAAAACAGAATCAGCAAACACCCCCAGCCTTGAAATCGGCTTGTGATAAAACCTTTGAAAGGTCAGCTCACTGGACCATCCTGCGGCTGCGAGGATATGGTCTATTGGCACGTCCATTGCCCTTGCCGCGGAAGTTGATGCCGCCCTGGTGGAATGAGATTTGAATTTATCAGTATCAATTCCAGCACTTCCCAGGACCTGCTTTAGCCACCTTGAAATTGTTTGGACCGACACCTTACTGTGTGGTTTTTTGTTACTAATAAATAATGCAGACTCTGTTCCTCTTAGAGCTTTAGTAATCTCAATGTAACAAGATAAATGTGAGACTACACACAAGCGATCAACTGTGGGGTATGCTGAAAACACAATCTTATATCCTGTCATGCCTCTTCTACTATGTTTAAGCAAATCATAGACATAAAATATAATGGCAACTGCCGACACATGCATTCTATCTAGCCGTAGCTTTTGCAATGTTTGTACACGTTGGGCTGAAACCAACGCCATAAGCATGACCACCTTCATAGTTAATTTGGCTATAGATAGGCTTGTAACCGGAGCCCACTGGCGAAGAAGCATAAGAACCTCACTCACATTCCAAATACCGGCATACCTGGGTTTAGGAGGATTAGAATTGAAAACTCCCTTCATGAATCGTGAAACTAACGGGATGTGTCCCTACTGTATGCAATTCTGAATTCATGGGTAAATAAGAAGACAGAGCACTTCTGGCTGAATTGATCGCACTGTAACTTAATTTTTGGTCGAAAATAAAGAGTTGACAAAAACTCCAATACGTCTGTGATCCCTGCAGTCTGATATGAAATATACTGCTGTAGACAGAATTGCTCCCACTTCCTTATCGAGGTGATATATTGCTTCTGTGTACTATCCCTGCAGGCCAACGTGAGAACATCCACAGTACGATCAGACAGTCCTCTCCCCAGGTATGGCCTCCTTAAAATCTGCACATAACAAGTTTATTCATGGATAACCCCTTGAGATGAACAGTCATCTCGTTTTCGAGGGGGTCCAACATAGAACATACAACACAAGACATAACATACATAGAGGCTCTCATTGACCCACCTACCCACACACCAATCCCAAAACCCCTCCATCCCCACTTGTTATAGTTTATGACAATTGTTAATTGACTTTACATATCCAATAGTAACAAGTTATGTGTTACAGCATAATGTTGATGCATAATACCATGTACCACCTATCATACGTCGTACGTTAGGTGGTACGTTGGACCCCCTCGTTTTCGAGGGGGTCCAACATTATTACATGACATATTTCATAGTATTGTGACATAATATTGTTACACTATGCAATACAATAATACATAAGTGTAATGGCAATGCATATACAATAGCTATGCCAAATGATCACACACAGAGCAAGCTAGATAAAGGAGCTCGAAGACTCTAATACTAGAAACAGGTACATGGTTTTATAAGGAAGGGTAAAAGTGTTTTTTTTAATAGACGAAATGAGCTAATAGTTCTTATGGTACTAGGCAGAGTGTTCCAGTCAGAAGGAGCTTTGAATTTAAATGCACGTCTCCCAATTTCTTTGTTAGTTCTTGGAATGAAAAAGAAGGGTTGCTGAATATGTCTTAGTGAATATGAGGGTGTGTATGGTAATAGGTCTTGTTTTTAAATAAGGTAATTGAAATGGATGCATTTAAAGATGAACTGGAACCAGTGGTAGCATCTTCGAGCGTGGGGGGATAACCAGTTTAGAGTTTCGTACATAAAAACAGTGGTGAGTTAGATATGGACACCTTAAAATAAATCTGCAGAGACTATTATAAACTACATTGAGGGGTTGAAGATGTGTATCAAATGTATTCTGATAGACAATATAAGCATAATCCAGTGTTGGTAATAGTAGTTGAGAGACAATTCTTTTTCTCATCTGAAAGGTGAAACAATTTATATGGCGGTAAAGAATAGCTAGATTACAGCTAAGTTTTTTAGTAATCGTCTCACTATGCTGCGTAAATGAAAGCGTTGGGTCGAGCCAAACACCAAGATATTTGAAGTTCAATACTTGTTCTAATGGTGATCCTTCACTAAATGATATAGTCAGATCTACAGAATTACCAAGGCCTTGTCTGGTACCAAATAACATACTGCATGATTTATTTTTATTTAAAATTAATTTGTTAAATAATAGCCATTTCTGAACAGAAGTAAGATCTGATTGAAGGGATCTTTCAATTTCAGACTTGTTAGTACTAGATGTATATAGCACTGTATCATCAGCATATAGTTGTGTTTGACAGTCAGAACAAATATTAGGGAGGTCGTTTATAAAAAATAGAGAAAAGGAGTGGTCCCAAAGACGAACCTTGCGGGACCCCCTTCTCAACAATTAAGGAATTGGATTGACTTCCATTAAAGGTAACACATTGGCGTCTGTTATGAAGGTATGAGTTAAACCACAGTAGATTGTTTTTGAGAAAGGCCAATTGAGTAAAGTTTATCAAGCAGTAGGTAGTGGTCAACAACATCAAAGGCCTTGGTTTAAATCAAGAAAGATGGCACCGGTGAGTTTACCATCCTCAGAAGCAGTGAACACATCGCTGGTGAGTTTTAACAGAGCAGTAGTTGTGGAGTGATTAGGTCTGAACCCAGACTGGCATGGAGATAGAATGTTGAAAGTTGAGACATAATGTGATAGCTGGTTGAACACTAGTTTCTCAAGGATTTTAGCCACCGAGTTGATAATTGAGATGGGGCGGTAATTGTTAATATTGTGTGGGTCGCCTCCCTTATGCAGTGGAGTAACATTGGCACACTTCCATGCGGAAGGGAGGGTACAAGTTGAGAAGGACAAATTAAACAGGTCACATAGTGGGTACATTCGAATATTAACTCCTAACTTAATGAATTTAGTCTCAATACCAGCTGGTCCAGATCCACAATCATCCTTTAATTCACTAATAGCATGTTGAACGTCAACAGGTTTTATTTTTTGAAAATAAAAAGAGCTTCTACGTGTAGAGGTAGCTGGAAAGTCACATATAATAGATGAGTCAAATACAGTAGAGCTACATACAGTGGAGAAGTGATGGTTGAAAGCATTGGATATAACAGCAGGGTCCTGAACGATGTCTTTGTTGACCCGAATCTGAGTGCTGATATTTTGATTTGATTTATTAAGAACATTATTTAGTCTTTTCCAGAACTTTTTTTGGATTATGCATGTCTTCAGAAAGATGTTTTTTTTTTAATGACTTGATTTAGCATTACGTGTTCTTGTCGTACACTGATTCCTTAAGGACCTATATTTTTCCCAATCAGCAGGGTCCTATGTTTCCCTGAAAGTCTTCCAGACTTTATCCCGCTCATTAAAAAGGTTGATCAAATCAGCACTAATCCATGGTAAATGTTTTCCCTTGACTTTTATTTCTCTCCAGGGGGCATGCTTATCGATAACTCTTGTGACTTCAGTGTATAAATAGTTCCAGGCATCCTCAACAGTTGGTATAAGTTGAAACCTTCCCAGTTTATTGCAATCAGGTCATGCATATAATTATCATAATTAAATTTTCTACATTGTCTGACACGAATAAGTTTAGGAGGGAGATGGGAGGGTTTAATCTTCCACACACAGAAAATAGCAGAATGATCGCTAAAGCAATCTGACAAAACACCAGATGTTAAAATTCGGTCAGGATGGGTAACAAGAATCCAATCTAGTAGTGATGTAGAATTGCCATGAACTCTGGTAGGTTCGTTGATTAACTGGGTCAGGTTTACACTTTTAAGCAAGTTTTTGTCGTTAGAAGAGGAGCGATCGAGCCAGTTTTTATTGAAGTCACCAAGAAGCACTAATTCACATGGGTGTTCAATAGAGGTGAGAATGGAAATTAGGGACTTTGTTGAGTCAGGATGAACAGGGGGGGGAATCGATAGATAGTGCCGATAATTAGATGTTTATCCTCATGAAGTTTTAGCCTAATGAAAAGGCTTTCAAAGAGAGATGAGGTTACTTTAGGGATGGCAGATTCAGATATAAAGTGAGTTGACACATAACAAGCCACACCTCCAGCTCGCGTAGGCCTATCTGCTCTATATAATGCAAAATTATCAATATGAATATCATTGTCACAAATTTCACTATGTAACCATGTTTCTGAAAATGTTATTATGTCAGGTTTATTCTGTGCAATCCAAACTCTAATTAAATCAATCTTTGGAAGAAGACTCCGAATGTGCAAATGGATGATTTTTAGGCCTTTAGCTGTATCAATTATGGATCAATTGGGTGTAGATAATGTTGGGGGAGTGGGGCAGGGAAATAGCATGAGAAAGGGGACAAGAGAGCCACATGCACAGATTGACACAAACACATAGAAGACAGGACAGACAAAGCACACAAGATCAGGCTGCGTCATTGAGAGGGAGAGAGAGAAAAAGGAAAAAAAAGCGAGCATACACACCTCAGTCTGCATAGCTCATATTTATGCAAATAGATCAAAGTATGAAGTCCTGGACCATTTATGTTTAAATTAATTGGGCATTATGAAGCCCAAAATAGCAACATATTATCGCATATGGTTAATAAAAAATAAAAATAAAAAGAGAAAAAATCTAGATTAAACTTCATATGCCTTGAATTGTCAATTTATCAAATTTCAATATTCAAATAATTGGTAATTGATTATAATCAATTGTTTATAGGGGCCAATCCTTTACCATTCAAACAACCTTTTACATTTCGTATAGAAAAGGAAAAAGAAAACTGAACTCTTAATGTTACGACGTTTTACGTCAATTGCGACCCTTTTTACGGCAGATAGTAGTAAAGCAGGCATCATTTTATCAAAGTCAAAAGTTGAATAAGAAAATTATAGAAAAAATACTAAAATTATAGAAAAAAATACTAACTAGCTAAACACAGAGTTCATCAGCAGACAACATTGTTGTGCTAACGCTATCACCAGCCACTGGCCACCAACATTAGGCTGTTATATCAGAGTCCATGGAGGAGTTAATGGAGGAGAGCCCACCAAAAAATGTCTCAACTTCATCAGGAGTGCGAAAGAACTGTGTCTTGCCAGCGTGGACAACTCTCAGTGTGCAGGGAAAGATCAATGCGTATTTGATGTCACGGTCGCGTAGCTTCTTCTTAGCCGCATCATACTCCCGGCGTCTCTTGACAAGACCAGCGCTGAAGTCCGGGTAGATATGAATCCGAGCTCCGTTGTACTCAAGGGGCACATTTTTCTCCCGGGAGAGCTTCATTCCCCTCAGCTTATCCTGGAAATAGTGGAACTTCACCAGGATCGGCCTCGGACCCTTGGCTCTGGAGTTATCCTTGCGACCGGTACGGTGACAGCGCTCAATCACAAGAGGAGTGGGGAAATTCGCTTCACCGAGGAGCTGCGGTATCAGACGGCCCATGAATCCGGTGATATCTTTGGACTCGACCCTCTCGGGGATACCGACGAAACGCAAGTTGGAACGTCTGCTTCTGTTCTCAGCGTCATCTGGCCAAATTTTCAGATCAGCGTTTTCTTTTTAGTGATTTTACACGTCCAACCAGGTCTATTATATTATCCTCGTTGGAGCTAACTCTTTGCTCAAGCTCCGTTAGTTGCTCTCCAAGCGTTTGAAGTGAGCCTTCAATGTTAATCAGACTTGCTCCAATTTCATCAATTTTGTTGTCCATATGTAATATCATGTTGAGCTGCATTTGCTGCATGTTATCCAAGACACTTTGTAGGGCAATTGGCTCGCCCTTTTGTAAGGCCAGTAGTCTTTTCCACTCAATGAAATAGTAGAAGGTAGAAGGTAGAAGGTAAGAGGTAGAAGGTAGTCCAGTAATTAGTTATTTTTAGTGCTAAAGTTGTTTTACCTTACTTTTTAGATTCACCAAAACCTGTTCATTGACACCAGGAGAGTTAGAGTAGAAAAAGTATCTCAGAACACCATCAGTAGACAAATAGTTGAGCCAGCAGACTAGAGCTTGTTACAAACACTCACACAGCAACAGCAGCCATCTTGAGACAGAGCACTTCTGGCTGAATTGATCGCACTGCAACTTAATTCTTGGTCGAAATAAAGAGTTGACAAAAACTCCAATACGTCTGTGATCCCTGCAGTCTGATATGAAATATACTGCTGTAGACAGAATTGCTCCCACTTCCTTATCGAGGTAATATATTGCTTCTGTGTACTATCCCTGCAGGCCGACATGAGAACATCCACAGTACGATCAGACAGTCCTCTCCCCAGGTATGGCCTCCTTAAAATCTGCAAATCAACAGATCAATACGATCATGTAAAGGATGTTGATCCCCAGTTACTGGATTCACCAGTAGATTTTTATTCTTGGGAATACTCATGTGAGGCTCCCTAGCCATTTGTAATACAACAGGAAACCATGCTTGTGTAGGCCAACCTGGCACTACCAATACCCCTGAAGCGGAGTCCTGCTTGATCTTTTGCAAACATCTGCTGATGAGACAGAATGGAGGAAATGCATACACAAACATTCCTTCCCAATGCAGCGAGAATGCATCCAACACTATTGCACCAGGATCTGGTTCCCACGAAACATATCTGGGCAACTATGATTTAATCTAGATGCAAACAAGTCAATATCTGGCAATCCATACTGAACAATCACTTGGTTAAATACATCCTGATTTAACATCCATTCTATGTTGTCATTAAACTGATGTGACCTAGTGTCAGCTACACTGTTGAGTCTTCCTGGCAAATAAATTGCTGAAAGCCAGATATTTTGGTCAATCCACCAGCTCCAAATCTGGTTAGCCAGTCTATCACAAGACTGTGACTTGACTCCACCCATGTGGTTTACATATGCCACTGCTGTGGTGTTGTCAATCTGAACCTGCACATGCAAGTCCCTCCTGGTAGAACAATAAGCTTTAAGCCCATACCAGGTTCCCAACAACTCTAAATAATTAATCCCTCTTAATTGAAGAAGGGATGTCTCATCAACATTCCATCTGCCTCCACAACTAGAAGACATATCTGTTGCACCCCAACCCAGTGCACTTACATCAGTCTGTAATATCATTGAAGGTGGTTCCACCAAAACCGCCCTAAAACATTTTGAAACATGTACTATCCACCATTGTATGTCAGAAATTGCCCCAGCTGACAACTGCATAGGCCTATCAAAATGGCCCCTTTGTATTCTCAGTGCCTGTTCCTTTGATCGTTGTAATTGTTGATAATGTAGAGGACCATACTGCACAGCTGGAAATGCTGCAACAACTTCCCAATTAACCTGGCTACTTGTCTAATTGAAGGCCGTTGTTCTCCAAGGAGATTAACACAGTCCTCAATTAACTGATCCAATTTATCCCTGGGCAAAGTTACCAACATGTGATTTGAATTAATGGTAAATCCCAGATAATCAATAATTTGGACTGGTGATAATTTAGATTTATCTGGGTGAACGACAAATCCCAATTGTTCAAAAGTGAATTTAACAACTGAAACTGATGATTGAGCTTCAGCATGAGTCTTTCCAACGATCAGAATATCATCTAAATAGGCCATTACCACATGCCCCTGAGCTCTGACTAATGCTAACACAGGTTTTACCAATTTAGTAAATAGTCTAGGAGCTGAAGTTAATCCATTAGGCAATGCCTTGAATTGCCACAACTGAGTCATCCAAATAAATTTCAAATATCTTCTATCATCACCATGAATAGACACTGAGTAATACGCATCCTTTAAATCAATGCTTGCCATATAACACCCTTTGGACACTAGATGTTTGCCCGTGGTAAAGATTTCCATTTTGAAATGCCTACAACAAACGAATCTGTTCAAACTCGTTAAATCCAGAATAATTCTACATTCCCCCAGTCTTTTTAGATCTGGGAAATATACTTGACACAAATTGTCGACTTTGATAGACTGAAGTCTCAATTACCCCTTTCTTATATAACGACTGAATCTCTGCTTGAATAAGCACATTTTCCTCATCTGAAAATATAAGTTTCCGACTAGGAACATGTTGATTAGGTAGACTGTCATTAGAGTAAAATTCAATTTTCACCCCTTCAATACTGCCTAAGTATAAACAATCTGATGTCAATTCCTGCCATTGTTTGAGAAACAATTTTAACCTTCCCCCAATTTCAATAGCAACATCAGTTAATTCATTGTCTGTCAATGGTATATTCCTTACCTGCTGACCTTGTTGTCCACGACCTCTTGTAGAGAAAGGCACCTTACCCTTCATACCGGTGGCAGCCTGCCAGTTCCGATATTGAAGACCTGAACGACTGGTTCCTTCTCCTGCATCCACACTAGTGCCTTTCTGATAAGGAACAAACCTTTGCCTTGTTTGCCAGCGGCTTAATGAGGGCCATGGTTTTAACATCTTCATGACAGTGTTTTTACCCTTTTTGCAAGGTTACCTCCAAACAGCAGATTTTGTGGCGGTACACTAGTCGGTTTGCACAGACTCGCCAAGTTAGGGTTAATCACTGGCCTTATAGCAGGCCTCGTGATATTGTTAATTTCAAAATGCACTACACAAAAATCCAAGTGCGTCCTGGTGTGCTTCAAGCATATTCGCTGTATCAATAACATTTACATCAGCCGTGACACCTGCCGACAACAATTTAAGCACTTTTTGAAATTTCATCTCCTGGGCACTAGCTGGCATACCCAACTGTGACCAAATTTGGTGATTAACCACCGGTACCATCAGGAGATCACAATTAACAGGAGCATCAACCATAGCTAGATCCTGTAACTGGTGGGAGAGCATATACTGAATTGCTTCAGCCAATTCTGTTTCAATCGCCTCTTCTGCCTCTCTAAGCACAGTATTTTTTTATCAGCAATATTCGGAATTACCTCCAACTGAACTCCTTTACTGTTCTCCCCCACCATAGAATCAGTGTCAGCAAACTGCACTGATGGAACATCCTCCTCACAGGCAGGATATTCCTGCAGCCCTGTAACAGGTGCTGCTAGCACAGGATCTCTCCCACAGCCTGACTTGGGGCACCACTCCTCCTCATGGAGCTGATCCCTGTCGAGCATTCTTTTGTAATAGAATCTCAACCTGGGAGAGCCGTGAGCAAACGGACTCTCCTATGGAGGGTATAACCTCCAGGCCCAACTCAGGGTCCACGGGCCTATCAGACTTGCCAGTGGCCTTCTGCCCTACTGGCAAGCCTCCACTGCTCACAGGCAGTGGGTCCGCAACCACTGGCTGTGTAGCCAGCACCGGACCAGGTGTACCAGGCGGGCCTCCATCAACAACTCTCTCCTGGTCACTTTCCTTCCTACCTCCGGAGCGCCTCGCCGACACCTTCTTCATTTCCGGCAACATTTCTCCAACAGAACTCCAACCGTCGCAGAAAATGACCACTGGAAAAAAGTTTAAAAACTTACCTCTCGTTTTTAAACTTACCGCTTGGAGGAGCGCTGCTGCTCCAACCGGCCAACTGCACCAATGCGTCTGACGTCATGATGCACCAACGGCTGTACGGGGTTCTTCACGTAGTCACTCACGTGACTCCGAAGTAAAATATAGTGTAAGGCTCATTACACCGGTACTCTGATAATATCCGGATCTAGATATCAAATGACACGGAAATAAGTCATACATGATAACGGCACAAGTAGATTTCTTGCACGGTCTCTCATGTTTATTAAGCTCCCATGACCCTCTAAATTTAAGTTCACCCTTAACTTTAATACAACTCACATGGTGCAGTGATGTATCATGTGATTGATCTAAGGAGGTAAAATTGTTATCAATGACCAAACAGCCCGCACTCATAATATTTGTAGTACTTTTTTCCAAACTGCACAAAAGTTAAATAAGATGCTAATAACTTAGTTTAGTTTAGAGACACAATGTAGAAACAGGCCCTTCAGCCCATCGAGTCCATGCTGACCAGGGACAATTTACAATGTTTACTGAAGCCAATTAACCTGCAAACCCATATGTCTTTGGAGTGTGGAAGGAAACCACAGCACCTGGGGAAAACTCATGCGGTCATGGTGAGAATGTCCGCAGGCTCCCGTGGTTGGAGCTTCCGAGGTCAATCCCCAGCAAGAGGCTGCCAGCTCTTCGAAGTTAGGCCGCAATGCGGACGTAGATACAATACGGAAACAAATCGCATCTACGTCAAGGAAAGAGATTAAAAAAGTTTCCACCACCTCCCCCACCACCCCCACCACCCCCCACATAAAAGAAAACTAATGGTAGACTAAAACACACATTTTATAACAAACTAAAATCAACAAAGAAGGAAAAAGACGAGACAGACCATTGGTGAGGCAGCCATCGTTCGGCGCCACCTGGTGGACTACCCTGTTCCTGCATTCTCCCCATTTCCCTTGATTCTGTTAGTCCTAAGAACTATATCTAACTCTCTCTTGAATACATCTCACTACATCTTAGTTCATGCAGTACTTGTACTGATTTTGTTGCCTGAAACCATGGAGAGCTTAACTTTCTGATGATAAGTTATGATAATGGCACCGAACATTGAGAAATCTTCAATGGCATCCCCATTCTGATCTTGTGACGGAAGAAGGGTTTAATTTCATTAGAGATACAGCAGGCCCTTCGGCTCACCAAGTCCACAATGACTATTCATCACCAGTTCACACAAAGTTACTGTTATCCCATTTATACATCCACTCCTTACACACTAGGGGCAATTCACAGAAACCAATTAACCTGTAAACCCACAGGTCTTTGGGATTTGGGAGGAAACTGGAGCACCTGGAGGAAACCCATGCTGTTACAAGGAGTACCTACAACGTCCACACAGACAACACCCGAGGTCAGGATTGAACCTGGATCTCTTGCGCTGTGAAGCAGCAGATCTACCAGCCGTGTCACTGTGCCACCCTTTGATAAAATAGCTGAGGACTGTTGGGCAAAGAACCTTGCCCTGCGGAACTCTTGCCATGATAACCTGGAACTGAGATGATTGATTATCACAACTTTGAACTGGGTATGAAACGGCACAAGTAAAATCTTTCTCCACACTGGGCATGAATTCCCTACTTCAGAAGACATGGGATATGTATGAAGGCAATGCACACAACACAATGACTTGCACATTGGGAGTGGCACTGTGGCGTAGTGGTAGAACTGCTGCCTTACTGTGCCAGAGACCTGGGTTCCACCCTAACTACAAAGGCTGTTTGTACAGAGTTTGTACGTTCTCCCCGTGACCACGTGCGTTTTCTCCACGTGCTCCGATTTCCTGCCACACTCCAAGGACATACAGATTTGTAGGTTGTGTAGGATAGAACTGCAGATGCTGGTTTACACCGAAGATAGACATAAAACGCTGGAGTAACTCTGTCCCGCTGAATTACTCCAGCATTATGTGTCTCCCAGGTTTGTAGGTTAATTGGCTTCAGTAAAATTGGAAATTGTGCAGGATAGTGTTAGTGTACGGGTGATTGTTGATCAGCGCGGACTCGGTGGGTTGAAGGGCCTGTTTCCGTGCTGCATCTCTAAAGTCCAAGCAAAATCTCACCTCTGGTGTTATCCGCTGTAGCTTTGTACTTGCACGGCTCTCAGTGTAACCTGTGCTCACAGCAGGAGGTGAGTGGACAGCGAGTGACCTTTGCCCCCTAGAATGCATCTACCCAGGCCAGTTCTGGCCACTGAAAATGTTTGCCAGTGCAGTCTCACACAGAATTAAGCAGTCAAGTACACTTTCCAGACACATGGCATTGCCCAAAGGGAAATCTTTCTAATAATGTGTAATGACTTGTGCATTGGGGGAACAGAAAACTTTCCTGTTCCTAAAAACATCCAAGACATTTGGCCACATATGTAGTCTGTGGCCGGCTCCAATGTCAAGTAGTTCTCCTGTTACTGAAATTAACGCAGATGAAATGCAATGTCTGGTGACCACTTTGAGGCTGCAGTGAGACACGATTAAGACCATGTGTGGCTTCTTGGCAAGATCCATTGGGATTGGGGCAGCCCTGTGGTGCAGCAGTGGAGTTGCTGCCTTACACCGCCAGAGACCCAGGTTCGATCCTGACTATGGGCGCTATCTGTATGGATTAGATTTTCTCCAGGTGCTCCGGTTTGCTCCCACACTCCAAAGACAGACAGGATTGCAGGTTAATTGGCTTCGGAAAAAAAGCGTAACATTGTCCCCAGTTTGTAGGATGGTGTTAGTGTGTGGGGATTGCTGGTTGGTGTGGACTCGGTGGACCGAAGAGCTTGTTCCCATGCTGTACCTCTAAAGTAAACTAACCTGGTGGTGAATTATAATCATTGTTACACAGAACTGAGGTTGTGAAGAATCACAGTCGCCTTGAACTCCACAGAGATACTTGTACAGGAAAAAGAGTTTGGCCACAGGTCTTTCTGAAGAATGTCATGTGTCTATTAAGAGAGAGTTAGATAGAGCTCCAGGGGCTAATGGAATCAAGGGATATGGGGAGAAGGCAGGCACGCGTTATTGATTGGGGACGATCAGCCATGATCGCAATGAATGGCGGTGCTGGATCGAAGGGCCGAATGGCCTCCTCCTGCACCTATTTTCTATGTTTCTATGTCTTAGTGAAGTTCAGTTTAGTTTGGGTTTTGTCACGTGTACCGAGGTACAGTGAAAAGCTTTATATAGTTAACCAGTCAGCAGAAGGACAATACATGATTACAATCAATCCATTTACAGTGTATAGATACATGATAAGGGAATAACGTCTGGTGCAAGGTAAAGCCGGCTAAGTCCAAACAAAGATATTCTGAGGTACATCAGAGGTAGATAGTAGTTCAGCACTGTTCTCTGGTTGTGGTAGGATGGTTTAGTTGCTTGATCACAGCTGGGACGATGCTGTCCCTGAATCTAGTGGTGTATGTTTTCACACTTCTATACCTTTTGCCTGATAGGGGAGGGGAGTTGCCAGGGTGTGACTTGTCCTTGATTATGCTGCTGGCCTTGCCGAGGCAGCGTGAGGTATAAATGGAGTCAATAGAAGGGAGGTTGGTTTGTGTGAAGTCAGCCTAGGAACACGTGAGGCTGCAAAGACACTGAGAAAGTGACAAAGTTTTGGGTTTCTACCCAATATGTCACCAATTCCTTCTCACCAGAGATGCCATCTGCTTCTAATTCAGCTGAGAATGCTCCCGTAATGGTCAAAATATAAAACTTTGAGATCCAATAACTTGAAGATGTGGGTGGAACTGTGTACAATGAGAAAATGACCTCATTTAGTACAGCCAAAATGCCAGGACATTTTCAGACATATGAACATGACTAGTGCCTGTGAATGCCCAGACCATTTTGGTATGACTTAACCTGGCAAACATCTACTCTAGGTACAAATCATAACTTGCTCATATCTATCTATATACTTTTAAAACGGTGTGTGTGTGTGTGTGTGTGTGTGTGTGTGTGTGTGTGTGTGTGTGTGTGTGTGAGATTTTGCATTTGAAACGTATTTTCTCGATAACCAGACGCAAAAACGCAGAGATTTTTACATATTTCGGTAGGGATTTAACTTATGATTTCAGAAATCGCACTCCTCTCTAAATTTGCTCATTTATTCCCCAGATTTGGAATAAAATTGTTCACAATACTCACTTAAAAAAAAAAAAAAAATCACCGCTTGTCAGCTGCTGACATCACAATGCCCACATGCCCACCAATCAAGGCACAAGTGCCTCCTGCCCCGCCCCCCCCCCCCCACCGCTGTGGATTAATGCAGCTACTGTCAACGTGCATGCGCAGTTTTCCACGACGTTATTCCACCCAGCCCCCCCTTTCTTCAAAAGGCGCAGAAAAACGAGAATGTTCTGCAGCAAAGATCCTAGAGCTGCTCTCAGCTAAGGGATCTTTGTTCTGCAGATCGCTCAAGCGCTGAACGAGGTTCAGCTCATGAAGCCCCGCCCATCCCATCCCCTGCTCGCTCATTCCAGCTGTGGGTGTCCAAAGAGTCAGAAGCCGCTTCTGTCTCCACATTTCGCAGCGCACTCGCTCGCCCGGCTCCCCTCCAACCCCCCCCCTCCTCGTCTCACCTTCTCCCCTCTCCTCCCTCCCTCTCTCCCCTGTCCTCTCTACCCGTCACAGGGGATGACCTGAACGTCTGTCCCTCACGCTGGTTGCGGAAGCCACAATCGGCTGGTCCCCCCGCTGCTTTTCACCATCCTCAGATCGCTCCGCGCCTCGCTCGGGCTGCCACCCTGCCCCCCTCCTCTCTTTCTCTCTCTCTCCCCCCTCCTCTCTTTCTCTCTTTCCCACCCCCCTCTCTCCCCCTTCTCCTCTCTCTCTCCTCTCTCTCCCCCCCTTCTCTCTCTCACTCTCACCCCGCTCTGTCTCTCCCCCCCTCTCTCCCTCCTCTCTCTCCCTCCCCCTCTCTCTCTCTCCCTCTCTCTCTCCCTCCCTCCCTCTCTCTCTCCGCCTTCCTCACTCCCCAGCCCCCTGCCCCCCACCCTCCCTCCCCAAACTCCTCCCCACTCCCTCCACCCCTTCCTCCACCCCCCCTACCCCCTTCCCACCTCCCTCTCTCCCCTACCCCCTTTACCTTCCTCCCCCTTACCCCCCCTCCTCATCCTCCTCTCTTCCCCCACCTCTCCCCCTCCCTTCCCTCCCCCTTCCCTTCCCCCCTTTCAGCCCCCCAATCCCCCCTCTCTCTCCTCCCCTCGCCTCCCATCTCTCGCTCTCCTCCTCCCCCCTCACCCACCCTCCCTCTCCTCCCAGCCTTCACCCTCCCTCCTTCTGCCTCTTGCCCTTCTGTCTCTGCCTCTCTCTCTGTCTCTCCCCATTCCCTCTCTGTCCTCACTCTGTTAACCCCCCCCCCCCCAGACGTGCCTGCGAGTTGGGGGCTATGCATCAGTGGATAGGGTGGTTATGGGGTAAAAGGAGCAAATTAATAATATTAATATAATATCAAAGGGGGTAGTCAGTGTGTGTGTGTGGGGGTGGTTAGTGTGTGTGGCGCCGCATGCTGCCCCACCCCCGCAAACGGACATTGGGGGAACAGACCTAATGGGTCTGCACTTGGTCTAGTATTTTACTAAAACTCTCATCCTGTTTGTTTCTATGTCTGTTTGTGTGTCTGTGATGAGTGTGATCCTGAAATTACGCCAAAACAGTACACGATAGCGCTACAATTTTTGGCCCACCTTACTCAACATTGTCATGTGGTGTGTTTTATCAAGTGTTGTTCAGATTGATGGTATATTTTATGTTATTCACATTTTAAACTTTACAAAAACCACTTTGACAAAAATCTGTTCCATCTGCACTGACCGTTAGCAGCGTATAACATCACAATGGGATCTCATTTACATAAACTGCCCATCAGCAGTGTTCCACCCCACAATTACATTACAATGGGATCTCATTTACATTAAAAAAAACTCAATAAAAAAGAACGCAGCATTATTTCACCATTACATCACAATGGGATCTCATTTAGATTAAAAAAAACACAGCAGCTTCCACCTCACAGTGACGTCAAGGAGGTTAGGGAGAGGAGAGGGGTTATGGAAGGAGGAGGGAAGTGACTGAGGGAAGGGGAAAGGAGAGGGAGGGAGGGGTGAAAGAGGTAGTGGGGGAGGGGAGGAGGAGAGGGGAAAGAAGAGGGATTGAGTGCTGGGGGATGAGGGAGAATGGAGGAGGATATGGTAGGAAGAGGAATTGCGAGGCTCACTTGAAGAGGGTTGCCATGACTGGCATCACAACGGAGATCTCTGCTGTCACAACGGGAACCCGTCAGCTGCGCCTGCGCAGTTGGGGGCTATGGGCGAGTGGTGGAATATTGTGTTAGGGGACCATCCCTCCTGTGTGACAGGGACCCAACGGGTCCCACTTGGTCTAATAGCTTCTAAAAGCGCAGGCCGTATGAAAACCAGCTTGTATTTCCAGAGGGAACGTGCACCTGGATTTATTCTGGACATGCATACAGAGCTGTACAGAACAATCACCTGTGATCCTTAATATATTGTTTTATATTAACACATGTGGAGAAACCACAGGCCAGAACCCTGGAATATACTGTGTAAATAACATAATGTCCAGAGGGTAGAACTGCAGGGCATCCCTGTTATTGGAGCACAAAGAAAAATCTAGTAATATTTATCCACATAATCCACACAATGTTGAACTCACAAAACTTGTTTCCACTTGACTAGTGCAGTGACTAGTGGGGTACCGCAGTGCTCGAAGCTGGGATCGCAGCTATATACATTAATGATTTAGATCAAGTTCAAGTTCAAGAGAGTTTATTGTAATGTGATCCTGATAGGACAATGAAATTCTTGCTTTGCTTCAACACACCAGAACACGAATACAGAACAGATCAGTGTGTCCATATATCATTATATAAATATATACACACATGAATAAATAAACTGATAAAGTGCAAATAAACAGATAATGGGCTATTAATGTTCAGAGTTTTGTCCGAGCCGAGTTTAATAGCCTGATTGCTGTGGGGAAGCAGCTATTTCTGAACCTGGTTGTTGCAGTCTTCAGGCTCCTGTACCTTCTGCCTGAAGGTAGCGGGGAGATGAATGTGTGGCCAGGATGATGTGGATCCCTGATGAAGGGATTAAAAGTAACATTAGCAAATTTGCAGGTGACACCAAGCTGGGTGGCAGTGTGAACTGTGAGGAGGATGCTATGAGGATGCAGGGTGACTTGGACAGGTTGGGTGAGTGGGCAGATGCATGGCAGATGCAGGTTAATGTAGATAAATGTGAGGTTATCCGCCTTGGTGGCAAAAACAGGAAGGCAGATTATTATCCGAATGGTGTCAAGTTTGGAAAATGGGAAGTACGAGATCTGGGTGTCCTTGTTCATCAGTCACTGAAAGTAAGCATGCAGGTACAGCAGGCAGTGAAGAAAGCTAATGGCATGTTGGCCTTCATAGCAAGAGGAGCATGGGAGCATGGGAGCAAAGAGGTCCTTCTTCAGATGTACAGGGCCCTGGTGAGACCACACCTGGAATATTGTGTGCAGTTTTGGTCTCCAAATTTGAGGAAAGACATTCTTGCTATTGAGGGAGTGCAGTATACATTCATAAGGGTAATTCCCGGGATTGTGGGACAATCATATGCTGAGAGAATGGAGTGGCTGGGCTTGTATACATTGGAATTTAGAAGGATGAGAAGGGATCTTATTGAAACATATAAGATTTTTAAGGGATTGGACACGCTAGAGGCAGAAAACATGTTCCCGATGTTGGGGGAGTCCAGAACCAGGGACTACAGTTTAAGAATAAGCGGTTGGGCCAGTTAAAACGGAGACAAGGAAAAACTTTTTCACCCAGAGAATTGTGAATCTGTGGAATTCTCTGCCTCAGAAGGCAGTGGAGGCCAATTCTCTGGATTCTTTCAAGAGAGTGTTAGATAGAGCTCTTAAAGATAGCAGATTCAAGGGATATTGGGAGAAGGCAGGAATGGGTACGGATTGTGGATGATCAGCCACAACCAAACTTATTTCCACATACCTTGACTCCATCCTATCCCCCCTGGTTAAATCCCGCCCTACCTATGTTCAAGACACCTCAGACACTCTCCGTCATCTCCGGGCATCCCTCTCTCATCATCCCTCTCCTCCTTCTCTCCATCTCCCCATCTCCTCACCCCCCTCTCCGCTATCTACCGCCTCACCCACCCCACTCCTCCCCTCCTCCCCTCCCCATCCTCATCCTCCTCTCTCGCTCCTCTCTCCCTTCCCTCTCCCCCTCTCCTCCCTCCCCTACCCACACTCTCCCCATCTAACCCCGTGTCCCCAACCCCTGTCCCCCCCCTCCCCTCTCTGCTCCCTCCCTCCTTCCCACATTCCCTCTCCCCTCACCCCTCTGCCCCATCCCTCCTCCACCCTCCTCCCTCCCCTCTCCTCACCCCCCTCTCTCCTCCCCCCTTCCCCCTAACCCCTCTCCCCTCACCCCTTTCCTCACACCCTCTCTCCTTACTGCTCTCCCCCATCTCATCCTCGCCCCTCTCTCCTCGCCCCTCTATCCTTGCAACTCTCTCCTCGCCCCCTCCTCTCACCCCCATTCCCTAAATTCCCCTCACCCCTCTCCCCTCCTCTCCCTCCACCCCTTCCCCCCCCCCCACCCTCTCCTCCCCTCACCCCCTCTCCCCTCCTAGCTTACCCTCCCTTCCTCCCCCATTCCCCTCTCCCTCAACCCCCTCTCTCCTCAACCACTCACCTCCCCTCTCCCCTCACCCTCTCCCCTCCTGCTCCCCTCCCTCTCCCCCCATTCCCCCCCCTCTCCCCTCCCCATCACCCCTCCTCCCTCCTCCACCCTCTCCTCCCCACTCCTCAACCCCTCTCCTCCTCACCCCTCTCCCTCACCCCTCTCCCCTCACCCCGTTCCTCAACCACTCTCCCTTACTGCTCTTCCCCCTCTCTCCCCTCGACCCTTTCCTCCTCAACCCCTCTATCCTCACAACTCTCTCCTCGCCCCTCTCATCTCGCCCCTCTCTCCCCTCATTCCCTATTCTCCCCCGCCCTCAACCCTCAACTCCTCAAACTACTCTCATCCTCACCCCCGACCCCTCTTCTTTCCTCACCCCTCTCTCATCATCCCTCTCCATCTCCGCCCTCCTCCTACACCCCCTCCCCCCCTCTCTACCTCCCATCCTCCCTCTCCCCCTTCCCTCCCTCCCCCTCCCCCTCCCGCCTCTCGCCTCCATCACTCCTTCCCTTCCGCACCTCACCTACCCTCCTCCCGCTTCCCATCCCCACAATCACCTCTCCCCTCCCCCCCTCTGCCCCCCCTCTCTTCCCCTATGCCTCGCTCCCACCTCCCCCCTCCTTCCCCATCCCCTCTCCACGCCTACCCCACCACTTCTCACATGTTCCCTCCCCCACCTCCCCATCTCCCGCTCTCTCCCCTTCCCTCCTCCCCCTCCCCTAATCTCGACCCCCATCACCACCCATCCTCCCACCTCTCTCCTCACCCCCCTCCACCCCTCCTCTCCTCACCCCTCTCCTCTCCTCACCCCTCCCACACAGCTGACCCCTCTCTAGCCCCCCACACCCCCTCTCACTCTCCTACCCCCACTCCTCCCTCCCTCCCTCCCCGCTCCCTCCGCCCCTCCTTTCCCCGGCTCTCCTCCTCTCATTTCCCTCCCTCCCCCCTCTCTCTCTCCCCCTCCCCAACTATCCCTCCCCCCCTTCCCCATCTACTCTGTCCCCCATCCCCCTTTCCAACCTCCACCACCTCCCTCCATCCCTCCCTCCACCCTCCCCATCCCCCTCCCCATCCCCCTCTCTCCCTTTCCCCCTTCCCCTCCCACTCTCTCTCCCATCCTCCTCTCCCGTCTCTCCATCTCCCCCTCTCCATCAACCCCCTCTCCCTCTCTCCCGTCCACCTCTCTGCCCCATCCCCTCTTCCTGCCTCTCCGCCCCCCACTCTCCCCCTCCCCCACATCCATTCCATGTGCCCCCTCCCTGCACCCCCGCACTCTAACCAATTCCCCTGTCCTCCCCTACATCTCTCCCATCCTCCCATCCCCCCCCTCCCCCCCCCTCCCTTTATCTCCCTCCCCCTCTCCCTCTCACTCTTTATTTGGCCCCAACTAATCTTTGCCGCTCGAGATAGGGCGGGGATTGTGTAAAACAAGCCCAACTTAATACTATTAAATATAATATCAAAGGGGGTGGTTAGTGTGTGTGTGTTGGTGGGTGGGGGTGGGTTAGGTGTGTAAACGCTGCAACCTCCCCCAACCCCCGCAACAAGTGCGCTTCAATGGATGGGACCCTCTCCCCTCTCACTCCCCCCCTCCCCCCTCCTTCCACCTCATCGCCCTCCCTTTCCCCCTTTTCCACTCTCTGCCCTCCTCTCCCCTCCCTCCCCTCTCTTCCAACCCCCCTCCCCCCCTCTTCCCCCCCTCCCTCACTCTCTCTTTCCCTTTCCCCCTCTCGTCCATCCCCCCTCTGCCCCCCCCACACCCTCGCCCCCTCTCCCCTCTCCACATCTCCTTCACCCTCCAATTTCTCTCTCCACCCCCCTACAACCCCGTCTCCCCCCGTCTCCCCTCCTTCAAACCCCCTCTCCCCTCCTCCAACCCCCTCTCCCCTCCCTCTCTAACCTACCCCCTCCCCCCTCCCATTCCCCCTCCTTCCCCCTCTCCCCTCTTTGCCTCTCCCATCTCCTCTCATCCCTATCTCCTGTCTCCCCTCTTACTCTCTTCCCTCCTACTCTCCCCACTCCTCACCACCCATCACCCCCTCTATCCCCCTCCCCCCTTTCCCCCACTCTCTCCCCCCCCTCTCCTCTCCTCTGCCTCCTCTCTCTATCTCTCATCTCTCTCTCTTCCTCCTCTCTCTCCCCCCACCCCTCTCTCTCTCACCCCTCCCCACTCTCTCCCTCTCACCCCCCTCCTCTCTCTCTCCTTTCTCTCCCTCTCCTACTCTCTCCTCCTTTCCCCTTCCACCCCACTCACTCTGCACCCCCATCCCCTTCCATCCCTTACCCCCCTCTCCTCCCCACCCCAATATCTCCCCTTGCCTCCCCCTCCCATCTCCCCCTCTCACCTCGCCCTCTCACTGTGTCCTCCACAATCATCCCCCCTCAATCCCCCCCTCTCTCTCCCCCCCCATCTCCCCTCTCACTCTCTCCCTCCCTCCCATCCCTCTCTCCCCCTCTTTCTCTCCCTCTTTTCTCTACCCCTTCCCCCCTCCTCTCTCTCATCCCCCTCTATCTCTCCCCCAATCTCTCCCTCCCTCTCTCCTCTCCCCCATCTCTCTCTCACCCTCTCTCTCATCCAGCCCTCTCTCCCTCCCCCTCTCTCTCCCCCCTCTCGCCCCCTCTCTC
Organism: Okamejei kenojei; assembly: GCA_035221665.1. Lineage (NCBI taxonomy): Eukaryota > Metazoa > Chordata > Chondrichthyes > Rajiformes > Rajidae > Okamejei > Okamejei kenojei. The sequence goes on from CM069146.1 coordinate 13,725,239, forward strand.
TCCCCCCTCTCTCTCCCCCCTCTCTCTCTCTTCCTCTCTCCTCTCATCTCTCTCTCTCTCCTTCTCTCCTCTCTCCTCTCTCTAAACCCTCCCTCATTCTCTTCCTCTCTCCCTCCCTCCCTCCCTCCCCCCTCTCTCTCACTCCCCATCTCTCTCTCCCTCCCTCCCCTCTCCTCTCACCTTCCACTCCACTCCCCTCCTCTCCTCCCTACTCTCTTTCTCTCCCCTCCTCTCTCTCATCTCCCCCCTTCCCCACTCACTGCATCCCTCCCCCCACCCCCTCCTCTCTCCCTTCCCCCCCTCCACTCGCCAATCGCCTCCCCCTCTCCCTCCCCCTCTCTATCTCCCCCCCTCTTCATCCCCTCCCCCACTCTCTCTCCGCCCTCTCTCCCCCCCTCCTCTCTCCCTCCCTCTCTCATCCCTCCCCCCTCTCCTCTCTCCTCTCCTCTCTTTTTTTTCCATTTTCAAAAACTTAATTTGAACACAATCATATGTTCTGCACATCAAAACTAAATCAGAATGACAATGCAACAAATGATCATTAGATATAGTAACAACAGTGCATTCATTGTTTACAATACTCTCAAACCCCACGCGTGACCAGCACCCACAGAAGGCCTGCAGAGTCCCCGTGGACACCAACGTGATCCCTCTCCAGGGACACATTTATTCTCTCTCCCTCCTTCTCCTCTCCTCTCTCTCTCTCTGCCCTCCCTCTTACTCTTTCTCTCCTCTCTCTCCCCTCCCTCCCCCTCCCCCCTCTCTCTCTCCATCCCCCCACCTCTCTCTCCCCCCCTCCCGCCCTCACCCATCTCACTCCCCTCATCCCTCTCTCTCTCTTTTCTTTCCCCTCCTCTCTCTCTCCTCTCTATCTCTCTCCCCCTTCCCCCACTCACCTGTACCCTCCCCACCCCCCTCCCTCTTCCTCCCCATCCCCAATCACTCACAATCAGGCACGGACTGAAGGGCCGAGAGGGCCTGTTTTTCCGTGCGTAATTGTTATAGATCGCCTCCCCCTCTCCATCTCCCCCTCTCCTGCGCCCACTCACTCTCCCCACTTCTCTCTCCCCTCTCTCTCCCCTTCTCCCCCTCTCTCTCCCCTCTCCCATCTCTCTCCCCTCCCTCTCTCTCCCTCCCTCCCCCTCTCACCTCCCCCCTCTCTCCTCCCCCTCCCCTCCCCCTCTCCCCTCCCCCCTCTCCCCTCCCCCCTTCCCGTCTTCTCCCTCCCTCCTCTCCCTCCCCCGTCCTCTATCTCTTCACCCCCCAACTCTTCCTTCTTCTCTTCCACTCTTTCACCCCCCCTCTGCCTCCCCCCCGCTCTCTCATCTCTCTCTCCTCTCACTCTCTCTCTCCTCCTCCTCTCGTCTCTCTCCTCCTCCCTCCTCTCTCTCCTCTTCTCTCTCCCCTCTCTCTCTCTTTCTCTCCCCCTCCTCTCTCATCCTCTCTCTCTCTCACTCCTCTCCCCTTCCCCCACTCACTGCATCCCTCCGCCATCACCCCTCTCTCTCCCTTCTCTACTCCCCAACCCAAATCTTCTCCCATCGCCTCCCCCTCTCCATCTCCCCCCTCTCTCCCTTTGGCCCTCTCAACTGTACTCCCACCTCTCTCTCCCCTCTCAACCTCTCCCCTCCTCCTCCTCTCTCTCCCCCCCTCCCTCTCCACACCCCCCCACCCTCTCTCTCCCCCTGTCCCTCCCCCTCTCCCCCCTATCCCTCTCCCCTCTCCCTCCCCCTCTCTCTCCCCTCTCTCTGCCCCCCCCGTCTCCTCCTCTTCTTCCCTCTCTCTCCCCCCTCTCTCCCCCCCCCCCCTCCTCTTTTCCCCCACCCTCTCATCTCTCTCCTCCCTTCCTCTCTCTCTCACCTCCTCTCATCTCTCTCCCCTCGCCTCTCATCTCTGCCTCTCCTCTCTCTCTCTTCCTCTCTCTCCTCTCTCTTCTCTCTCTCACTCTCTCTCCCTCTCTCTTTCTCACATCTCCTCTAATCTCCTCTCTCTCCCCTCCGCCTCCTTCTTCCCCTCCCCTTCACTCTCTCTCCTCCTGTCTCATTCTCTCTATCCCCCCTCCTCCTCCTGTCTCCTCTCTCTCCCTGTCTCCTCTCTCTCTCCCCTCCTCACGCTCACTCACAACCGCTCCCGCTCCCCATCCCCCTCTCTCCCTTCCCCCCTCTCTACCTTCCCCCCCTCTCCTCCCCTCCCCCCAATCTCTCCCCATCTCCTCCCCCTCTCCTTTCGCCCTCATTCCCCTTCGTACCTACACCTCCTCCCCTCCCCCCCCCCCCCTCCACCCCTCCTCCACACCTGTTGTGTGTTGGGGGTGGTTAGTTTTGCGTGTGAAATCCCGCAGAAACCCCCCCCCCCCTGCAAACGCGCGCTGGGTGAAACCTAACCCAGCGGGATCTGCACTTGGTCTAGTAACTATTAAAACTCTCGAGTATGTTGGTGTCGTATTCTATTTCGCGAATATTCGTTTTAGTTGTAAGTGAATCTCCTCCTCCAAAATTTGCTTAACTAAACAATTTTTACATATCCTGGTAGAGTTTATCCCGCCCCTCAAATCAGGGATGTATTTGTAAAATGAAAACATTCGGTTCAACCTTTCCCTGCTTTTTCGGTAAAAAACAAAAATATTTTCAAAATGTCAAAAACCCAAACTGCTTCTCGCCCATAGAATGTTGGTGAAAGTTCCATCGTGTGATGTCACAATGCCCAATGCTCACAGACGTCCAATCGCAATGGACTCATTTACATCTGCCTTTGCCCCAGCCCCAGCCCCCCCTCACCCTCCTGATGTCCCAGCACCTTCCGTTCTGTGATGTCACAATGCCATCCCTCACAGATGGTCAATCGCAATGGAACCCAATTACATATGTCTTTCCCCCCCCACATGTGACTAGGGGGACACTGTCCCAGATCCCCCACACATGTGACTAGGGGACAACTTCACACCTAATCAATCCCCCACAGCCATGGTTGACTAGGGGACTCTGTACCACTTCCCCCCCACACATGTTACTGGGGGGAACACTGTGCACTACACAACCACCTCCCTCTTCACACCCTCACCCCTCTCCTCACTCCCCCTCGTCTCACCCTCACCTCTCTCATCACTCCTCTCTCCGCCCTCCCCCCCCCGACCTCTCTCCTCACCCCTCTCACCCTCAACCCGCTCTCCCCCTCAACGCCCCTCCATACCGTCACACCACCCTCCACTCTCTCCTCACCCCCTCTCCTCACTCTCCTCATTAGTCCTCACTTCAACACTCTCTCCCCGCCTCTGTCTCCTCACCCATCCATCCTCCCCCCCCCTCTCTTCCCCATTCCCTATTCCCATCACCCTTCTGTCTCCTCCCGCTTTCTTCACACTCCTCTCTCCTCACCCACCTCACTCCTTGACCCCACTCTCATCACCGGACTCATCTCATCACCCCCGCTCACCTCCGCACCCCTCTCCTCACCCCTCCTAGCCCCATTCCCCTATTCCTCCTCACGCCTCTCCTCACCCCTCTCCTCTCAACCCCTCTCCCTCAACCCCCTTTCTCCCCACTCTCTCTCTCCTCATGTCTCTTTCTCTCTCTATCCCCCTCCCTCTCTGGGAGCCTCTCTCAGTCTCTCTCTCTCACCTCCTCACCTCACTCACACACGCTCCCCTCCCCCTCCCCATCCCCCTTCTCC